>OW203726.1:22551487-23151487 GCA_934045075.1 Yponomeuta sedellus
TGCGACGGAGTACAGTGCATGGATGTAAATAACGATGTGTGGTCGACTGTACTAACTTTTTGAACTTATTTCAACCTCGCCTGTACACTAGGAGGTGAAAAATTTTCTTTTTAAAACACACCCCCGCTGGCCGCGCTCCAGCTCATAAATCACGGACTTATGGTCTAAAACAATTTATTACAATTAAACAGTGTAAAGTTGCACACATTTTTGCTCTAGAAATTGTGAAATGTGACAAAAACACACGTGCAATTTTGACCCAAAGTTTGAGCTCACTCAACACTATGATAATTACATAAAGTTGTAAAGGTATAAGTAAATTAAATGTATAGTTAGTTAGACCTCAAATTTCCGCACTTAGCCTCAAAGTTTGGCCGTTGTATGAAGCCTGTCAGCTTTTAGAATATACCTCTGCTACGGTATATTCTAGAATCGGACATATTCGTGTAATAGAAACATCGGAACGAATATAAAGAATAAGAATAAAGAATAAAGAAATTTTATTTACTGCAAAGTGTTACATTTGTGTCCTAGCTCCCAAACTAGGATTCCCTGTGCTATGGGTAGTCAGGCTACTTCCGAATGGTTAAAACTTAATTGTACTGTAGGCACTTAAATGTATTACTCAATATGACACTTAATTTCGAAATCGAAACTAATATGACACTTAATTTCGAAATCGGAACTAAGATGACACTTAATTTCGAAATCGGAACTAAGATGACACTTAATTTCGAAATCAGAACTCGATCATCAGTACGAAAACTGGCGAAAATTGGCAAAAACCGAAGCCTACTCTAGAGCCCGAGATATATTCTAAAAGCTAACAGACTATAGCATGCTCTGAGGTATGTTAACACTTCAGACACTAGGGCTTCCTCACAAATTGTTTCCTTCACCGTTAGCTAGTGGTATTGCTAATATAAATTCACAAATATACATGATTATACTATTTTTATTTTCAATGCACTAACCCGTGCTAAGGACAATTTTAAAAACATATTTAGAGGCTAAAAATTCCATTCATGCCGGGATTCGAACCCGCGACCTCTGGCTATCCGTGCCAGCTCTCTTCCAATTGAGCTAATGGGCGACTCACCGGCATCAGTGAAATTTCGAACCTCTTTACACTATTCTCTGTATTACGTACAGGCAGCGACATCTGACTTAAGCAAATCGCATCACTTACAGCCCCGACTACCTACTTTGCAGTTAGGTTTTTACATCGGAATGATATCACTGACCCGCGACCTCCCGAATGACAAGTCGGCTTTCTACCGCTCCGCTATCACCGCTCTCCATTAAAGAATATATGATTTTTGTTACGTTGGATTCTGAATATATCTTCTTCTACTTCTTCAGTCTATATTATGTAGTCCACTGCTGGACATAGCCCTCCCCTAATGAGCGCCATAGCGCCCTGTCTTCAGCTTGCCGCATCCAGCATCTGCCGGTAGTTTTACGCAGATCGTCATCCCACCTGGTCGGAGGGAGTCCTACACTACGTTACGTCTGCGTCTACGTCTGCGTCTACGTCTGAATTTTTCATTTTTCATGATGTCAGTAATAAAAAGGTATTAGAAAAAGTTCCCTGACCGGTATGAAAAGGAGTTTGTAAGACGGAAGGTTTGTATCTTTGTCAATAAGACGATGATGGCAACCAAACCTAATTGATCAAACTACTCTCTAAAAATTGTGTCGTGTCATCATCAATCTTATATCCCCACCGAGGGACACGGGTCTCTTCTCTGAGGAAGGTATAGGCCATACTCCACCACGGGGGTCAAATCCGGATTTGTGGAGGCTTACAAGACTAGTGTCTGGTCTGACTGTCAGAACTTTTGAAGCCGCCCTAAGGCCTCTGACTTGGCTTAACGACAGCCATCTATCGACGGCAGCCGGTACCAACTGCTTAACGTGCCATGCGAAGCACGGAACCGCTCGATAAAATGCCACTAGCGTTCCTTCGTGATAAGATCACGTTGCAAATAAGAGCGAAAAATTGTGTACTATCTGCTATATCATAGTATGAGAAAACCTAATTGACTGAGAGGCTTACATATTCCAGTGCTTGAAATTGCCATTTCGCAGTGAGCACGAGTGGAGATTAAACTCATACACTCTCTCTGAGAGAAGGCATGTACAGTGTGTATCTTCGTTTGAAATGGCCAATCTGTAGTAAGAACGCGTGGAGTTCTTTTTTTTTGCATACAGGCACATACATAGCTTCTGGCCCAACACTAGGATACCCTGTGTCGTGGGAACCAGAAACAAACAACATCACAAACATGTGAACATCCAATACCTGGACTTTTTTTGTCTCCAGCCGGGATTCGAACCCGGGACCTCTTGCATGGTAGGCAGACGCGCTACCGCTACGCCACAGAGGTCGTCAAATTAAGCTCATAATTTCTCTCTGAGAGAAAGTTTGCACCCTACAGTGTGTGTCTTCGTTTGGAATTGCCAATCAGCAGTAAGCACGTGTAATGACTTCGCCCATTCTGTCTCTCTCTATCTCTCTCTCTCTATGAGAGAGGCCTGAGCCTTACAATGCTACGTATGTTGGATGCATAATCTAGTGGATCTCAATCGACATCGTTAGGCAGTGTGTAATTACGTGGTAAACGAACCATATCGGAGCATTAAACATGCATGATTAATCACCACCGAATACGGTAACCGCATCCCATTAATAAGAGTCGGTAAGAGCAATCCCTTCAAACGCAAACAAATACTGAAAATACTGAAATATCAATCCCTTATTACACATAAACACCATTAAGACTTGCACTAAAGGCGGGTCACTTAACATCTTTTACTTGTTAAATTTCAGTGTCAAAGTACACAATATTCTTTGCGCCTAATATTTAAGACCGCTGGTGAAAAATTAACCTTGCGCTCTCAAGATAGAGCACTCAATCGTCTCGGCGCAAGTGAATCTGTTGGTTTGCAAGCAAAGCATATGATTCATGTGAGTTGGCAAGATGCCACTTGGACGGGGTAAAGCAACGACACACCAGACCGCATTCGGTGTTTAGTTATCTAGTAAATTATAATGTTTGCGCTGTGAACCTTTGCAATGTTGGAATTAGACTTGGATGGCGTAACTCTGCTTGAAATATAGAGTCGCCTACTCTATATTTCAAGTGTTGCCGTGTTTCCCGGCCTGAAATGCCGCAATTTTTTTATATTTAAATCTTACGTTTAAAATCTTCTGTTAGGATCGAAAATTAAATTATGGGCCACTCTCTCGATTTTGAGAAATATTTTCTTTTATAATAAAAAGGTTTTATTCAAAGTAGCGCAGATACTGCGGCATAATGAACGTTTCAAGTCCAACTAGGTATCCATTTCAAAATCTAGAACATTTTGGAGAAAATTTTTTTTACAAAAAAACTCCAAACGCAAAACATAAACGCAAAAGTCTTTTCAAATTCCATAAGTGACAGATCTTACACAATATTTTTTTTTTATAATTATGAAATGGTGCTATGTGGTGTCCGCCTAGAGAATAGTACCAACCCAAATTCTTCCCGCGGGTATCGTAAAATGTGACTAAGGGGCACAAACCAGGGGGTGGGCAGCAGCGCCCCCTGCAGTACAATTCCACCAAACTGCGATCCCCAACCCGCATGTCCAGCGTGGGGATTATGGGCATTACCCTCCAACGATGGCACAACCTTGCGCTATGACGCTCATTAGGGGAGGGCTATTTCCAGCAGTGGACTAATATAGCCTGAAGAAGAAGAAGAAGAGATGGGCTTACTCTTCAACTCTATCTAGCCTGAGGTTAATATGTGGTCTAAGATGGACCGAGTTTGCCCAGAAGCAGAACCCAGCCTGTTCACACGCATTTCTAAAGAGGTTCAGGTTATAAGCGTTTGGAAAAACGGACGTCGACAAGGTGTCCCGCACTTTGGCTGTGCGCATTATGAAGGATGATGAAAAGCGTTTTGTGCAAAAGGACAACCAAGTGCGGTTGATAACTTGCAATTCACAAATAGTGATTCTTCTTCGTCGTTTCCTCATGGCTGAGGGACGTGACTAAGGGCAGCTACGCCACCAGCTCTCTCCATTGGATTCTATTACGCGCCAGATGTATGGCAGCGAATTGTGATTAGACCACCATTAAACTACCCATAAAAACCGTAAATCCCATTTCCTTCTATCCGTTTATCATGGACTGTTTTCTTCTTATCTACCGGATAAAAATATTAATAGTTTTTCTTTTGAATAGAAGAAGAAGAAGAAACACATTTATTTAACGCCACATAGACATACCAAATTTAACAAGAAGAGTAAAATACAGAAAAGAAAGCAGGAATAAAACAAAAACAGAAGAAAAGAAGAACTACAAATGAATGAAATGAACATAAATTCCAACGCTACACAGTACCTATGTCGATGCAGCGGAAAAAAGGCCTCATGCTCAGTATAAGCCGAGGGTTTGCACCCACAACACTGATTTTCAGCAAGTTCCTTCTGGTGACTCACGGAGCATCAAAAAATGAATCGCTAGCAGCCCCGGCTGCCTGAGTGATCTTAAGCGATCACGAAGGTTATCAACACAGGGCGCGTTCAGTGCATGGATCTGTCTAAAACGGTCAATGATTAACGCTAGTGGCATTTTTCCAAGCGGTTCCGTGCTTCGCAAGGCAAGGCAGTTGGTGCCGGCGGCCGTCGATAGATAACAGTCGCTAAGCCAAGTCAGAGGCCTTAGGGCGACTTGAAAACTTCTGACAGTAAGACCAGGCACTAGTCTTGCTAGCCTCCACCAATGCGGAATTAGCCCCCGTGGTGGAGTATGGCATATACCTTCCTCAGGGAAGAGACCGGTGCCCTTCGATGGGGACATAATGGGTTGATGATGAAATTTTTCTGATTAATGTTAGTAGTTACCTATTGATTCTGAATGTAAGTTTAAGACAATATAATGTAAGCCTGAGTAGGTAAGGAGTATGATGTCTTGCAATTTTCTTTGTATTTTTTAAATTTTTCATACATATTTGGTGAAAAAACGTACACATGTTTTTTTTTTGACATGGCGCATTTTGCAATATGAACGACAATATAATAACTAAATAGTTTACCCTTAATTCCAAATCTGAACTAAATCGCTCGACGTTAACAATAACAGTCATAAAAACTTAACCCTTAATTTTGCAATGGTAAATACCATTTTTAACTTTATCTTAATTCAAAGTAGAGTATTATACTCATTTTTAATGCACTAACCCTTGCTAAGGACAATATTAAAAACCTATTTAGAGGCTAAAAATTCCACCCATGCCGAGATTCAAACCCGCACGGATAGCCATAGGTCGCGGTTTCGAATTCCGGCATGGGCGGAATTTTTAGCCTCTAAATAGGTTTTCAACGTGGAGTGTGAAATCCTTTAAATAAGGTCAAAAATCAATGAAAAAAATTGTGCTTCCAACGCCTGGTTAGGGGGGTTGACACTGCCTTAATTATGAGAATCCACCAAACGCATCCAAATCATCAAATCCATGTAACAGCTACGAGTAACGAAGCGTTGCAAATCACTCGGCCATTGCATTGGTTTGGCTTCAAAGCTGTGCTAATGAGGTAAACATCACATTTTCTTGGTGACCTATTACCGCGTACATTTGCAATGGTTGTTCAGACTCCAGACATAGCATGTTTGATTTTGATCAATAAAGTCGTGTATATTGCATGTAGATCAAGTATATTGCATGTAGATCAAGTATTTCGTTTGTAATTTGTTATTGGTAAAGCTTTTGATTACTCTTCATTGTTGAACAAAATAAAGCACAAAATGAAATTCTGATACGTAACAGAGGAGAAGGTCAACGAACCACCTGCAATTCGTAGACATAGTTTTTAGTTTTCATCTTTAGTAAAAAACGTATTTAGAGGCCAAAATTCCACCATAGGTTTTTTAAAATTGTCCTTAGCACGGGTTAGTGCATTAAAAATAATATATTTCATCTTTAGTGTAGAATTACCACGATTCAAATGGTTTTCCATTTACAGATTTTAATTCGATTCGATTCGACGGCCTCGGTGGCGCAGCGGTTTGGCACGCTGACTGTAAAACCGAAGGTCTCGGGTTCGGGCCAAACTGGGATACGAACTTTTCTAGTTTCTTTCGGGTCTTGAATGTTTATTGTATTAGATCTTTCGTGGAGTTAGCAACTGTTACACAAGTCCTGTAGCATTTTGTTGTACTTAGTATGGGACTAAGGAGATTTGTGTAATATGTCCATGATTTTTTCTTATTTCTTTTTTACTGAAAAACTAATTCAATTCTAACATCGCCTTATTCATCATCATGACCATCAACCCATTATGTCCCCACCGAGGGGCACGGGTCTCTTTTCTAAGGAAGGTATAGGCCATACTCCACCACGGGGGCCAAGTTCGGATTTGTGCAGGACCATAGTCTTATTGACCCATCTATATTTCAGTACGTTACTCAGAATGTTCTTCGACTTCACTCTTCCTCGCCTATTGAAACGGTATTATAAAACGTCGAAGACTTCCTCCATCAAGAAAATTTGTCTCTTGAGTTGAGTAATCAACTCTCAAAGCCAAGGTACCTCTGGACCTACCTTAAACCTTCTGGAGAAGGAAATCCGTGATATATATGGTGAAAGTCTAGCCTCATAATCCTTATCAATCCATTATGTCCCCACCGAGGGGCACGGGTCTCTTCCCTGAAGAAGGTATAGAGATTGTTAGAGGCTAGCAAGACTAGTGGCTGGTCTGAAGTTTTCAAGCCGTCCTAAGGCCTCTGACTTGGCTTGACGATTGCCATCGACGACAGCCGGCACCAACTCCTTAACGTGCCTTGCAAAGCACGGAATCGCTTAAAAAATGCAATTAGCGTTAGTCACAGATGGTTTACCCATCCATGCACTGAACACGCACTGTGTTGCTTAACTTTCGTGACCGTTTAAGATCACTCAGGCGGCCGGAGCTAGGAGCGACTGAAGTATGCTATGTCTCAAGTTGATCTTTGTCTATCTGTATGCCAAGTTTCATGTAACTCCGTTTATCTATTATTGCAAAATTGAGTAACAACCCTTAAAACATTTTCACTAACTTTCACGTCTATAATATTAGCTGGATTTATTATATTTTGTAATGATTCGATCCCGCATCATTTAAAGGGTACAAAGTTGCTATTCAAGCAACTCTTGTGGTTATAAAAGTATTCGGTAGTTTGGACCGTTATTAAAGCCTTCATGCCAAAATATATTGTATTCGACTAACGAGAGGGACTTAATGAATAAAGCCATTCACCTGTTATTATTAGTTTACAGAGTTGAAGCAAGTTCGTTTTCAAATCCGATATCCTAGTTGTTAGTGTAGCTGGCTTTCAATTTGATGGTTTGGTGTTTTTTGTGCTTTGTTTATTTTTAACGACCGTGTACTAAACCAAGCTGTGTTTTTTGGCACTATGGAACTGTGCAGGCCCTCCACCAGATAGTCTGACGACGTGCCCTCCTATTACGTAGCATTCCACTCTATCGAGTGAAGCATTTAGACAACTTCTAAGTGTAAAAATGCATACATGCATTTGACAGCCGGAGTAGCTTAAAAAAAGCAAAAATCAACGTCACTCAACTCAGTGGATACTTACATAATAATGCTCCTGGTTACGATGGCAGGGTGTCGCTGGATGCGGGCGGCACAAGACCGTGAAACTTGGAAAACCCCGATGATTCCTTATGTCCTAGAGTTGGCGTCGAATGGCTGATGATGAGATCGAGATTTAGTCAAATACTGTAAGATGAGATAAGAATGTTTTTTTTTTGTGCACTTGAAAAAGAACAACTTTACAACGGTATATATAAAAGGAAAAGCTGATTGACTGATGTATAAACGCACAGGCCAACAACTTATAGGTCGTCGTCAGGCTATGCTAGTCCACTGCTGGGCATAGCTCTTCTCTAAAGAGCGCCACGTTGTGCTATCATAGGGGGTAATGCCCATAATTCCCGCGCTGGTCATGCGGGTTGGGGATCGCAGTTCGGTGGAATTGTATTGCAGGGGGCGCTGCTGCCCACCCCCCCCTTATAGGTAGAATATTGAATTTTGCGACACATATTCCTCATTTGGCGCAGGCATAAGGAAGGATTTTTCAAAATTCAATCCCTAAGGGGGCGAAACTTTTATTCCTTGGACATACTCGTATTTGTATAAAATTTCGCCTGCGTTGAGTACGGTAAAAAGAATTACTTACGTAATTCAAAGTTTAGAAAAATTGAACCCCTAAGAGGGTAAAATAGGTGATCTATGCTTTTTTTTTTGTTTTTTACTTGTGTATTTTCATTCCTTTTTGTGTTAGTGTTCATACTATGTCAATTATCCGTTTAGTATGTTTCTGCGTTGTGCATTGTTGTTGTAATAAATGTATTTTCTTTCCAAATAAATACACATTTAAAAGTTGATCAGGGGCTACACTACGAAAATCTCCACTGTGTGAACTCGTCCAATTAAACCTACCTGAAACTGTACAATAACGATTAGATAATCTAAGGTTCAGCGCAAAGCTGACCTTGACACCAAACGCGACCAGCTAAAGGCTCGGCCACCTGCTGCCATAACATACAACTATGACAACGGCATTCTCACGTGCCCTCAGTGTGCCCGGAGTTTCGCCGTGAAGATAGGCTACATAAGCCATCTTCGAGCGCACCAGCGCCACATATGTGATTAGGGGTCAAAGTGGTCGCCATGGCCGAAATCGGTCGGATCAATCAATCAATCTAATACAGCGGTAAGCAACGGAATAGAAGAGTAGGTGTCGGGTGTAGCTACTTCGTAGTAGGTAATATTCATTTCCTTAACAATTGACTCTGAAGTGAGAGACCCAGGTTCGATCCCCAGTGCGGCCATTAAGCGGTGACTTTGTTTTCTAAGAAATGTACATTTGTGCAGTTATAGTTGCAATACCACTAGCTGACCGTAAAGGAAAACATCGTGAGGAAACCTGTGTTTCTGGAATACCTCAGCGCTTAAAATTGCCAATCTACGGTTAGCATGCGTGGTAATTAAGCCCACACTCTCTCTTTCTCTCTTTCTCTTAGAGAAGGCTGTGCCACACAGTGGGACGTTAATAGGGTACATACAAAATTGACATTCTTGATTGCATAAAACATATTGTTTTTTTTAAATATAATATAATTTTTCACACCTCCTGCTCGACAATGCCTTATTACGTACCGTCAAATATCATCGTAAAGCATAGCCTTGTCTCTCGAGGGCAATAATAATGAAGAATTTCCCTAGGGAATAAAGTGATTTGAATTTAGAATGTCAAAATTCGCATGAAAACTATGAAAAAGCCCCGCATTGCAATTCGAAATTCGAATTGTTGTTCGAAACTCACCCCTTTTTTCTTTTTTTTTCTGAACTACTGTGTCGTGTGACCGCGCGAAACACCAATAAAAAAAAGAAAAATTTTATTGTCTCCCAGATGGTGTGAAAAGTAGAGTATTCACCTCTGGAATAAAACATGTCTTAGTTTCGGGCGGTATGAACCCCTGGCTTCACTCAGGGTTCAATATACCGCCCATGACGTAATACATGGTTTTATTCCCTTAATGCATAATCTACTATTGTTCCAGTCAACTTTAGGGTGCGTCACTGATGCTACGTTTAGCAGCACTAAGATATAAATCCCCAAGGCACTTTGCACTTTGTACTCTTAATTTTATAATAATAATATTGGCCTTTTTGTATCTATTTAATCAGATGATTTATACAGCGTCCAGTGGCAACTTCACTCCCATTAGATGGGTGAAGGGACCGCTGTAGTGCCTGGGACATGGTTATATAGATGGTGAGGGCTTGCCCATCACCTATACCATCCCGACAGCTTAGTCGGCCTAGCCCACAGGAAAGACTAGTCAGTACGTGCGGAGCCAACCAAGCCACGGGTTTCCTCACGATCTTTTCCTTCTCAGTTAGCGTGTGGTATTGCGACTACAAATTCGCAAATGTACGTAACTTTGAAATTAAACAAAGTCACTGGTACATGCCCGCACTGGGGATCGAACCTGGGGCTCTCGCTTGCGAGTCCATGGTTCTGCCCACTGAGCTACCACCGCTTAATTAATTTAATATTAACTCTTAATTTAAATGAAGCAATATTGTAGGCCTAATTAAGGTAAAAGTTTGTCATTCCAGTTTTCGGCCTTGTAAATGTAGGCGACGGTTTTCAAACCTTTTTTTTCCACCTTTTACTCTGCGCCCCCACGGGAAATAGGCAATGTATGTAGGTGTATTGCGAGCCACTCGCACAAAAGCGCTCCTATTTTCACGTGGAAAATACGAATTTGCTTCAGCTCAAAAACAACAAACAGTTCTGCGAACTTCATACAGGCAATATTGGCGACGTAGATAGCCGGTATTTTTTTACGAGACGTTAATAGTGTTTAGCCAACGTAAAAGGAAAAGATAAACACAAACAGCCTTACTAACAAACTTGGTGTGAGCATTGTACAACTATGCAGTGTTTTGTCTCTTTTCTTCCAACTGAAAATTACATTCAAATGACGTGAACAAAACACTGTAACAATACCAGGCTTATACGGTGTTTATTAGTAAGAGACTAAAACAAAACATGAACTGTATCTAGTATCCTAGAAGAGTAGGCAGTGACCATGGTTTACCACTTGCCTGGTTGTTGATAAATTTAATGTCCTCCCCTTCGCCCATTCGCCCATTAGCTCAGTTGGGAGAGCGCTGGCACGGTTAGCCATGGTTAGCGGGATCGAGTCCGGCATGGGTGGAGTTTTGAGCCTCTAAATAGGTTTTTAAAAATTGTCCTTAGTACGGGCTTGTGCATGAAAAAAAAAGAAAATCCCCCCCCCCCCACTTAAATAGATTTTAACACTAATATAGACAAATAACTTACTGAGGAGCCTACAGATTTGCTGAAAGATCATTTAAAATTTCACATAACACTCAGGCTTTTGGTTGTCTAAATTAAAATACCACAACAGTTGTATACGCATGTCAATTATACAATGAAATAAAAAATAATCAGAAGCAGTGGGCACTGCTGAACATTAACTAAGCTGGTGAGTCTAACGTAAGTCCCTGGCAACTTTGAATATGAGTCTCGCCTGCTTTGTACAAACCACGTCAAGTCTGTTAGCTTTAAGAATATATCTCGGGCTCTAGAGTAGGCTTCGGTTTTCGCTGAAAACACACGAGTTTAATACTACTTCCTGCTCCGTATAAAACTTTTCTTTACTGAAATGATTTTTAATGCACTAACCCGTGCTAAGGACAATTTAAAAACCTATTTAGAGGCTAAAACTTCTGTACATAATACAAAGATTATTGTAAAGAGGTACAAAATTTCACTGGTGCCGGTGAGTCGCCCATTAGCTCAGTTGGAAAGAGCGCTGGGACGGATAGCCAGAGGTCGCGGGTTCGAATCCCGGCATGGGTGGAATTTTTAGCCTCTATATAGGTTTTTTCTTTACTATTTTAAAAAGTTATGTAGTTATAAATAAGAATACAAAATAAACCTTTCATTGTCGTATATATCCGATAGTAGCCGAGGTATATTCGAAAAGCTAACAGTCTACAAAGCAGGCGAGATATGCTGAGGTTTTTATGTTTTAATTCAGTTGGTTTCTTTTAAGTGACTTTTTTATCGAATATGTAGCTACTGCTACGCACCGCGATTGTTTGCAATACGCGTGAGCATTGAACATACGTCCGCTCTCAATGAAGATCGCACGGGTCTCTGCCGAGCGGCGTCACAGATTAGATAATAGTTACTACGTAACAGATACATCACTCCCATACTAAAGCGAAAATACCTACGCTATAATAGCCTACAAAATCTTAATAATAATAACTACTGTTCACAGCGAGGAGAAATATACCATAAGTACCCGCTCAAAGAGTCGAGATTGTGTTGCCCACCTTGCGACTCACGTGCAAGCGCGTCATCGCACGAATGCGCCAGGGTTGTATCTATGATGATTATTACTGTAATAAAACGAATGTTGTGTAATGTAATACCCATATATATTTATTTGTCAAAAACATGTAATAGAAAATGACAAGCTGACTTTGAGTTGTTATTAGATCAGGCCTCCCTATTATCTCAAGCCAATTGCGGCGTCTGAAAAGCAAACATTAAGGTATCAAACATAATTTTTCGTCATTGTGGACGATTTTGACCGCCACGTTTAATCCTGAAATTGGAATGAGTTCAATTTGTCCCTCTCTATTCCAAGACAAATATCTAAAAAGAAGGGGACAGAGAAAACTGATTTTAGTTTTTGGATTGGGCGTGGAGGTCAGAGTCGACCACATTATATTGGTTTGAATTCGAGAAATACGTAAATATTTGACATCCATGTTTGTTGTACATGTTTTGTTTCTAATGTTTACTACGAAATACTAAAAAGCCAATTTAGTTGATCCTAAATTAAATTAACATTAAAAACAAATACACGCACGACAAAGATGGTAACTAGCCATCTTTGTCGTGCATGTATTTGTTTTTCACGACTCCACGACTTTTAGCAACTGCTAAAAGTCTTGGAGCGAACTATTATAAAATTGTTATTTTTGGATTTTCCATCATTTTATTTACGACTATGATTGTTGTGCATTTTTTGAATTTTTCGGTATAGCCACAGTACAGCCGTGAAAACGTGATAGACAGAGACACTTACGCATAATAATGTTATGCGTAAGTGTCTCTGCGGCTATTTAGAATCAAAATTAACAAGTCCACGAAAAAAAGCAGTTTATGTATTTATTTTACTTTTATAGTACCTACCTACCTAAATGTTTAAAGAAATAAATATAAGATTTAAAATACTACTTATCTTTCTTCGTCTCTCGGCAGTGACAAAAAAATGATAATTCCTCATTTGTTTTTTTACTATTACACCCATCCACTGCACAATAATTACGTGGTTTCGGCATTTCGAGTAGTAAGCGCGGGAAACGTGCGGTGCGAGCGCTCAGGTGGGCGTAGCGGCCCTTTGTCGGTTGTATCGTGGACGATACGCCGAGCGGCAGGTATATAACGCGTGACCTTGAGCGAGTGACGGACGCCTGGCGGCGTGCGCTTCTGCCCGCTATATTTATAAGTGCGAGTGAGACACCGCAATACAACTGTGTTTGCCTCTCACTCGTTAATTCGGAAACAGTCTATTGGATAATATTGTCTTCCGTCTTCTCTATTGGTCAAAAATGCATGTTACTTTACTTATAAATTAAACCGAAAATAAATGAGCAATTTTTAGAACCCACTAAAACGAAACTAGGTCCAAGAATCAAGGACTTTAAAGAAGTGTGAGACGAGCAACCGACGATGCGAGCTCGGCGGGCTTATTACGTATCTTGAAATGACAAGCAACAGGCAAAAATTGCGCAATATCTGCTGTCAAAGTCAAATTTTGTATTACCGACTGGCAACGCGACAGCAACAAGCTCAAAAAAATCGATCGCAACGCCATCTGCAAAGCGACAGCGACCGGGGAACTAAAAATGCATTTTTTGTCGTTTGGCTGTGACGGTTTGGTATTACGTAGCACTATTTGACAGCGATCGACAGCAGATTGAAATGTCAAACGGCGATTTTTGAACAACAACTAAAGTGGTGTCTGCAAGGCAGTTGCTATGTGGTTGCTATTCGTTTGCTTACTTTATTAACTGTTTACTTCATAAGATCATGGCCATTCATGGCTGACATCGTCATGGGAAAGCGATACTGAAATAAGAGTGCGTATCGAAATTGCCCGAGCTTCATTTAAATTGTGTTCTGTGTTCATTTATGACGTTGAGTAAAGTACTGTGCTTTCGGCAACTCTCGATCAAACTCCGCAATAAGATCCTGCATTGTTATATATGGCCTGTCGTTCTTTACGGATGCGAGTCATGGACCGTAAAGAAAGAACTCAAAAAAAGACTCGCGCCTTGGACACGAAGGAGAATCTTGTCCGCACGATCAAGCAGCGGAAAGTAGCTTACTTAGGCCATGTGCTGCGATGCAGTAAATACCAATTACTGCGGACTATTTTGATGGGCAAGGTGGAAGGAAAGAGAAGGCCGGGCAGGATGTCATGGTTGTGCAACATCAAGGAGTGGACCAGTGTTAAAACTGCGGAGGAGCTGTTCAGAATTGCACTCAACAGAGATCGCTGTAAAGAGCTGACTGCCAACCTCAAGTAATGGAGAGGCACTTTAAGAAGATAAACTGTTTAAAAATAAACTAATAGATATATTTTTAAAACTATGGCTCGTGCACTTCTCTTGATGGCTGCATTAGAGGCTGAGGAGATGAGACAGGAACCCAGGAGGACAGCCTCACTGAGACGTCGATTACCTATGTGAGGAAGCCAACGCGTACAACTTGTCCGATTGGGAATTTCAGTCTCATTACAGACTTTCAAAGGATCTAGTCAGGCAGTTGATAGTGCTACAGATTGTATGAAAATAGTGAAAAATTAACCAAGTGTGATAGTAGGCATTCTGCTATCAAATCTTGTCAAATGATTAGGGTACCTATAGAATGCATGTACATGCATGAATTTTATGTCCTTCTAAAAATTAACCCTTTCGCGGATGCGCGTATGCATAACAATTAAAAGAACAATAGATTTTAAAAACGTCCGCAGAAGTGTTAAGTTCAAATTAATATTAATTACTTTCATTTCAGATATTTGTTGCCAATCATAATTACATTGAAATTAAAAGTACACATTCTGATCTTATTTGTTTAATTTTAGTACATTTGCATAGGTATTTATGACAATAAACTGACACAAACATAAATTTTCATAAAAGTAGGTATGAAACATGCTATGGAAACTAGTTTCAGATTCAAATTCATAAGTTTTATTCCAAGTTCAAACAAAATATTACTTTATGAATATCAAATTCACAATTAATAGAGTTTGTGGAGAAGAAACTAAAATTCCACATTTATTCTTTTCAAAACAGTCTTAAGTTTAATTAACAAACTTTAAAATATATTACTAAGTATAATTAAGCCTCTAAATAGGTTATTATAATATACTTTGTTTGCACAGAGTGCTCTATGCACAAAATATTAGATTTACTAAAAGCCAAGAATAATACCCAAGAACCTATTCATTATTATTTTTAGATTTTAGTAAATTTAATATTTTATGCATAGCTTCCATATGCATCCGAGATATTTCCACAAATGTTTTTAATGCATCTGCAATAACTAAGGTAGCCTCCGCTTGTTTTTCTTCTGCAGCCACCCTCCTCTCGAAGTCAATGACCCAATCTGATGAAACACCTACAAATAAAATAGCAGTGTGAAATAAAGTTTGTGAATATTATAATTATTATGTAATTAATAAAAGGCAAATTCGACACGTTTATTCATTTAACGCTAGGGATTTAGTGACATAGTTTTAGTCACATTATCATCACCCTTTATTATGACATGGATTTAATCGAGTTTGTAGTAAATTAAACATAAAACATACTTGTGGCAGAACAGATCTTGGACGTCTTGGGATCATACGAGGGCGGCTTACTGGACTTTCGCGGTCACCTATGAGTACATGAAAGTAAAGAATTTTTAAATTTTACATTTAAATAGAAAACTGTCACGCCAATTTTCTAGAGGGGTAGACATAATAAATAAAAAATATTTGACCTTTTAATATAGCTAACTTAACACCTTTATTCTAATGGAAATATAATTTGTCAAAAATTTATTATTTTTAAATGCTTTATATTGGAATACTATTTTTATTTTAATGCACTAACCCGTGCTAAGGAACAAATTTAAAAACCTATTTAGAGGCTAAAAATTTCATCACGGATAGCCAGAGGTTGCGGGTTCGAATCCCGGCATGAGTGAAATTTTTAGCCTCTAAATAGGTTTTTAAATTTATATTGGAATGTTAATAACATAATTTATACATAAATGTAGATTACCTGTTTGCTAAAAGCTATCTTGCTCATTGACCACTGTTGGCACTGTCTCTGGGTCAGTAGGAGTTTCCATGTTATTGGTAATAGTTGGCTAAAAAAACACAATGACATTAATAACAAAAGATTAATATCATAGGGTAGTTTTCATTTACCTTTTAGATAATGGAACTTACAAAGACTAGCACTCTGTGTTCGATGTCACCAAAAACAGCAGCCTCTCCAATGATAGCCAGTACCATCTTATCTGTTTCAGACAAGTCATCTAAGGTACTAGGCCCACCACCAGTTCCCATTGCTTGACGTCTCCTTTCAGAAGCGCGACTCTTCACCTTATGTTTAAGGTCAGCCCAGTACTAAAACAAAACAAAAGAATAAGTTTCCAGTTAAGATGAAACCTAATTACCTACATAAAACTAATAAAATTTAGTTTTATTTATTTTATTTTAGTATTTGTGATAGGTACATACCCATTTCCAACGCTTTTCTAACTTGGAGGAGCCTCAACCATGGGCATTTAGTACAGTGCTAGGTTATCTCATTCTCGATCAATGTTCTCTTTTGATAGGGAACCCAGGCCAACACCTTTGGCCACAGCTGGATTAGCTTCTTGGAAGTCTAAAAGCTCCGCTGGCTGGTTATTGGATACGCGGTGTTTTTTTCTATGGTACAAAACTAAACAGGAAAAATGATTTGCATTGGTAAGTTAAATGGGAAGGATTTCAAGTTATGAAATTAAATATGACCAATTATATAAAAATCATAGTTTTGCAACTTAGTACTAGTATCTACAAGTCCTTCCACAAGTTGAAGCGATCGCAGTTGACGCACATTTATCCAATTTCGGTACCTAGTCAAAATACGTCTAATTTGTGCACAATACCTCGAAATTGAGTAAAAAATACGAACTTCGTACATTTCACACGAATTAGCAAAAAGTTTTTGAACATAAATCTAGTCTTCAACGTTTAGCAGATGTTTAGAATAGTTGCAACGAAAAAGCCGCGAAATGACAGACGATACAAGTGTGTTTGACGTTTTGTAGTTCCATTGATTGCTACCTGACTGCTAGTGGCGCTAGTAAAAGTGCATTTAGCGGCCAGCAAGCAGCTAGCAGACGATAAACTTACATAATACAGTTTTTTTTGCAACCGCTGGACCGGTCGCTGTCGCTCTGCTGTTGCTTTGCTTTCCGGTGGCTGTCGCGCTGCGGTTGCTTTGAAATACGTAATAAGCCTGCGGCTCTGCGAATCGGAGCGAAACCTGGTCGGACTTTTCTGATATAACAACACCCGTAAGTAAATCCGGACTAAAAGTCTACAATGTGTTGTGCTTACGAAAGTTTTAGTTCAGACTTTAAAAAATTTTTGCCAACACGGCCGTTTTTAGCGGAAATCGTCAGACCGTAAGTTCTCAAAATAGCTGTCACGATTGTTAAGATTATTTTATGAAGGTCTCTTTTTGAAAAAAAAAGTATAAAACCACGTAACACAGAGAATATTGTAAAGAGGTCCGAAATTTCACTGATGCAGGTGAGTCGGCCATTAGCTCAGTTGGAAAGAGCGCTGGCGCGGATAGCTAGAGGTCGCGGGTTGAATCCCGGCATGGGTGGAATTTCTAACCTCTAAATAGGTTTTTAAGTATAAAACAAGTTATGATTTTGATTCCATTGGAGGCACCAGTAAGCACAGCGTATCGTCGTAATCAAACAAACCTATGAAACAGAAAACGGTACCTACTGAATTAAAATACACATGTCATAACAACGTCACAAATTACGACTACTGTTTGACTCAAGAACGTAATTCAGAAAAGAATCAACAGGAGTCTTTCGGACGCTTTGGTCGTTTTTAAAACACGTGACAGTCGGGCATCCTGTCAAGGCGTTATTTGAGTTATTTCTTAGAACGGCTGCTGCCATTGAAGTTTAAATTAGGATCGCGGCGATTCCCCGAAATATGATGAGTAACTAACTATCAAGAACGACTTTTTTGGGTACTAACCAATTACTTTCAGGCTGTTAGGTTGACTGTGCGCCAATTTGATGCTAGACAGTGAAAGTTTTCCGAGATATAAGTTAATTTTGAAGTTATGTTGAATAAATGAGATGACAACAGTATTTTTTATAAACATAAACCACTTTTACTCTCTCTCTCTTTGTTTCTCTCTCTCTCTCTCCCTCTCACACACACACACAACTAAAGCTTTAGCAAACTTTTTATAATTTATATAATTTTTTGAAGCGCTCGTAGCCTAGTCGAACCTAGTGATTGGAATCAATCACTTGAGTTAGGCAACAGGCGCGGTCAGGTGCGGGATGGGTGACCGTCCCGCGAAAACCGCTAGTGGCATTTTTTCCGTGCGGTTCCGTGCTTTGCAAGGCACGTTAAGCCGTTGGTGCCGGTTGTCATGCTATCGCAGTCGTTAAGCCACGTCAGAGGCCGTATGAGCGGCTCGATACCTTCTGACAAAAAGGCCCGCCACTGTCTTACATCGCTCCACCAACCCGGACTTGGCCCCCGTGGTGGAGTGTGGCCTAACCTTCCTGCAATACAGAAAGAGACTCGTGCCCCAGCAGTGGGGACCTAGAAGGGTTGAATCGATTGAATCGAGCGAACCAATCAACGTTTTACGCCACTTCTGAAATACCATTGAACTTAGCATATAATTACACTATTTTTATTTTTAATGCACTAACCCGTGCTAAGGAACAATTTTTAGCCTCTAAATAGGTTTTTAAATTAGCATATAATTGTCCAGTAGATAAAAAAATGCTTTTAAAAATACTTTTTTGAAGGAGTTCTGGCGTTTTGTCCTTGAAAGAGGTTAATTGAAAAAATGATCTGCCAATTTCCCGTAGCAGATCAGACCAGATATGATTGCGAGTTCTCACTCCATGCAGTTAAGTTCTACAATTCCTGATACTTTTTAGAAATCAATACCTTAAAAACTTATTTTAGAGGCTAAAAATTCCACCCATGCCGGGACTCAAGCCCGCGACCTCTAGCTAACCGTGCCAACGCTCTCCCAACTGAACTAATGGGCGACTTACCGGCATCAGTGAAATTTCTAACCTCTTTACAATACTGTCTGTATTATAGAATAGAAAGAATAGAAAAGGTTTATTCCAAAGTCAAGACACACACAACACAACAGCAAAAGTACAGTAAAAGCATGGCGCTCACAGCAAAAGTACATTTTGTGAGTTAAAATTAAACATGCACGTAATAGTACATTACACAACTAGGGTGGTAATACAAAGAAAGGCCGAGATCGCAGAAGTTTGCGGCCCGAGCTGCAAGCGAGGGACGTAAATATGCGATCGAGAGCTTTCTTTATTACCTCCCGTGTTGTGTACATCTTTTTATGCCTACACTTGGCCAGAAAGCGGCTTTTTCCGTACGCGCAGCGTGCGGAAAAAGCCACTTTATTGCCAGGTGTGGCATAAAACATATTACGTACAGGCAGCAACATCCGGCAGCCAGAGGCCCCTGGTTCGAGTCCCGGCATGGGTGGAATTTTTAGTCTCTAAAATAGGTTTTTAAAATTGTCCTTAGCACGGGTTAGAGCATTAAAAATAATATAATCAATACCTTATTTCTGATAAACACTAGCAGTACTTTCGCGTTCCGATCGGACAAAAGAGCCTTCTGTTTAATTTTAAGGCCATCACACATCTACCAATCTTGGCCCACACATTATCGTTGCAATAGAGAGCTTTTGTGCGCCGACATTTAATTAATGGCGCCGTAACCCAAAACGACGTCTCATTCATCCTTAAATAACCCAACGCCGGCAAAAAGACCCCGTATAATAACCTCCCTAAATAGCCAATCAAAAGGCCGTCATCTAATAACGTCTTCATCGTCATAATAAAATTACACATCGGGACAAAAAAGGGGTTCCACTTAAATAATCCTAAATGGAAGTACGGTTACAAACAATTGACCCCCATCCATTACGGCAATTGAATGCTGTAGAGAGATCAGATCCATTGGATCATTGATTAGCTTCGGTGGCTGATGGATCGGTTGGTCGGTAGCTACATGGGCCCTTCGGGTGTGAGACGGGTTTCCTTGTGACCAATTTACTGGAGGCAATTTTCTTGATGAAATTTAATGGGGTTTTTTGTTTCTGGGTCACCGCTTACACAGGGTGAAAGGATTAAAATGTGAAAATTCATTTGCTTAATTCCGTTTTTGGCGGAATTTAACAAAGTAATTTTCACATTCTAATGCTATTATGGTTTTCCGCAAAGCAACGCCTGATTCCATAGAATAGGGTGAAAGGAAATACCCACATCTTTTCAAGAGTGAGGGTACTATTGATGAATACGAATTACTTTTGTTGTCATATACACATACACATCATACACATGATAGACACACACACACATACACACACAACTAAAACAATTTAAATAGCAATTTTTTTTAAACATTTTTTACACATTCGTACTAATTTATATACGTACATTTGTGTATTTAAACTATATTTGTATTATTTAGTTAATCTAGTTTATGTAATAAATCACTCCTATATTATATTGTTTACTGGCACTACCCCTTCCTTTGTCCGCATCATCGTGGGTTAGCTGGAAGAAAATACTATCTAGTATTAAGCTCGCCTTTGTGCAAATTATGTTTTAGTGCAATAAAGAATTATTCATTCATTCATTCATTTTTCACTAACGTAACATTGACCGAAGGATGATCACTGCTTGCTTGCCCTAAAATACAGTGTTTGAAGAAACCAAGGTTCTAAATACAATCGCAAGAAAACTACAAAATAAAAGTTTCTAAGCTGCTAATAATTGCTTAGTGCACCGTTAATTGGCTATGCTGATAAACTGTAAATTGAAGTTTGCTTCTTCTTAGAATTCTACGAAAGACGCCCAGGGAGTCAATACTCACCTCATTACCAAATAATTCGTATACGACTCTAAGGCTTATGACTTGAATTGTGCATTAAAAGTCGAGCGACAGCCAAAATCTGTATTTTCAGAAGCCGTGCTACATTGAATTTGAATGAGAAGATAAAAGTCTAATGACTCTGTCGAGTTAACTTATTTTTATGCGACTTCGACAATGACTTCGTTTTCTAAGTTTGTGAAGTTATAGTAGTGTAGGCCGCCCTCCGACCAGGTGGGATGACGATCTGCGAAAAACTGCAGGCGGATGCTGGATGCGGCAAGCTGAAGACAGGACGCTATGGCGCTCATTAGGGGAGGGCTATGACCAGAAGTGGACTACATAATATAGCCTGAAGAAGAAGAAGAAGAAATGTAGCAATACCACTCGCTAACTACGGTGAAGGAAAATATAGTGAGGAAACCTGAGTTACTGAAACTTTTAAATAACTCAGCGCTTGAAATTACCAATCCAAGGTGGGCACGATTGGTAATTACGCCCATTCTCGATACTCTGTGACGGCACAGACGATCTCTGTGTACCATGTGTGTACCATGCGAGGGATCCCAGGTTTGATGACAGCTGGGAACAAAAAAAAAATCCCAGTTGTTGCATATTTACATGTTTATGATGTCGCTGTTTCTGGTTCCCACGACACAGGGTATCCTAGTGTGGAGCCAGAAGCAATGTATGTGCCTGTATGTAAATGTTATGTTATGTTGTTATTTTATACTTTTACTTCCAATCGTGAGTGTGTACATGGGAAATAATTACTACTCAGAAGCTAAATCATCACCGTTACTTGACACAATATTCTGTAATAACAGTAATCAGTTAACTTCACGGTTTCCGCTGGCGACGGACGGCGGTGACGTAATTAGCGTTGCCTAGCAACGGAGCGTCCATCTTGAATTATGAAGCGCGGGCGTAAACTTCGAGCTTCACAGTTCGAGGTTTATTCTATGTTAATTTTTTTTAACATGCCAGCACTGCAAAACATAGGACATGGGTTCGATTCTTACTGGAGGCCGTCGTACTTGTTTTTATGCCATTTATGTAGAATTTTACGGTGGTAACGGAGAGACAACAATAACAATTACATACAGGCACATACATTGCTTCTGGCTCCACACTAGGATGCCCTATGTCGAACCCTATGGGAACCAGAAACAACGACATCACAAACAACGTCTGCTTCTCATTCGGGAGATCGTGGGTTCGAATCCCGGTTTCCAATGACTTTGTTTTCTAAGTACGTTTGTGAATAAAGCACTTTTGTATATATGCTTCTGTCCATCTTCTACTAAAGCGTAAATTTGAAATTAACATCTATATTTTGAGATAATCTTCTTTTTACTGTGAAAAGTGTGGTACTATACAGTAGCGGTGTGGTAGAACCGCTGGCTCCCAATTCCGGCGGGTCTTTTTGGGGCACGCGGTGTAAATCCTCATGGACGCCAGGGATGGGAGGCCCTGGCAGTGCCAGACTTTTACTGGCTAAAAACACCGCGTACCCACTTTCCTTTTTTCCTCTAACAGGAGTCAGACTTTTTTCATCTTTTCATTTTTTTTTAAAGTTGTATACTCCTGTAAAGGTGTTTCACACGGAATTGTACCTTAGAATAAGTAGTTTTTAAATGAAATGTGAAAATACTGTTGGAGTAACTAATAAATAATAATAATTACATTGTTCTTAAACTGTACCCACCTGATTATATTGTTTTTAATGCACTAACCAGTGTGAAGGACAATTTTAAAATTAAAAACCTATTTAGAGGCTAAAAATTCCACCCATGCGGGGATTTGAACCCACAACCTCTGGCAATCCGTGCCAGCGCTCTTTCCAACTGAGCTAATGGGCGACTCACCGGCATCAGTGAAATTTCGAACCTCTTTACAATATTCTCTGTATTACGTACAGGCAGCGACATCTGACTGAGTAATTTGCATCACTTGCAGCCCCGAATACCTACTTTGCAGTTAGGTTTTACATCGGAATGACATCGCTGTACCCATCACCTATTTTATTACATTTCTAAGTTTTCTTGCTTTTGCTTAAGTGGTCGTGGGTTAGGCATGCACCAATCACTTTGTTTTCTAAGTTACGTATATTTGTGAAGTTATAATAGCAATCGTTATCAACCCTTGTATGTCCCCACTGCTGGGGCACTGGTCTCGTCCTGCATCGCAGGGAGGTTAGGCCATACTCCACCACGGGGGCCAAGTCCGGGTTGGTGTAGGATTGTAAGACAGTGGCGGGCCTTACTGTCAGAAGTTATCAAGCCGCCCATAAGGCCTCTGACATGGCTTAACGACTCCCATTATATGGCAGCCGGCACCAACGGCTTAACGTGCCTTGCGAAGCACGGAAGCGCTTGGAAAAATGTCTCTAGCGGTAGTCACGGGACGCTCACCCATCCTGTACCTGACCGCACCTGTTGTTGCTTAACCTAGTGATTGATTCCAATCACTCGGTTCGACTAGGCCACGAGTGCCTATAATAGCAATACCTCTCGCTAACCGTGAAGGAAAACATTGTGATGAAACCCGCAGCTTGGTTGGCTCCGCATGTATTGACGAGTCTTTCCTGTGGGCTAGGCCGACTAAGCTGTCAGGATGCTATGGGTGCTGGGCACGCCTACACCATCTAAAACCATGTCCCAGGCATAACAGCATCGGAGTGGTCCCTTCACCTATCTAGTGTGAGTGAAAATGCCACTGGACGCCATGTAAGTCATCTCATTACGTAGATGCAAAGGCCATTTTACAGTGTTACGGTCTTATTTATAAAAACACATATAGATAGATACATAGATAGAAAATTCTTTATTGTACACAGAAATTACAGCAACAGAAATTATATAAAAAATACAGTACAAATGGCGGCCTTATTACTAAAAGCAATTTCTTCCAGGCAACCATAGGTGGAGACAAGAGAGAAATTAGAGACGGGTAGTCGGTGCAATACAGAAATATTGAAATAAGTAACATATGATTCGTTACTGACTATTTTTTAAAACACGATTCCATAAACCGCAAGATTTTAACGCCAATTAAAATTAGTCTGTGTTGGAAATTTAGAAAGGGAATAAAAGACACAGATTAAAGAGCCTACCTCTGAGGAGTGCATTACAAAATGGAATTTCATAAAGAAGGCCTGTAGAAATTCTTCTTCTGCTTCTTCAGGCTATATTATATAGTCCACTGCTGGACATAGCCCTCCCCTAATGAACGCCATAGCGCCATGTCTTAAGCTTGCTGCATCCAGCATCTGCCGGCAGTTTTTCGCAGATCGTCATACCACCTGGTCAAAGGGCGTCCTACATTACGTTTACATCTACGTTCTGCAGAGATTACCTGGTAGAAATATATAATGTCCCCGAATCTCGACGTCCATTCATAGATAAGGCCTCCAGATAAAATTAATTGCCGATGCAGCGAGTCGGAGTCGTCAGATTTCCCAAACACCCAAAAATGTGTGTGACATATGACAAGGGTTGAAACCAGCTTGAGTCTCGTACCCCTAAGCTGCTGACAGACTTGAGCATTCACGTGAAACGAGCATTCTAGCGAATGTTCATTACCCGAATGTGGCGGAGCCCAAACGGAGGGTAGTTTTTTTGGCTCGTATTTACCTATGTATGTATGTATGTATGTATGTATGTATGTATGTATGTATGTATGTATGTATGTATGTATGTATGTATGTATGTATGTATGTATGTATGTATGTATGTATGTATGTATGTATGTATGTATGTATGTATGTATGTATGTATGTATGTATGTATGTATGTATGTATGTATGTATGTATGTATGCATGCATGCATGCATGCATGTATGTATGTATGTAAGTAAGTAAGTATGTATGTATGTATGTATGTATGTATGTATGTATGTATGTATGTTTGTTGTGTGTGCGTATGTCCGATCCTATGTTCCTTCGTAACTTCTTAACCGATGGTCAGAGTATGGCATAGGCTCACCAATCGGCATTAATAAATATAAATCATTATAAAGATAAAAATACAAAATAAAGAAAAACTAAGAACCTTACTTACTAGGCAGGCGGGACCCAAATGCAACAATGTAACTAGGTTCGACCCGCTTGCTTAGTAGTTAAAACTCAGCAGTCATATTGGTTTAAAAACCTATTTAGAGGCTAAAAATTTCACCCATGCCGGGATTCAAACCCGCGACCTCTGGCTATCCGTGCCAGCGCTCTTTCTAACGGAGCTAATTGGTGACTCACCGGCATCAGTGAAATTTAGAACCTCTTTACAATATTCTCTGTATTACATACAGGCAGCTTTTTCTCTACTAAAGCTAGGTAAATAGATCGCGGCTGATAGAATTCACATACTGTTCATCAAACCGCATGTAAATTCTTTATGGTGACATAAATTATTATATTAGATTATTAATAAGTTTATTGCACATAAGTAAAGAAATACAACGGCAATGTGGCGAACTTAATGCTATAAGCATTTTCTACCAGTCAACCACAGGTGGTGCAAGAAATTAAATGGTAGGCATTCGAAACAAACGGAAGAAGAAATACTTAGTTAAAATTAGATTAGGACAAATACTCAATAAGTACATATAATATAAAGTAAGTAAGTTATATATAAGTAAATTACTGACTAAAGATTTCCTTTCTAGGCCACGCCTTTGGCGTGCGTTAGTTTGATAATGAAATTATTCGTAGCAATGTTTGTTTTTTTGTTCGGCTCTGTTCGTGGTTCAGTTCGACAAATGTTCGATGTTCTGTTACAGGTGAATGCTCAAATCTATTATCACCTTTAGAAAAGCTCGTAGATGTAAATAAATATCATTGCATGTTTGTGGCTCCGAATGGGTTTAACAAAGATTTCTCGTATTAAACCGTTGATGAACGTTAATGGGTATTTAGAGGGCGATTGTGTCTAGTATTCAAAGCATTCATAAGTACATTTTCTAGTTAAAAACTCTGTCTACTCCATATGTATAATTAAATAATTCCGAAACTAGCAAATGTGATGTCAACGAAGTAGCATTTTGTTTTTCTAATGAATGAAATATCTGAATTTGTAGAATTTCCATATAGTATTAAAGAAATTATTCAATTTAACATTAAACGTAATAAATGGGTCCAATCAATAAGATAAAGCGATGAATAATTAGGTAAAACGTAATTATCTCAATTGCCGATGTTTCGACAAAGTTGCAGATGCCTTGGTAGACTAAAGTGGCGAGTACAGTCAATTGTTATAGTATACATTAAGTATGGGGATTGCGATTTTTTAAGAAACACTAAAATGGTTCTAGTATTACTAAAAGATTATGCTTAATTTAAACTGTTTTTATACGGCTTTTACTCGTTTATTATATTTTTTACAATTTTCCGACGTTTCGGCACTTTTGCAGGTGCCGTGGTCTCGGATGACTGAGGTGACAGACGTTTTTTTGAAATCATTAACTGTTAGTTTACTACCCTTGGCAAAAAATTATACTTACATCTTTTTTCTTATTAAACGTTTAAATTTTTTTAGTATCCCATCAGAAACTGTTACTCATTTTTATAAAGTTTTCAGGTCTATTTCAGGTCAATTGACACTCCGTATTAACCCCCATTTCACAAATGCGAAAAACTTCAAAAGTTTATTTAAGATATATTTTCCCTAAATCGTTGCAGAAAAAATAATTCAGTTTTTCTATAGAATCAATGGATTTAAGAGAGCTTTGTAGAAAAACGTCTTGCTTGCGCAAATATTTTCACAAAAAAAGAGACGATCTACGAATCAAAGTATTGCGTCTTTTTGTAACTAAAATAATACAAAACATAAGCGATCAAGCCCACCCCTCGACAAGAAACCAATACCTTCGTGCAACCATTAAGACTGGGGTAAGTGGATGAAATACCCCATTGATCAAACTGTCATCAAGCTTTAATCAAATTGTTCGCGGCACGGTGTAACGCGGAGCGTAATAATCAGGAGTTGCAATATTTCGGACATGCCGAAAATATTGTTAGATTATTTCTCGATATCGATCTCGATACCAACCCTAGTATGTCTATGTATATCTGTGTAATTTCCTTTTTTCTGTACAGTAAAATGTTCTCTATTTATTTATCTATTTCCCCACTGCTGGGGAACGGGTCTCTCGCTGCTTTGCAGGAATGTTAGGCCATACTCCACCACGGGGGCCAAGTCCGGATTGGTGGAGGATTGTAAGACAGTAGCGGGTCTTACTGTCACAAGTCATTAAGCCGCCGATAAGGCCTCTGACATGGCTTAACGACTGCGATTGCATGACAGCCGGCACAAACGGCTTACCGTGACTTGCGAAGGATGAAAGCGCTCGAAAGAAAATGTTTCTTTCTGAGAGAGAGTATGGGCTTAATGACTACGTGTACCCTCCCGCGGATTGGAAATTTAAGCGCGCCGAGGTATTTGAACATCTCAGACCCTCAGGTTTCCTCACGATGATTTCTTTCACAGCTTACATTAAAATTAAGTCTTCATTATATTATATTTATATTACTCCGTCCCAGCCAGCTCCTTACCAATTCCTGGTACATACAAATTTAAATAAATCAAAATATTATATACAATTTTAATATCAATGATTATTAAGCTGTATAGGGTCTTCTCGTCTTTTAAAATTATTTTAACTTTTTAAATAAAAAAATATATTCTATAAATTTATTAAGAGACAGTTTATATATTATCCACCTATTTATTCATAGTATGCCGAAAATTCGATTCACCAAATCAGCTTACTACACATACGAAGCTGACATGACGTACTAAGTACCTACTCTTATTGATTGGGTCCAGCAAAATTATTTGATCGCATAATGACTCTGCTGGCGCAGGCGTCGAGGTCGAAATAAGGGCACTGAGCAGACTCAATAACCTCAATAACGTGTCAAGCTTTGTTAAATGAGCGACTTTACAGCGGATCGACACGATATCGTCGGCGACTCTATGTAGTAGACACGGTGACTTTAAATCCATTTGTAAAGTTTTCAGAAATTATTCTGGCAATGATTTGGAACTCGATTTGGAAGTCTCAAAAATTTTCTTTGTATCAAAAATTATTTTACTTTTTTACAAGCAGCGACTATGAACGACACAAAAAGGAAGAAAACGAGCGGTACATATACAAAAATGTTTGGTGTATTATTGTTTGTCAATCATTACAATAATTTTTGTTTCTTCGAAAGAAATTTGCCCTTAAAATTGTGCTTATGATTTTAAATTCACTCGAGAGATCAATTTGACGTTCAACCTATACGAAAAAGCAAAATACAGTATGAGTAATAAGTAAACAAATTAATATGAAATTGAAATTGAAATTGAAAAATGTTTATTTATCACACACATATTAGAGAACACATGAATACTGTGGAAAAATAGAGACAATAATTGTGATAAAAACGATAGAGCTCAGCTAAGTGCTGTGAGTGCATGCATCATCACAGCGTTGATTTTCAGCCCGTCCTTGTTCTCACTGAATTATATGTAATAAAAGTTAGCGGATTTTAAAAAGAATAAATAACTATAAAGTTTTTCAGTACGTCAACATTCCCTAAATAATAAAAGAAGACATGTTAGACAATAACAAAGACACACAACTAACAAAACGGATACAATTTTTTCTCAACTCCGTAAAGTAAAAATCACTACTAACTCCGTAAAGTAGGATTTTAATTTAACTTGACGATCACTTATTCCATTAACATAACATTTACATACTGGCACAAACATTGCCTCTAGTCCCACACTAGGATACCCTGTGTCATGGGTACCAGAAACAACGACGTCACAAACCTGTAAACATCAAAGACCTGGGGTTTTTATTTGTCCCCAGCCGAGGATCGAACCCGGGACCTCTCGCATTGATTGAACTGAAGTCTCAACTGTCTCAAATTATGTTTAAATTTTTTTATTACTATAGAAACAAAATATTTACTTAACGAACATGTTAGTTTCACGATTCATAGATTAATTTGAAAAGAAGTTTTTTTTTGTTTTTTGCGTCGCGTTATATGGACTAACGAAATGAGGCAAATCACTGGCAGCGACATGGTAAGGATCGCTGGGGATGGAAAGAAGTGGCATGCCTTGGCTGAGTGGATGAGTATTTAAATCCAGATTTTTTTTAATTCCCCAAAATTATAAAAAAACAGTTATAAATAAATACTTGCCATAAGTTAGGTGGTTTGAAAGCCGCGTTAATCTAATTAGTAATTCAAAATTACTTTTAACTGAAATTATTTTTACAAAAGAGCTTAAATGGCTGTGTAGGGGACGGTTAAGTGGTGTGACCACGGTTGGCGCGATCCACGCGACCGACCTCAACGATACCTCCCATCACCGATATCGTCCAGTATAGTGTAAAGCGCTCCCAACGTGTCAAGCTTTGTTACCCGGCCGATTGCGTCAACGTCCGTAAGGCACGGGTCACTAGTTCCCAATTAATCAGTGGAACGTCCCAGCGCCTGTTTTCTTCATGAAACAATGGACTCTTCCGCTTCGCGAGCTGATGTTGATGCAACTTGGAATTGGCTGCTATTTTCAATATTAAATATTGTCTCCCGTTGAATGTTGGAATTAGTCAATGAAATCAAAGTATTTTATTCAAAATTACACATAAACTTTGACTTATTGAACGTTAAAAGTTAAACTAGGTGTCCATTTAAAAATCAAGATCGTTTTGGAGAAAAAATTGCCAAAAGAACTCCAAACTTAGTCCTTACAAAGTCCTTAATTAACAGAGTTTACAAAATTATTATAAGACATAGAAGTCACGCATTGTACTGGCTTTAATTCCAGACATCAATGTCATCTAAATACTACATTATATTATAGTAGCCCTTTTGGCACGAAGTGTACCTACTTTACATATTTATTAAAGCGCTTGATCGTACCTGTCTACTGTTGCTTACAATTACGAAATTTAATGTTCAGCAGCATTTAATTGCCTAGTTGGTCGAGAGGTTTCACGAGTGATTATCATCACAAAGGGCATTGGTTCTTCTTAGTGTCAAACAATTCATCAATTATTCGACGACCTCTGTGGCGCAGCGGTAGCGCATCTCCCTACCATGCATGAGATCCCGTGTTCGAAACCCGGCTGGGGACAAAAAAAAACCCAGTTCTTGGATGTTTACATGTTTGTGATGTCGTTGTTTCTGGTTACCACGACACAGGGTATCCTAGTGTGAGTGGCCTCACACTAGGATACCGTGTGTCGTGAAAAGCAATGTATGTGCCTGTGTGTAAATGGTTTGTTATGTTATATATTTACATCTGAACACTTGCAGCCCAGAACTTCGCTACGCTGACACCTTTATCACTTGTAATCATTAGATCCTCTTGTTGGTCGCCAAGAAATGCGCGACTCGCGCGGTCATGCTACAAGCGCTGGACAATTGATTGTGTGTATGTTACACAAGGTAAAATGAACGTTATGGAATGAGCTATTTCCCAAACATGTAGGTTAAAGATGTCATTTATATTAAGCAACAAGCTGAACCAGCGAACTTCGTTCTTCGTTCTCAGCGAACACTCGATTCTTTTTTTTTTTCTTCATGTAAGAATCTTCCTTGTACTTCAAGGAATATTAAAAAAAAAATTTTAGCGAAATCGGTTCATTTGCTCTCGAGATTTGCGCTTACCAACACATTCAGCGTTTGATTTTTATGTTAACGAAGATAAAATCATAAAATAAAAATTATAAGCTATACAATATTTTTTTATTATTAATTAAATTGACGCCTTAGGATGAAACACGAAGAGAGTAATAGACCAATACATATATGAGGAAATGGGTAAACAGACGAAGCGACATAACAACACAACATTACATAACTTCAAGCCTGTATCTCAGACGAAATGACTTACATTCATAAGTAAAATTTTTAAATTTTTTGACGTTCTCTGTGGCGCAGCGCCAGCACATCTGCCTAACGTGCAAGAGGTCCCAGGTTCGAACCCCGGCTGGGAACAAACGTCTTTTTTTGTTCCTAGTGTTCCAGTTCCTAGTCCTAGTGAGGCCAGAAGCAATGTAGGCCTGTATGTTGATGTTATGTAATAAAACACTTAAACTTACTTTGATGTACGACAAACCCGGATGACTAAAAATAAACGTGTTTCTATGGATGTCTATTATTGCATTGTTTTCCAAGGTAAAGCTTTGTATTTACACCGGGTCTAATTTTCAATTTCGCTGACGTCCTATTAAATAATGTCATCCAACAGGCTGGTCACAATTCCGACGATTCCCATAAAGTGTTACGGAGCGAAATAATTAAAACCATTAACCCAAACAGTTGAAATAATCATTGGAGATTATTAATCTCCGGGAGAATGTTATCTCGCTGGTGATTCTAGCGGAGAAATTATCGTCAATTTCAACCCTAATAATAATCATAGATAATAGGCGGAAGGGGTCAGATAGGGGACCTTTGAATTTATGAGAAGGAGCATATTGGAATGGTAGTGGAGGCCGTTCAATGGGCTTGATTTGGGTGCAGATGTTATCGGCGCTGCAAGCGATTTGTTGACAATAATACGTGCATAAACTTGAACGTGGATTTACAATAATAATCATCTTAGAGTTTGTCGATATCAACCCTTTGTATTTCCGCACCGCTGGGCCATTGGTCTCTTCCTGCATCGCAGGAGGGTTTGGCCATACTCCACGGGGGCCAAGTCGGGGTTTGTGGAGGATTGTGAGACAGTGGCAGGCCTTACTGTCAGAAGTGATCAAGCCGCTCATAAGGCCTCTGACATGGCTTAACGACTGCCATTATATGACAGCCGGCACCAACGGCTTACCGTGCCTCGCGAATCACGGAAGCGCTTGGCCAAATGGAAGCTTGAAAAAATGCCAATAGCGGTAGACACGGGATGGTCACCCATCCAGCACCTGAGCGCACCGTCTGTCAGTGCGCACTGTCTTAATACAAGTGATTGATTCCAATCACACGGTTCCACTAGATCACGAGCGTTTTTGGAGTTTATCCGAAATTATTATTATTGTAAGTCCACGCATAGTAGCAGTATCGCTCGCTAACCGTGAAGGAAAACATCGTGAGGATACCTGAGAGTCTGAGGTGTTCACAAACCTCCGCGCTCGAAATTGACTATATGTTTTGGGCACGCATGGTAATTAAGCCCACACTTTCTCTCTCTGAGAGAGGGCCTAAGCTCTGTAGTTCGAGGTATGTAGGCTGAAGAAAAAAGTAGTTTATCCGTAATTTGCGCTTGATGGCCATTTTAATGATATGAAATTGAGGAATGAATATGAACGAATAAATAATGCCATGGAATCAATTTGCTTCCAAATGGATTAAAATTTAAGCCCGATTGTGTTAATTAATTTTTATAATGATACGCAAGTCCCTGCCTTAATTAGTGAAAATGTTAAATAGCTGTGGTTCATTTAGTTTAATTAAATGTGATCATTTTTTTAAGAACGTATCAAGTATTTCTCCAGTAACAATATAACTTGATTTTTAAGTTTTAAGGTTGATGCTCATTTGCTGTTAGGGCCGCCCAGCTGTGGATTGATCTGCCGGTTTCAATGAGGCGCTCTTCTTCCCCAGTTATCTTAAAAAACACAACATAACCTCACGCCTGTATCCCAGAGGGGTAGGCAGAGGGCAGGAACTGCCATTTGCCATGATCCTGACAGATCACCTTCGCTTCATCAACATTCATAAGTCTCTGCTTGCACGCACGCCGGTTTCGGGTACTTTTATCTTCCCTTTTGCTAATACATTCCTTATTTGGTCGACGTATGTCCGCCTGGGACGTCCCTTACCGGATTTTCTACTCACACTAGTAATATATATTTGTTTCGTCAATCTTTCTTCCTTCATCGTCTCCACATGTCCGAACCAACGCAACACTCCTTTCTCAATTCTAGTCACTACATCCTCTTTCAGTCCTCTTTAAAAACGAGATTCATAATTTGTATATATCACTCTGATTATTAAAGCACTCGTGGCCTAGTCAAACCGAGTGATTGGAATCAATCACTTGGGTTAAGCAACAACAAGCGCGCTCAGGTGCTGGATGGGAACCGCCCCGTGACTAGTAGCATTTTTTTCCGAGCGCTTCCGTGCTTCGCAAGGTACTTTAAGCCTTTGGTGCCGCCTGTCATGTAATGGCAGTCGTTCAGCCATGCCAGAGGCCTTTTGGGCGGCTTGATAACTTCTGACAGTAAGGCCTGCCACTGCCTTACAATCCTTCACCAACTTGGATTTTGCCAACGTGGTAAAGTACCTATGGCCTAACCTTTCTGCGATGCAGGAAGAGACCCGTGCCCCAGCAGTGGGGACATACAAGGGTTGAAACCACCACGGATGTCAGTGGTAACTTTTACCGAGACATTTATTTTTGGAGCCGACCAAGGCATAGGTAAAAACGTAACTCGTAATTGCTTCGGAAACACAAATTTGAAAAGTTCGCGTCGAGTTTGGGACATCTTTCGTGCAACTTGATCCATTAGGAAAAATTAAAAGGCGGTATACTCAACTCGATACTAAGAATTAATGATATTTCTCTGGCGAAATTCGTTTCGAAGTTTCGCTATAAAAAATCACATTGCCGGGCCGATTCTTGAAAAAACACTTCCTAATGGTGCTTACATTTCAATCTCAATGTTTTTTGTGGAGGTCCATTTGGTGCTCTTACAAAGATACCTCTACAATTTGAAAGTTGATTAATTTACTTTCAACAATGTCTGGTGTCTCTGCCTATATATATATATACATAGCGATAGTCTTAAGTTATATCAAGCTTTTAATTTTTTTTTTAACGGTGTACGCTGAAAAACAGTGCTGTCTTTAAAGGCATGCACGACTATCCTGCAACAACAGCTGAGCGTAAAACCCTTTCTCAAATCAACATGCAATAAGAATTATTTCATGTTTTCCTACTCTTAGCTTTCATAAATGTCGAACATAAGTAATAACACTTGTATGTCATAATAAACATATCTTTCTTTCTATTTCGTTTTGGATGTTTAGTTTGTGATGTCGTTGTTTCTGGTTCCCACCACACAGAGTATCCTAGTGTGAGGCCAGAAGCAATGTATGTGCTTGAGTGTGAATGTTATGTTATGTTTGTCGACCTGTCTAATGTTTCGCGGGCAATGAAGTATAAGCGAGATATCATATCATTTGTATTCTCTTGTTACAGATATTTCGCCGGTCGAAATAAAGCAGCGGAAACGACAAAGTGTCAACATAGATAACGTAAACGTGTCAGTCGAAAAGTGAAGTGAAGTGTCTCAAAGTTAAAAGTGACAGTGTACAAGAGTGAAACGAAAAAATATGTGTACAAAATGAAGTTGTGGAAAAGCCTGAAAGTCAACATTGGCAACCGCAGTGATCCTAAGTCGTTCTCGCAGGAGCTGCCCCAGTGGGCTGGCCAGGGATATGAACTAGATGGTAAGATACTTTTCATTTCTTATACTCGGAAAGTAGTGTTGTTTTGATCTGATTATTGGGTGGAAAATGCTGCTTCCTTCCATAGAGAGGCAAAAACTCACACAATTTACTTCCTTGTTCTGGCGATATCAAGTCTGTCATACTTGTCTTGGGTACAATTTCCAGTGGAACCACCATGCATTAGTTAAATGGCCTCAGTCTGTGTGGTATTTCCAGACTAAAATACCCTATGCTACGGTAACTAGCCAAAGACATTACCAACTTTTGAATACATCGAGATTCTAGTCATTTGTACCAACGCAATGTGCGGAGGAACCAGTGGGGATCAAACCCACGACCTCAAGCATGATTCGATATCAACCCTTCTATGTCCCTAATGCTGAGGCACGGGTCTCTTCCTGCAGCACAGGAAGGTTAGGCCATACTCCCCGTGGTGGAGTATGGTCTAACCTTCCTGTGACGGCCAAGTCCGGGTTGGCGGAGGATTGTAAGACAGTGGCTGGCCTTACTGTCAGAAGTTATCAAGCTGTACATAAGGCCTCTGACATGGCTTAACGTCTGCCATTACATGACAACCGGCACCAATGGCTTAGCGTGCGTTGCGAAGGTAATAAGACGTGATACCCCAAGGCCATCGAGGCGGTCTGTCTCGTGATCACCAATTTCACTCGCTTCCAATTTGCGCTGTGTGCGATATTGTAATTGAACTGAAGACCAAAGTCAAAGACGTTTGCATGCAAATAACTAAGTTAAAATGGAGATGTGGAAGGCCCGCGGTCAGGCGGAGGGACGGATAGTGGACTAACTGATCGAAAATCCGGCTCGCCTTGATTAGACTCTAGGAGCCTTCGAAGTATAGTCTCTTAGCTTTTAGAATATACGTCGGGCTGTAGAGTAGGCTTCGGTTTTCGCCGAAAGCACAAGAAGCGCTCGAGGCCTAGTGAAGCGCTCGTGGCCTAGTCGAACCGAGTGATTAGAATCAATCACTCGAGTTAAGCAACAACAGGTGCGGTCAGGTGCTGGATGGGTGACCGTCCCGTTACTGCCGCTAGTGGCATTTTTCCGTGCGCTTCCGTGCTTTGCAAGGCACGTCAAGCCGTGGGTGCCGGCTGTCATGTAATGGCAGTCGTTAAGCCATGTCAGAGGCCTTATGGGCGGCTTGATAACTTCTGACAGTAAGGTCCGCCACTGTCTTACAAGCCTCCACCGACCAGGACTTGGCCCCCGTGGTGGAGTATGGCCTGGCCTTCCTGCAATGCAGGAGGAGACTCGTGCCCCAGCAATGGGGACGTACAAAGGGTTGATATCAACAGCAACCTTATATCTATGTTTTGTCCGAAATAAAAAAAAAATACGTACTCAATGGCACTTTTTTAAGTCCAGTCTGTCCAACCACTGACCACAGTCTACCTAGGTTGTAGACTGTAGGAAAGTTAGGCCATACTCCACCACGAGGGCCAAGTCATGGAGGACTTTAAGATAGTGCCAGCCTTTACTGTCAGAAGTCCATAAGGCCTCCGACATGGCTTAATGATAGCCATTACATAACAGCCGGCACCAACCTTGCAAAGCATGGAAGCGCTTGGAAAAAATGCCACATGCGGTAGTCACGGGATGGTCACCCATCCAGCACCTGACCTCGTCTGCTGTTGCTTAACCTTAGAAAATGAGTTTAACCCTTCACACGCTTAATGTACATACGTCTGTACACTAAACAGCCCGGCCGCGCGCAATCCCCCGAGCGCTTAGTGTACAGACGTATGTACACTATGCAATGCTCAGATTGGACTCTTTTTATCTATGCTCTGTGCATTCTCTATGGACAATATCTGTTGTTTTATTGGCCAGTGGTTAGTAAGGATAACTTTTGCCAACCAATCAAATGACGTGACGTGGAAAAAAATTGAATTATCATCGAAGCCACATGAGCTTGCTAGGTCAGACGCCATTTTGCGTTTTCGTCGTGAGTTGCTCCGCTCGCTAAAGTTTTATAAGTTATTTTGAGAAGGCAACGCTGCGTATTTGTTTATGTGTTATATATCAAATTACTGGGAAAAGTGTGTAGACTATGTTTCAAATAATAGTTTTGTTGTATTTGATGGAAAATAAAGTGAAAAAAGCCTCGAACTTTTAGCCCGGATAGTGCCGCTTGAATGGGCGGTCAGTGTCCTTTTACCTCTTCCCGTTAATTAATCATTTATAGCTTTATTTTGGTGAATTTGAGTATGAAAATTGTGTAAACAGTTATAGATAATATGCAGATCATATTATAAGTGTTAGTTCAGTGCTAGTGAATGACTAATTAGTGAAAATAGTGAGACAAAGTTCAAAGTAGTGTCAAAATGCTGTGGATAATGAAATTCATCTCGTCATTTCAAAATCATGTAAGAGTATTGATAATTTTATTAGCATTACAAGTATAATAATCGGATAGGGAATTTTATGCAGATTGTAGTGATATATAACACTTATTGAATAATTACGTAGTACTTTCTCTAATTTGAGAAATGCGGAACTGTGTCCACAAAAAATTTGCAAAAAAATGGCGGTGCGAAATTACCCTGCACTATGCGGTACCTTTGAACTTTCTTTTGTCCGAGCGCATCGAGCGCTAGAAGGGAAAACCTATTTAGAGGCTAAAATTCCACCCATGCCGGGATTCGAAACCGCGACCTCTGGCTATCCGTGCCAGAGCTCTCTCCAACTGAGCTAATGGGCGACTCACCGGCATCAGTGAAATTTCTAACCTCTTTACAATATTATCTGTATTACGTACAGGCAGCGACATCTGGCTGAAGTAATTTGCATCACTTGCAGCCCCGAGTACCTACTTTGCAGTTAGGTTTTACATCTTAGAGAATGATTCCAATCGCTCCAACGGTTCTACTAAGCCGCGCTGATCACCTGAATAAATGAACTTAGTTTTAAGCTGGAGCGGGTTGAAGCTGAGAAATCAGACCTTACATGCTCTCGACTGATTCTGGAGTTCCGGACCAAATTCGAGTAAGCCGTTAAGTGTATTTGGCCGTAGCCTCTATAAGATTTGCAAGCCAAAGTGGCCGAGTGTGATCAGACATGCTCCATTAACTAACAATATAGGCGATCAATAGACATTTTTATATAGCGTATATGTCTCTCTCTCTCTCTTATTATCTTAGAGAGAGTGAGTATATGGGCTTAATTACAACGGTGGTAGCTCAGTGGCTAGAACAATGGACTTTCAAGCGTGAGACGCAGTACCAGGCATGTACCAATGACTTTGTTTAATTTCATATTTACGTACATTTGCGAATTTCTAGTCGCAATAACACATGTTAACTGTGAAGGAAAACATCGTGAGGAACCGCTTGGTTGGCTCCGCGCGTATTGACTAGGTACTGACTGGTCTTTTCTGTGGGCTAGACCGATTAAGCTGTCAGAATGGTAAAGGTGCTGGGCAAGCCTACACCATCTTAAACAATGTCTCAGGCACTACAGCATTCGAGTGGGCGCTTTGTGGCCTTTGCATGTCACGTAGGTACATGCAAAGGCCACAAAGCGCGCCTACCACAAATTAAGCGCGGCAATTTCAAGCGCTGAGCCATTTGATGCGAAATTTGTTTTTTGTGTTAAATCCTACCATTTAAACGAGATAATAAACATGTATAACCCCAAAATTATATTATGATTTTGAATACACTAAACCGTGCTATGGACAATAATACGTAATACAGAGAATATTGTAAAGAGGTACGAAATTTCACTGATGCCAGTAAGTCGCCCATCAGCAGTTGGAAGAGCGCTGGCACGGATAGCCAGAGGTCGCGGGTTCGAGTCCCGGCGGAATTTTTTGCCTCCAAATAGGTTTTAAAATGTATAATCCCAGCATCTCGTACACTAACAATCTGTTATTTCTGTCAACATTGCTGTAAAATGCCTTTTCCAACTGACAGCAGTTACCAGTAGTGTATTGGGTGTAGCAAAAACTACGTATGCCAAATTTCCGGCTGTCATTATAATGTCAGTCGTTAAGCCATGTCCGAGGCATTACAGGCGGTTTGATAACTTCTGACAGTAAGGCCCGCCACTGTCTTACCATCCTCCACCAACCCGGACTTGGCCCCCGTGGTGGAGTATGGCCTAACCTTCCTGCGATGCAGGAAGAGACTCGTGCCTCAGCAGTGGGGACATACAAAGGTTGATAACGTATTATAACACAAGTTATGGTATTTATCCATTTGTGGCGCTAGTTAAATAAGCATCTAAAAGGAAAGGTATGAACATAAATGTGAGTAAAACGAAAGTTCTGGTCTTTGAAAAAGATGATGAAATGACTGAGTGCAAGATAACGATTAGAGGCGAAAGAGTGGAACAAGTAAAAGAATTTGTCTATTTGGGGAGCCTGTTTACGAGGGATGGAAAGTGTGAAGGTGATATAGAAAGAAGAGTAAAAGCGGGAAATTGTGTAAAAGGTGCCTTGCACTCCATTGTGTAGCCGAAACATCTCCAAAAGAGCTAGATTGGCTATTCATAGTGGCGTGCTGGTCTCAACACTTATGTATGGTAGCGAGACTTGGGTGTGGAAAAAGAAGCAAGAAAGTAGAATTAATGCAGTAGAAATGAGGTCCTTGAGAAGTATTTGTAGTGTTACTTTGAATGACAGGATACGCAATAGTCTGATCAGAGAACGTTGTGGACTGAAAGAGGATGTAGTGACTAGAATTGAGAAAGGAATGTTGCGTTGGTTTGGACATGTGGAGTGGATGAAGGAAGAAAGACTGACAAAACAAATATATATTGCAAATGTGAGTGAAAGGGTTGGTAAGGGTCGACATACATCGAACAGATAGGGGATGTATTAGCAAAGGGAAAGATAAAAAGTACCCGGAACCGGCATGCCTGCATACAACGACTTATGAACGTTGATGAAGCGAAGGTGATCTGTCAGGATCGTGGCAAGTGGCAGTCCCTGGTCTCTGCCTACCCCTCTGGGATACAGGCGTAAGGTTATGTATGTATGTATGTATGTATGTATGTATGTATGTATGTATGTATGTATGTATGTATGTATGTATGTATGTATGTATGTATGTATGTATGTATGTATGTATGTATGTATGTATGTATGTATGTATGTATGTATGTATGTATGTATGTATGTATGTATGTATGTATGTATGTATGTATGTATGTATGTATGTATGTATGTATGTATGTATGTATGTATGTTAAATCAGCACCCCGAAGTATGGTTATATTTTGTCAATGATGTTTCGTTTGTGCTGGATTAAGGCGTAATCTTTGCAGATATTACTTAAACCAAGTCAGTCCGTCCCTTAATCTTTTGAAAGCATATTTTATAATGTAAATGTCTCGGTGCCGCTCCGAAGCAATTTTCGTCGCTTTGCGCAAAGCCGCAAGCTAATATTGAAGATGCATTGACACAGCCTTTTAAACCGTAAATATTTTGAACACTTTACCGCCTAGCAGTGGAGTGAAATTAAAATTTCGGTTTGGATTACTGTGATCTCGAGCAATTTTAGGGTTCCTTAAAGTACCAAAGAGTGCCAAATGAGACCTTATCTGGCTCCACTGTTCGTTCGTCCGTCCGTCCGAGAGAGGTCTCTGTACAAAGGGTTTTTTTTGTCAATATTCTATCGTAAAAAATACGTAGTAATAAAATTTGACGATAAATAATAAAAACCGGCCATGCGCGATTTGGACTTGCGGACCAAGGTTTCCATAATGATATGTAGGTATTTACATACCTATATTAAAAAGTTTAGGAATCGAGTATGTCACTATTTCTGAACTTTTTACAAACTCCAAAGACTTTTTATGTTATGATTAAATTACAACAGTTTCCAGACGGTGAGCTTTGGTTTTCTTGGGTTTAGAAATAATACTTTCTTGTGGAATAACGTCGGTAGCTTTTTTCTGTTTAATTTAGAAGTATAATTTTTTCATAACATCAAGGAACTGTAGACCTGAATATACGGTTTAAATTTCAACTAGATACCTCCACGCCTTTTAGAGATAATCGATCGAGATAGATAAGATAAGATAAAATTATTTATTTGACTTTATAATACATCGCGCTTAAGTTATTCATATGACAAATGACAGTTACTAGACAATTCGTCGTATAGACCTCTGTTGCCGAACTAAGCAAAAGCCTGTGTTTCATCAAACAGCGCCACTTCCTCTGGTAACACTTATTTGCCAGTATGTGACGTATGTACGTGACGTGTTTATATTATATTTTTATGCAAACACAAGTTAAAGTTATTATTTAACTAGATGGACCGACGGACATATGGACGGATGGACAGACGAAGAGACTAATGAACAGAGGGACAAACTGACTGACGGGTGGATGAATGGACAACAAAGTGATTCTGTAAAAATTCCGTTGATTGTTTCAAAGTACGGAATCTAAAAAAATAACCATCGTGAGTCTGACTTACTAAATCCTTTACATAAACACTTAACAGAAAGTCGCTATCACAGCGTAATATTGGTTTTAAGTTGGTAATAAAGTCTAATATTTTTATTTTACTATTTTATTTATTTATATTTAGATTTTGTTGTGGATTTAATAAGACTAGATTAATATTGAATAAGTTCACGGTAAGTAATATACACGAATTTAAATTAATTAATATTAATGAAATTTGCTTTCTAAGGGCAAAGGATTTCAGTAGGTCTGGAAGAAACTACCGCGGCATCAGCCTACTCAGCAATGTCGTCAAACTGTATGCAAAGGTGTTGATCGAAAAAGTACTGGATGTGACTGAAGAAAAGATATGGGATGTTCAAGCGGGTTTTAGGAACGGACTGCCGTGCCCTGACAAGACACTGTAATTTGAAAACAGGCGTTTTCTAGAAATGACGAAAAACGTTTTTTTTTCGAATATTTCGCATAAATACGTCAAATCTTAACAGATTACTTTAAAAATTTGATATGTGTTTCATAATAGTACACATAATTGTGCCGTTCTAAAAAATTGTTAAAAAGCATGTTATTTATTCAATTTACAGCATAAAACGTTTTATGTCATGACATAAAGTTCTAACTTACTTGAATGATTGTTTTGGCAAAAAACTGCAACTATTACTTGCAGTCTATTGTCAGAACAGTTGCTATGGAAAAGGGTTGGCTATCGCGGTAAAAAAAGGCAAACAGGTAGTAATCTAATAAAAAACTAGTAAACATAATGTGTTTTTTATTTGTAAGTACCAAAATTTACTTAAAAATCTATTTCTCTTTCACTAGACAAATCTGGCACTGCACTTACTACTAAATCTTCATAAAATTTTCTACGCGATTGTGGCATTGTTTCACTCAATTTAAGAAGTTCTAACTTTTTTACTTCACAAATACCTCTTGGTTGTGTCTGTTTCTGAACTTCTTCCAAGAGACTTCTGTTTTCATTTAAAAGCCGCTTCAGATTATCTCCAGACTTCTTTTTCAAAAAAAATATCTCTGTGTAATTAGTCTCATCGTCGTAACTTTCGCAAATAGCGAAAGATGACCTCTCTTGAATTCAACAATCTTAAATCTCTGTATATTCAGGCCATTAGGATACTTTACTTTACTCTCATTTTCAATCATGTACATATCTTTGTGTGACAAGATCAGATTGTCAACATTTTTTCTTGAATTCTTTATTTTCTCAGTAAAATCTTGGAAATCATAAACCTCTAGACTGCTGTTTAGTTTATTTGTAATGCTGGCATGTACTTGATCTGCAGCCATGTATGTGTGACCAGGCTCTAAGTATTCAATGACTATTCTTTCGACTGTGGTTGAGGGGTCGTTCACTAGTTTGATCAGTGCAGAAAAAAACACCTTGTTTTTATTTTGGGCATTGCAGTTGTCTACAAAAAAGTAGACATATTTGAGGTCTCTGCAATACTTTAGTATAAAGTTTATGTAAGCGCTCGCAATATTGAAAGCTTTTCGCCCACTCTCTCCTTCATGCCAAAGAACGCAAACGGCTCGTTTGTTTTTGCCAGGCTGAGCAAAAGTCTCATTGAAAAGTACCAATTTTCTTGAGAAATAATAAGCCTTTGTGCTGAGTAGAGGCATGCAAATAACTTTTTGCATATCAGCTGTAAAAATAGCTTTATCGGTCGCATTTTCGCAAAGAGCTTCAATGTGGTGAAGATGTTGACGTGACATATTTTTGTTTTTGATATGTTCTGGATAGTAAGCACATACATGACAACTGCAACTCCTGCAATCATGAGAATCATTGGCAATTTCAGGGTGCTTACAAGTATGTTTCCTGCATGTATCGCAACTATCTTGGGATGGCACAGCTGTAGAAAGGTTCATTTCCTGACAGATATTATGGAAATAAGTCCATGAACATTTGCGCAAGTTGTTTTCTTCACAATGTTTCAAATAGTGTGTGTGCATATTTGTAAATGTAGTATTCACTGGCAGATAACGACGATTAGGGGCATGCTCTACGTTGTAATGTGACTTTTGGGGTTTGTAATTTTCTATAAATTCCATAACAGTACCTTCATAGCCCTCGCGAAAGGCGTGTTTTGGAGTGGGGTGTCCTCTGAGGTCTGGTGCTGCAGAAACTGACGAACTTTCATTGTTTGTCTTGCGATTAGCTTTCAAAACAGACTGAACTGCCTCATCATTTGTGTAGCCAATTGTTGCCAAGAAAAATACCTTGCACACATCTACTTTCTTAAGTTTCCACTGCAAAGTATTTTGTCTGCGAGAAGTTTGCACAGTTTTAACTTTCGTTGCTTTTGAGGTCACGTGTCTTGAAATAAAATCTCGTCGTCTCTGGCGGTCCATATCCCAATAAGCAGCCCATAAAGTTTTCCTTTCGGTCTCGCCAATTTTCTGACAACATTTGTTTTTACAGGCACAAGGTGGCAACATAGGGTGCTTATTCTTCTGCTGCTCTAAAATTGTTGTTGAGTTTCTTTCCCGTTTTCTTTTTGTCGCAGTCTGTGGTACTGTGATAGGGGGCGGAGGCGTAGTCATCACTGTAGTCAGTTCTGTATACGATTGTGCATCAAAAAGTTCTTCATCTGGAGCAGCCACTGGTTGTGCTTGGTTGGCGGTAGGCATAGTCGCATGTTGTGGTACTGTGATAGGAGGCGGAGGCACAGTCATTGTTGTCAGTTCGATATACGATGGTGTATCGATGAGTTCTTCTTCCGGCGCTACAGTGACAGGTTGCGCTTGGTTGGTGGTAGGCATAGGAATATCTTGATCCATTAGTACTTCATCCACAAACATCGAGGTAACTTTTCTTTGCATATCGGATGAAGTGTTTGGTTGTAGGTTTCGCGTATCCGCTGCAGATTGAGTGGATGACATATCTATGGACTTCACATATAGATATTGTTGAGATTGGTCGGTGTTGGGTAGTACTAGGAGTAGGAGTCATCGTTTCATCAGCAGAAGTTGAGTACAAAATAGGCTCACTAGTTGGGATGAAATCGAACACTTCTTCATAGGGTTTATAATTCCCGGGCAAATCAAAATGGTTTTCAGGTTTACTGGCAATGGAACTATTTAAGTTCGAGAAATTCACTGTAGAACTTACACATTGTTCTTGCCTAGTTCGGGTTAGGTTTATAATAAGTTTATTACGTTCTCTGCTCATTTTGGAGATTTTCTTATCACGACGCAAACGTAACTGTATGAAAGATAAGCTGTGACTAATTGAAATATTTTTTGCCCCCAAATATCGCTTACTTACTTGGCGAATAATAGGAAAACGTTGTGATGTTGTTATGACAAAACACTGCATCTACAGTTACATGTTATCAAATAACATCGAGTTTGTTTTGACAAAACACTGTACCTATAGTAACAGTATTTTGTCAAAATCGGTCTCTATAATATTGGCTATACAGTCTAAATGGCTATGACTAATTTCCATATTATTAAGACTTTTTAAATATTATTTGGATGTCATACCATGTACCTAAGGGTACGGAATCTAAATATTCGTGTTACCACAAAACACTGTATCTGTAGATACAGTGTTTTGTCAGGGCACGGCAGCGGAATGAGATGCGTGGACCAAATCTTCTCCTTGAGACGTATGGTGGAGAAGCTCTTGGCCAAAAGTCAAAAGGTTTTCTGTGCGTTCGTAGACCTGGAAAAGGTCTATGATAAAGTTGTGAGGAATGACTTGTGGTCGGCACTGTTAGTGTTTGGGGTGGACAACATCTTGCTGCGAGCTCTGAAGTCTTACAATCAAGACTCTAGAGCTTGCGTTAGAATCAATGGGACGTACACTGACTGGTTTAGTATCCACCAGGGTGTGAGACAGGGATGTGTCGCATCCCCGTGGTTGTTCAATTTATTCATGGATAGTTGCCTGACTGATCTAAAAGAGAATGACTGTGGGATAAGGATGCGGATAATGCGGATAATCAAGTTGCGTTCGCATCGTCGCAGAACTGCAGACACAAGTCATAGTAATGGATGAGGTATTTAAGTGGAAATAAATGAACATGAATGCCATTAAGACGAAAGTACAGGTCTATGAAAAAGTTAATAAATTACTGAGTGACAGTTAACGATTAGAGGCGAAAGAGTGGACCAAGTAAAAGAATTTGTCTATTTGGGGAGCCTGTTTACGAAGGATGGTTATGTATGTATGTATGTATGTATGTATGTATGTATGTATGTGTGTATGTATGTATGTATGTATGTATGTATGTATGTATGTATGTATGTATGTATGTATGTATGTATGTATGTATGTATGTATGTATGTATGTATGTATGTATGTATGTATGTATGTATGTATGTATGTATGTATGTATGTATGTATGTATGTATGTATGTATGTATGTATGTATGTATGTATGTGTGTATGTATGTATGTATGTATGTATGTATGTATGTATGTATGTATGTATGTATGTATGTATGTATGTATGTATGTATGTATGTATGTATGTATGTATGTATGTATGTATGTATGTATGTATGTATGTATGTATGTATGTATGTATGTATGTATGTATGTATGTATGTATGTATGTATGTATGTATGTAATATAAATAAACTTTATTCAACTAATTTAGAATGAATCAGTTAACGTAGAATAATTGTGAAAATAAATAACTTTACATAGAAAAAATATGGTACGGAACCCTCGTTACGCTAGTTTGACTCCGGCAAAGTTGTGAGACGCGTCTGTTTTTCCTCTTATCTTATTTCGTCTTATAAACAGGCTTTGACTCAATGTCAAGAGTGTTTTAGTAGAATCGACTTTTTATAAATAACTTATAAAAAGGCCAAGCCTGTTAGAGTTACCTTCAACTTAGCTCAACTTAGTAACTTAGCAAAACTATATACACGTTTCCATAACAATAATTTCAAAACGCATTAATCAAAACAATTTGCAGGCCACGAAGAAACTGAACGAACAAGTAATTATGAAAAGTCCCCCGTTGTGTTATTTACTACGAAAAATCCTGATGCTCTGTTTTCTTTTGTGATTGTAAAATTTATGCTAACGAGTCGAGTTAAGGCTGGTTTCTACGAGCGTGGCCCTAAAACACGTATTTCAAAATACGTCTTACTTTATGCGATAAAAATTTTGGCAATACTATTAATTCCGTTTAATATAGTATATATTCTTCATTTTATAACTACATATCGTACGTATAACGCAAAACGAGCATTGTAATTCATTTGAAAAATAGTCACGCTGTAAAATTAGATAGATAAGGATATAACAATAGTTACATATTATGTAACTACCTATATAATATTGCTATAATTACATATTATGTAGCTTTTGCTCTAAATCATTATCATCATTATCTGACGCTCACTATAGCCTCCCTTATGGTTTTTCAAGCTTCAAGGTCTTATACCATCTGCATCCATCGACTTCCCACCACCGTAATTAGGCCGTCAGACCATCCGGTGGAGGTCCGGTCCGTGGTCGCCAGGTCAGAACTTTTTGCCCCAATGGCCATCAGTTCTTCAAGCTATATATACAATTATTTTTATTTATTGCAATGGGGAGCGCCCGATTGCAATAAATAAAAATAATAAATAGAGACATACAAATTTTAAAAATGTTTAACTCTCCCTCCCGAGCACAATATGGCGGGCTATTCGAATTCCTTCACTGTGACAGCGGTTCGTCTGTGGAACGCTTTGCCGCAGACCATTCGTCAGTCTAAATCTGTAGACGTGTTTCAGAGTAAGGTTCACGATCACTACTTTGGGCTTCAATAGAGTTATCCAGTGTCTATGTAGTATTATATTATTATAGTAGTTTATGTAAGTAATATTGATTATTAGTATGTAGGTATGTTGATTGCAGTAAATATGTATTTGAGTATCATTTTATATATTTTGTGCTATTTTATATACGTATGTGTATTTAAATTATATTTCATATATTTAGTTAACCTAGGTTATGTAATAAATCACTCTTATATTATATTGTTTACTGGCACTACCCCTTCCACTTTCCGCATTGTCGTGGGTTAGCTGGAAGAAAATATTATCTAGTATTAAGCTCGCCTTTGTACAAATTTGTTTTAGTGCAATAAATAAATTTCATTCATTCATTCATTTACTATTCGCTCGCGCAGCGCGATAAGTCTTATAACAAATCGTGCGCTCGGAGAACCCGGCCTTTAATGCATGAGATTTATGCAGTTTGTCTGCAATTATAGGGTTTTCCGGCCGTAACGCAGCGGTAGACCGATTGTCTTCCATTTTAGAGGTGGCGAGTTCAATTTTATACATAGTGAACATCGATCGATCGATATAAAACATAATATGTCACTACTAACTGCTGGTGCACAGAGTGCTTAGTGCTAGATCCAATCGAATAACTTTACTACCGCGTTAATCGAGCATTGAGTAGTAAGTATCAGTAAGTTAACCGTTCGAACTGGCAAAACGCTGTCACAGTACAACTCGCACTCGCGTTTATTCGTGTTTTGGCTGGTAAACGTGTTTACTTCTCAACGTAAACCATTACAACTCGCACTCAGCAATTTTAATTTCCATACTTATCGCTAGGTGGCGCTTCCTCGATGCCATAGAAATATGAGTGTACGTTAACGCGATCGAGCAGTTAAAAAACTCGCACTAATTACTTAGTGCACTCCGGTCTCTTACTGCATCGCGGGAAGGTTAGGCCTTAGGCAGGGGCCAAGTCCGGGTTGGTGGAAGATTGTAAGACAGTGGCGGGCCTTACTGATAGAATATTGAACATCAAATGGCTACATTAATACTAAAAAACTCACAAAAATATATTTCTTTTGTGGGTTGATATCGAATGCATGAGTTCTATGTTCTTTAGTAATTATGTAAACATAGAAAAGACTAGGTTTGGAGATTTTAGCCAATTATATCTCCAAAATTATCTACATTTTGAAATGGATACCTAGTTAAAATTGTAACGTTAATTAAGTTGCAGTTTCCGCGCTACTTTGAATAATATATCTTTGTTCATACGAATCGGAGGCGTCAAGCTTCAAAATTGTATGAAAATTAAATTGGAATCTTTCGAGAAAGTGTCGCCTTGAAGCTCCCTCATTCCCGGAATTTCCGGGGACACCCTGGCGCTTGCCTGAGGGGGCTTTGCCCCACTTTTTGCATTCACCGTCTAAAAAGGTCGACGTCGAAAACAAATCATCCTTTATGTGCCTCTGTCGTGAGTTGCCACGAAAATTATTCCGCGGAGAATCTTAATTAACATTTTAAAAGATGAATAATTTTGAATACTTTTTGTGCCTAAGATAAGAGGTAAGTTAAGAATATTCTTTATTGTAGACCAGAGCACATATCATGCAAAATATAAAGATACCGAGTGCAGTTGGTGGACCCTGTTGGCTTCATCAACATTCATTCGTACGAGTTAAGCTAAACAAAACAAGTTACAAATAAGTCGCATTGAACATAGAACATTGCTTTTAGTAACAGAGCCGCCAAATAGTCGTGACAACAGTATGCTCCGTGCTCTATAATCTAATGGTGCTATGGTGGTCCTTGACACGATTGCACCAATCTGTCGCCAGAACCGCTACCCATTGACGATGGAAAATTGCCACTTGGAAAACGTTGATTGAATAACCAGTCAATTGTAGGCTTGATAAAGCTGCGTATTTCAATAATACTTACGTATAGAAGAGCCTGAAACAAACAGTATAAAATAATACATTACACAATTAGGGTAGTAATACAAAGAAAGGCCAAGATCGCAGAAGTTTGCGGCCCGAGCTGCAAGCGAGGGACGTAAATTATGCGATCGAGAGCTTTCTTCATTACCTCCCGTGTTGTGTACATCTTTTTATGTCTACACTTGGCCAGAAAGCCACTTTTTTGCCACGTGTTGCATAATAGTATATTTCATTACAAGTGCGGAAAGGCTGTCATTGCAAAGAGTTCCGACAAATGTCTACCCGAGCCGAGGCGCAGCCGAAGGCGAGAGTTGACAGTCGGAACAAGTTGCAATGACGGTTTCGTACGTATACTGAACGACTATTTTTAATACAGTTGCGAAAAAATGAAGCAATTTATTGAAATAAAATTATTTGGAAAATGGCGCCAACCGTAAAAGAATATAAGCAGAGATTTTTTTTCTTCACCTATTCTGGTAGGCAAAGGGAACTAGTAGATTTTTTTAATGAAATTAGATGAAAAAAAAAAACCTATTAATAAAGTAATGAAACTAATTAGTAGCTTCTTTTTAGAAATATACGTATTTGCATGAATCGTTAAAACTTTACGAATTTTTTTAGTAAAAACTTCATGGTTGTTTTTTTTAAAAGACATTATTTTGACAGTTGGGAAAGAGAACACACGAGTGCGGGAAAGGTAAAAAAAAAGCACGAGCGTGTGCCCACATCGCGCACGCTATACGTCCAGCCCTGCAATACGCCACTTTTTGAGCAACTGTATTAAAAAAATATTTCCAGTACAGACGGACTTCTAATAATTGATAGGAGTCCGTCTGTACGTCTGCTCCGGAGCGTCAAGTCAGGTGCTCCACACATGGTTTTGTACCCTTGTGTACCCTTCAACGGCCAAGTCACACAACATTAACTATAATAATAAAGAAATCGGAATAAGGAACCTTAGACTTGGCGCGACTTTGTCTGGATTCCATTACTTTTTAAAGAAAAATGAGCAGCTCCATCGAGACTTGGCTAGTTTTTACAGAATGTTTTTTTGTGGTAGTTCACTTCTTTTTGTAGAAACGTGGGCATATTGATTTATTAGATTTTATAAAATAAATAAATGAGGTTTCTTCATCACATACATCCGACCTTCGATTTTTGACATAAAATGAAGCGGCCGACCAAGTTGAATATTTTTTGTAAAGGCAGTATGTCGATCTATTCTAATAGTTTACTTAGGCTCTTGTGTTTTCTAATCAGGCTCCAGAGCATCGATTATCCTAGTTTTTATAGTTTTCCCTTTATGTGACAATTAAACCCTAACTCTGTGCCAAATTTCACCTCTCTGAGTTTATGGGAAGTACTAGTTTTATTTTAATGATCATCAGTGAGTGAGTGTCAAGCCATGTCAGAGGCCTTATGGGCGGCTTGATAACTTCTGACAGAAGGTCCGCCACTGTCTTACAATCCTCCACCAACCGTGTATGGCCTAACCTTCCTGCGATGCAGGAGGAGACCCGTGCCCTAGCAGTGGGGACATACAAGAGTTGTTATCGATTCTTTTATTGCTTTCTTAACTGTAGGCGTGGGCTGGTAACACATGAACATACAAGAACAAAAATGAGTCTAAATTTAAGAAGGTCTCCGCGAGAAATTTACCTTTCAAAGAGAGAGTATCTTTAGCAGCCTCGAGATCTAAACAGGGCGCCCCTTCCCACCCGAGTCCCGACATTATAATTAGTCGCTGACGCACGTGAATCATGCGAGCATCCTGACACGCGAGGAGGAATTTATATTCCTCCACGTCTCCATTTTACTAGGACAAGGGCCACTCGCTGGCGCGCTGAGAGGTATTTTTGCTTTAAAGAGCGCTGTGGCATCAAAATTAAATTTTTTGCAATGTAGTGTTAGGATGTAGGTATTTTTTCCTCCAAGAATAACCAATAATATTTATAAAAACAATATTTTTCCTGAAAGTAATCTCGCCTAGATAAGCTCGTCTTTGAACATGTTATTTGTTATGTAATGTCCTGTTAAATGTTTCGTGTACAATAAAGTATAATGACATAACATAACATGACAAATCATGACAAAAATTTAACCCTGAGTGCTTAGTGCGAGTTTTTTAACTACTCGATCGCGTTAACGTAAACTCATATTTCTATGGCATCGAGGAAGCGCCACCTAGTGACAAGTATGGAAATTAAAATTGCTGAGTGCGAGTTGTAACGTTGAGAAGTGAACACGTTTACCAGCCAAAACACGAATAAACGCGAGTGCGAGTTGTACTGTGACAGCGTTTTGCCAGTTCGATCGGTTAACTTACTCATACTCACTACTCAATGCTCGATTAACGCGATAGTAAAGTTATTCGATTGGATCTGTCAAACTCGCACTAAGCACTCAGTTTTCATTGAAATTTTCGAATATTACGATAGTAAACGTCAACGTCCCTCTGCAGGGCACAGGTCTTTTCTCAGCGGGTGAGTAAGGGGTTAATTACTTGGCGTACCCACCCAAAATTGAATGTAGCGGTGGGTAGATAGATAGAGAGAAATGAAACATTTTATTGTACCTACATAAAAATATAAATTATACATATATTTCTTAACCTGAGAGTACAGACGACGGCTTTATACTAAAAGTGATATCTACCTGACAACCTTTGCATGGACTGGACTAACATATTGGAGAAGAAAGTAGAGGTACTCGGCCCTATGACAATTTAACACCGGCAACTCAACCCCAGACAAAAGGGCGCCATGTAAAACGATTCATCGTAAAAAGCAAGCGAAAAAAGCGACATCCTAAGTAGTAAGAATTTCGTTTGCGCGATGCAGGATTTTAGAGAATATCTTTCTTGGTAATTAGGCCCATACTCCCTCTCCGCGAAAGAAGGCCTGTGCCCTGCTGAGGAAACCAAAACCACAGTTAAAAACCAAAAAAGATTTTGAACACTAGTCGAATATATAGAGGTTTAAACAAATTTAAGAATCATCACACTTACGTCCTAGGACAGAACGGAGTTTATTTATAGACGCAAAACGAAACCCATGCGTTTAGCGAGAAATGGGACGCGCTTTTAAAAGGCACAGCGGTCCTATAAGATAAGTAATCGTGTGGCCATGAATGGGCAGACCTCGGTCCGTTTTATTTCCCTCGTCGAATTCCCACAAAGCGTATCGCCCGCTAAGATCGTCTCCCATTGTATTTCTACCCGACTGAAAAAGTGTTTTTCACGCATTTATTTTGCAATAGTTTGAATTTTAGAAGCGCTCGTGGCCTAGGCGAACCGATTGATTGGATTAATCACTTGGTCAAACAACAGGCGCGGTCATGTACAGGATGGGTGAGCGTCCCGTAACTACCGCTAATACATCCCCTATTTGGTCGATGTAAGTCCGTCTGGGACGCCTCTTACCAGCCCTTACACTCACATTCGCAATATATATTTGTTTCGTCAATCTTTCTTCCTTCATCCTCTCCACATGAAAAATAATATTTCCACTATTACTTAACAGTATAAGCTACGTGATTATATTATTCTTTCTTTAATGCACTAACCCGTGGGACGTAATACAGAGAGTATTGTAAAGAGGTCGAAACTTCACTGATGCCGGTAAGTCGCCTATTAGCTCAGTTGTGAGAGCGCTGGCACGGCTAGCCGAGGTCGCGGGTTCGAGTCCCAGCATGGGTGGAATGTTTTTCCCTAAATATACTTCAATGCATTTACTATGCTTTAGCAAATGAAATGTTTTATCCTATCTGTTAATTTGTAGATATCAGGCTTCATCGGCTGTGCAATAAACTTAAAATTGTCATAGAATTTCTTAATATTGGCGATACTCATACATAGTTATATATTAAAAGGGTCTAATCGCGATTATTTATTACGTAAAACGTAATTCCCTTATTTCCCAACGTTTCTAATTACGTAGTTACATTTTACCTGGTAGACTCACAAGAGACCAGGGCAACTGTAACGTTGCCGAAACGTCGGGAAATAAGGTAAAACGTAATTACGTAATTAGAAACGTCGGGGAATAAGGTAATTACGTTTTAGCTAATACATAATCGCGATAAGACCCGTTTAATATATAGCTACTGTCATAGAATAGAATATGACGGCCTCGGTAGCGCAGCGGTTTGGCACGCTGACTGTAAAACCTAAGGTCTCGGGTTCGATCCCCAGCCGGGTCAAGCTAGGAAACGAACTTTTCTAGTTTGTCTCGGGTCTTGAATATATTGTATTATATCTATCATCTAGTTAGCACCTATAACACAAGTCATTAAGTTGTACTTAGTATAGGGCTAACGAGATCTGTGTAATATGTCTATGAATATTTATTTATTATAGAAATCCATGGAATGTAGTTATATCCTCCTAAGCCCTGGAAGTAACACTAAGGTACTTCAAGTGTTATAAAACTACATAGATTTTGAAAAACTTTTTCTTCTTGTTCTCCAAAAAATGATGATGAAAATTTAGGACTTGGAACTACTGTTCCGAGTTTTCCGGACTTCCTATAAATCATTGGGTGTGAATTAAGAATGTTATTCGTGATGTCCTATTTTTAGGACGCCAGGGCTTAGGAGCATAAGAAATGGGGCTACTGATCTGCTTATGGTGAAAATCCAAAGGACTCTCCCGCAAACCTTTTTAGCAGCCACGTTCTCTGTTTTTACAATAAGTTTTTTTCTGCATGATGCCGAGAGAGAAATATTATTCTCTACTCTCGCCATAACTTTGCCTCCTTTTATAAGAGCGCGTGATAAATTAATCTTATTTACATTTTGGCCGCTTCCCGGCGGGTCTGGCGAAATTAGCACTTTGAAAACACTGGGCGCTTTCTTTCTTGTTTACTGTAAACTCTGGGGTTTCGCGTTAGCTTAGCGTTGATGTATAATTTATAATCAGCCGTATGCGGCGCCGCTAGACTGGCAGGGTGGTAATTTGAAATGTGGAAGCAGCATAGGTAGCACGGGTGGTAGCTCAGTGGGTAGAACCATGGATTGGCAAGCGAGAGCCCCAGGTTCGATCTCGAGTGCGGGCATGTACCAATGACTTTGTTTAATTTCAAAGTTACGTACATTTGCGAATTTGTAGTCGCAATGCCACACGCTAACTGTGAAGGAAAACATCGTGAGGAAACCCGCGGCTTGGTTGGCTCCGCACGTATTGACTAGTCTTTCCTGTGGGCCAGGCCGACTAAGCTGTCAGGATGGCATAGGTGCTGGGCAAGCCTACACCATCTATAAAACCACTACAGCGTCGGAATGGTCCCTTCACCCATCTAGTGTGAGTGAAGATGCCACTAAGTAGAAAAAAGGCCAATATTATTATTATAGGTAGTACAATAACGCGAGTTACTTGTTTTGTGGCGATGAAATGTCAGAATTTGACAATTAATGTACTGTTAATTGTACAACTGTTAATTGTCCTCAGCACGGGTTACAAAATTCATCTGCACTCAGTGCATTAAAAAATTATATATTCATGTGGCGCTGTACCCACATGATTATATTATTTTTTCTGATTATATGATTTATCATTCCGATGTAAAACCTAACTGCAAAGTAGGTACTCGGGGCTGCAAGTGATGCAAATTACTTCAGCCAGATGTCGCTGCCTGTACGTAATACAGAGAGTGTTGTAAAGAGGTTCGAAATTTCACTGATGCCGGTGAGTCGCCCATTAGCTCAGTTGGAAAGAGCGCTGGCACGGATAGCCAGAGGTCGCGGGTTCGAATCCCGGCATGGGTGGAATTTTTAGCCTCTAAATAGGTTTTCTATAATTAATGTACTGGAAAGTCGCGACTTTTGACGTTAAAAGGCGTGGCTCGAGTCGTCGTACTACTCAGGCAGCTTGCATCACAAAAACTTCTGCAGCTGCTAGAAAACATTTAGAAATTATTCACGGCACAAAAATTGAAAATAAATCAATGGAAGACCTACTGAAACGGAGTTTTATCGTTATAAAGCTTTGCAGCTTTCAAAATGAAAATTGATTTCGAATTTTTTATATAAGTCTGCTGTAGAATACACAGGTCCGCTCTACATTGAACCTAGAAACCTAAAATAAATAAAACACTTACGGTTTCGTCGTCAGGCTATAAATCCACTGCTGGACATAGCCCTCCCCTAAAGAGCGCCACGTTGTGCTATCATAGGGGGTAGTGCCCATAATCCCCACGCTGGGCATGCGGGTTGGGGATCGCAGTTCGGTGGAATTGTATTGCAGGGGGCGCTGCTGCCCACCCCCGGTTTGTGTCCCTTAGTCGCCTTTTACGACACCCGCGGGAAGAATTGGGTTGGTCCTATTCTCTAGGCCTACACTACACAGCGGGCACCCCTCACGGTTTAAAATCCAATAATTTTCCTCCATATTCCGCTCGAGGAATGGGGCGGCGGACGGTGCCTCCCGGCAGCCTTGCACTTGGGAAAAAGGGCCCTAGTCTTCCCTGGACTACTCCAAGAGCGCTTTTCCCAAGAAAAGTGTGGGATCCGGTCATCAAGATGTGTTCGAGTGGAAAAAAGTCGCATGGCTTATCGTCCGACATTGTCAGTGTAGTGTGTAGCAACCCTAATAGTGCTTTGTGATGGCTGATTGAGGGTAGTCTGAAACCTCAGAAGATGTGAACGGGCGCCAGAGTGCTTAGTGCGAGTTTGACAGATCCAATCGAATAACTTTACTACCGCGTTAATCGAGCATTGAGTAGTGATTATGAGTAAGTTAACCGTTCGAACTGGCAAAACGCTGTCACAGTACAACTCGCACTCGCGTTTATTCGTGTTTTGGCTGGTAAACGTGTTCACTTCTCAACGTAAACCATTACAACTCGCACTCAGCAATTTTAATTTCCATACTTGTCGCTAGGTGGCGCTTCCTCGATGCCATAGAAATATGAGTTTGTGTCAACGCGATCGAGTAGTTAAAAACTCGCACTAAGCACTCAGCTATCAGTCTTCTCGTGACCACGATGACTATAACGTCGTCGAAACGTCGAGGTAAAATAGGAATAAATTACTACGCCATTAAGCCCCGAAAATATTCTAACTATGTGTACAAGTCGCGAAAGTTTAAAATATACTGCGTCTCGTTGTAGTGCCGGCACAGATTTCTGCGCGACGCGTACACGTCGAGGCGTGTTTAGTTACAATTTTGTCGCAATGACAAAACATTTAATTGAATTAGTTCGCTGTGAACCATGTTTGTATGATACAAATCATCCAGCCTATTCAAAAAAGACATTGAAAGAGTTATTATGGGTGAGAATTGCCAAGGAATGGAGCTAACAGTTGCGTCGCAGCTTGCGGTGGGGGCCTATGTTTACTTCAACTGCCCTGCCCTGTAATGAACTGTGCTGCGTCACCTACGTCTCAGCATGCGCCTAGCCTAACGAGAAGGACCCACAGGACCTCGCTAATGGTGAAGTAAAACATCGTGAAAAGACCTGGTGTCCAAGATGTTCACATACCTTAGCGCCAATCCGCAGTTGGCACGCGTGGTGATTAAGATAATGCTCTCTTTCTGAGAGAGTGTCTATGTCCTACAATGCACTACAGGCTGCATTATTAGGCAGAACCAACCTAGGTATAGTCTGTTAGCTTTTAGAATATACCTCGGGCTCTAGAGTAGTTTAGGGTAGGGTTTTCGCCAATTTTCGCGGGTTTTCGTACCGGCGAAAATTGGCGAAAACCCTACCCTATCCTGATGATCGAGTTCTGATTTCAAAATTAAGTGTCATATTAGATCCGATTTCGAAATTAAGTGTCATATTAATTCCGATATTTCTATTACACGAATTTATCCGATTCTATCCGATAGTAGCCGAAGTATATTCTTAAAGCTAACAGACTATACCTCGCAAGGAGTTACATTGTCGAATTTGGTTCCCGCCTTCTTAGAAATTAATGTTCAGCAGTCCACCTAAGCAATATGTATCAGGTATACACGTCATAGCGTCTGAGTATAAACTTCATCTGCACTAGATGGGAGCTGCCACTGAATGCATAGCACTTTTCTAGGTACGACCACTTTACTTTCAACAAGTTTTTCTAAGTGGTGAAAGCTTTTCGTAATAAAACTATATTGGTTTTTTCAACATAAAGACTACTATTTTCACGACCGTCGCAATATTTCGCATCCTTTGACAAAGGTCGATACCCGAGCTTTCTACCCTTATGAGTTTGAGTAGGTACGTATTTACATATACTTTTTTTTATTATTATTATTATTAAAATTCTTTATTGCATAAATATTTTGCACATAGGCGAGCTTAATGCTACTTAGCATTATCTACCAGCTAACCTAAGTTTTGGAGACAAGATTAGCAGGTATTAAATTTAGCCTACCCCATTAACGTCCCATTGCAGGGCACAGGGCTTCTCTGAAAGAGAGAGTATGGGCTTAATTACCGCGGAATGTAAAGGAAAACATAGTGAGGAAATCCGTGGCTTAGTTTTTCTTGTGAGATAGGCCGACTATGCTGTAAGGATGATGTAGGTTTTGGGCAAGCCTACACCATCTAAAACAAAGTCTCGGGCACTGCAGCGTCCGATGGGTCTCTTCACCCATCTAAGTGTGGATGAAGGTGCTATTGGACGCTGTATAAATCATCTCATTACGTACATGCAGAGGCTAATGTGATGACAAAAGCTACCATCCCTTTGTTTGTGGCGCTTCACAAGAAAAATAATATAATAAATGATGTAGAATATCTATCAATGCTTTGAACTTTCGTAAGCGTTAACATTTGCAATGTCGTGTAAGGCCATTCTTTTTTCGGCTAAATGTTGGCTATTTTATGCTTGTAAGTAAAGCATACTGCATACTTCTACAAATAACTTTTAAAACTATATTATCATAGTTTTAGCGTACTGCATAGTTCTACAAATAACTTTTAAAACTATGATATTATCATAGTTTTAGCATACTGCATAGTTCTACAAATAACTTTTAAAACTATGATATTATCATAGTTTTTCTATGATATTATCAGTTCTACAAATAACTTTTAAAACTATGATATTATCATAGTTTTAGCATACTGCATAGTTCTATAAATAACTTTTAAAACTATGATAATATCATAGTTTTAAAAGTTATTTGTAGAAGTATGCAGTATGCTTTACTTACAAACATAAAATGGCCAACATGTAGCCGAAAAAAGAATGGCCTTACACGACATTGCAAATGTCAACGCTTACGAAAGTTCAAAGCATTGATAGATATTCTACATAATTTATTATATTATTTTTATCACGACAGATTGTGAAAGAATGTGGTCTCTCGTCTATTAAGGTTGTTGGCATACACAACGTGCCACAACGGCGGATCTGTACTTCCCATGCAGCGTTTGCAAGGAGCATCAACCCCCAAAAATAATTACGTATTTTTATTCGTGATACATATGTCTACGCAGGTTTTATTGCTCCAAGAGTGCTGTTAAAGCCATCCCTTTCACAAGAGGCAGACTTTTACTGAAGCAATAAATCTACGCAGATGATTTCAATTTGCGTTTTAACACCGCGACGTATGTGTCCGCTTCACTCACTCTGCGCAAGAAATAAAATATACAATACAGAAGAATCACTCAAAGGAAACTCGAACAATTTAGGCGCAGGTCACACAGATGGGATGTCAGATGAAAGTGAGATTACGCTAGGTAACCTCAAATGGGTCGAACGCACTTCCACGTCGATCGAAGTCAAAAGTAAAAGTGAAAAAAAAGTATTCCCTATAAAAATAAAATATTTTATTTACTTAATAATCAACTTCAAACGCCGGCAAACGCACATAATTATGTATTTGCGCTTTGTACCACATTTATTTGTAAAGTTGTTTGATATCAAGTGCGCAAGTATTTTTGTCAAGTAAGCTAGTTGATAAAAATAATATTTCTTAAAACACTCCCCAGAGGCAGTTTAAAACGTATGCACAGATAATTTAACTCTTTCGTTCTGTCCTCGGCCATTATCATCAAACCACTGCTAGAATTCTCCCTCTGCGTCAGTCAAGTGAGCCACAGGGCGTCTTCTGCGTTGGCCAGTTGTAGTCTCCAAGCGGGAACTATTGCACCCCATCGATCATTGGATTTTTGGAATTTGTGACCAGCCCCCTGCCATTTCAGCCTGCTAATCTTATAAGCTATGACAGTCACCTTAGTTCTTTGACGGAATGTTTGATTTCTGAGGTCATCCATCGAAAAAACTCATAGCGTAGTCCGTTCCATAATACGCCGCGCTACTATGAATCAGTGGACTAGTCTTTCCGAGACTAGAAGCTCAATTATGCGCTCCAAATCCTGTTAGTCTGGCATAGAATCGTCTCATCGTAAATGCGTCGTTGGCAGAGTGTTAACTTCAAAGACTAGTGAATAAGTTACGTCTGAGTTGGCGCTAACAGTGAAGAAAAACATCTTTAAGAAATTTAAGTGTCTGGCCTATAAAGTATGCAAAATATAAGCCTCTTAGCAACGAGTTCTTATTAAATTCTTCAGTCTGTCTCTACACCTTTATTCATCTTTTTTTTTCTCCCTTTTAGAGGAGGGTTTCTGTTTTCTTTTTCTTTTAAGTACTCTGGAACGCGAAATTTTAATTCAATGTAGCGAAGATGATGCGTCTTAATGAGCGTCACAAATAAAAGCAAGTGTGCATAACTGCCCGCAAGAGCGTTCATTTCTTAAGTCAAAGGAGACGTTCTGTGAAGTTATTTTTATGGAGCCAGCAAGTGAGACTGAATATGCGGGTAGCTAGCAATAAAACGGAAAAGTACAAGGAAAATAATATGACTGCAACCATAAATGTCTCCACCTATTTATAAATGGTTGTCCTGGTACTACGAAAATATGTCGGTCTGTTGAATCTGTCCATAGGTGTACTCAGCTCAGTTACGTTATGAACTACTTTGCAACGAAAATGCTGTATGGTCAGTTTCAGACTTTAGAGTCGGATTTTGCCGTTGATCCATGAATGCGATTTGTGTCTTTAAACGCATTGGCAAAGTTTAATTGTCATTTGTACCTAAATAAAAAGCTATTTACGTCTGTATTTGAATGGCTCCTTGAGTGGCTGCCTTAAGATAGGAAACACCGAAGTGCAAATTAATTTTAGTCTGCTTGTAAACTGAGCCTGCTTGAACCCTCAAATTGGTGGCGCCACGGTACAATCTTGTCTGCAAATAATTCCCGGCAAGTTTTAACGTCTCACTTTAATAAACTCTCGGCCCTTCTTTATTGGGACGAAGTTTTAATGCAACTTTTGGCTGCTATTATTTGGACCTCTTTACTTTGCCCGACTAAGTATACCCACTTATTCACCGTGGCGTTTTTTTGACCGTCTTTTATGAAACTTCACTTCGCAGTTTATTATGAAATTTCGACCTGCGTCGGGGTTCACATTCATTGAGACGACATATTGATTTTTTTTAGTGCACTAACCCGTGCTAAGGACAATTTAATAAATTTTAAAGACAATTTGATAGATAGATAAATTCAATTGGTTGTGTCAATTCAACCTACATCAGAATTAACATTCGTTGAGACTACAATTCATAGTTTGTTATGTCAATTCAACGCACCGGTACATCAGAATTCATATACATCGAGACTACAATTCACATAACATAACATTTACATACAAGCACATACATTGCTTCTGGCCCCAAACAACGACATCACAAACATGTAAACATCCAAGACCTGGGCCTTTTTTTTCACATCAGCATCAGAATTCACATTCATAAAGACTACAATTGACAGTTTTTTATGAAAACTCGATGTACATGTAGCTGATAACAGCTTAAGTCTTTCATAATAACCTTATTCCAGATTTACTTACTTAATTTTTGTCACAAGAGTCCGACCAGGTTTCGCAGAGCTTAAGCATGACTGGGTGGCGATGGCAAGAGTCACTATTTATTGTTCACTCTGGTTCATTAAGCGTCGGCCATATGAAAAGGAACGTGGGGCTTGGGCGGAGAAAGACGCGACAGTTTGTGTAGAGTCCCAGACGCAAAGACAAGGTTTCTTCTCTGCGACTATATACAAAACATTGCGACTTTTCGCACCGCCCCACTTCCGTTTTGTGAAGCCTACGCCTTGTGAGTTGTAAAAAGATTCCATAAATATATTACATTATAATAGATAGATAGAATATTCTTTATTGCATGTACACCAAGGATTACATAAGAGACTTATAAAATAACAGTACAAGTGGCGGCCTTATTACTAAAAGTAATTTCTTCCAGACAACCATTGACGGAAAAGAAGAAACGGAAACTAATAATATTCCATAAATGTATCAAAAATGGTTATAAGCACGACAATTTTCTTCTTCACTTTGTTATGATCGATGTAATGAGTTCCTGTTATTTGGTAAAAGGGACATAAAACTCAAAAGACGCTTCCGTAGAGACTGATTTTGCGCCTCCAGTTCAAGCTTATTGTGTGTGTTTTTCCTGGTAAAAAAATGTTAATTTATTTTATCTACAGCACAATCAATAACCAACTACGTAACATTTAGGTAATATTAATGACACGGCCTATTAAAGATTTCCATGATATGATTTCAAAATTTTCCTTATCTTAATATATTTCAACGTAACTTATGTTACGTTATCCTCACGTTGGTATCCCAGAGGGGTAGGCAGAGCCCAGGGACTGCCACTTCCACGATCCTGACATATTCTGACCTTCGCTTCATCAACCTTCATTAGTAAGTGCATAAACGCACGCCTGGTTTTTTAAAATGCTTTTGATTCTTTTGACCAGGTACTTTTTATACATAACATAACATTTACATACAGACACATACATTGCTTCTGGCCCCACACTAGGATAGCCTGTGTCGTGGAAACCAGAAACAACGACATCACAAACATGTAAACATCCAAGACCTGGACTTTTTTTTTCGTCCCCAGCCGGGTTCGAACCCGGAACCTCTTGCATGGCGCCGCGGTAGCGCATCTGCGCTGCAAGATTGTAAGACAGTGGCGTGGCGTGTTGCTGTGTGGTGTCGGCCTGGAGAATAGCACCAACCCAATTCTTACCGCGGTTATCGTAAAAGGCGACTAAGGGACACAAACCGGGGGGAGGGCAGCAGCGCCCCCTGCAGTACAATTCCACCGAACTGCTATCCCCAACCCGCATGCTGGGGATTGTGGGCTTTACCCCTTACGATAGCACATAGGGAAGGGCTATGTCCAGCAGTAGACTAGTATAGCCTGACGACGAAGACAGTGGCGGGTCTTACTGTCAGAAGTTATCAAGCCAACCATAAGGCCTTTGACATGGCTTAACGACAGCCATTACATGACTGGCGCACCAACGGCTTAACGTGCCTTGCGAAGCTCCCCGCACCTGACCGCTCCCGTTGTTGCAAGTGATTGTATCCAATACTCGGTTTGACTAATCCACGAGCGCTCGTAATTCGCGATAAGACTAGTTAAATATGTAATAATTTAAATCTATTAGCTGTTAGGCTAATTGAGGCAACGTAATATTATTACTGGGTCGGAGACAGAAATAATTTATTCCAAGCGAATATTTTTTTGTAATTTACTAGTCCGGTAATTTAAGGATTCTCCTTGCAAAAGTACTTAAGTAATTCCACGTAAAAGAAAAAATCATTCTTGATAACAAGAATTGTAAAATCTCGTAGAAACGGGGATCTACGTTTTTTCATAAGGAAAGATTTCGAAATGGATTCACAAAGGAGCTTACTAAAACATTCCGTTTGGGACGTTTCGCTCGGAAATTAACTAGCATTAGGTACGTACTTATCAATCATCCGAATATTTTTTTCATTTTATTCGAAGACACACTTATAACACTGTTGTATATACGTCAAAGCGCTCGTGGCCTAGTCGAACCGAGTGATTGAAATCAATCACTGGAATTCAGCAACATCAGGCGCGGTCAGGTGCAAGATGGGTGACCGTCGCGTGGCCTACCGCTATGGGCATTTTCCGAGTGCTTCGCAAGCCGTTGGTACCGGCTGTCATGTAATAGTCGTTAAGCATGTCAGAGGCCTTTTGGGCGGCTTGATTACTTCTGAAAGTAAGGCCCGCCACCGTCTTACAATCCTCCACGAACCCGGACTTGGCCCTCGTGCTGGAGTATGGCCTAACCTTCCTACGATGCAGGAAAAGACCCGTGCCCCAGCAGTGCGGACATACAAGGGTTGATATCTATGCATTTCTGTATTTATTTGTGTGTATCTGTTGGTAATTTGAGCAACTATTAAGTTTTATATAAGTAATTTGAGAAAAACAAAAAAAAAACACTAAGAGAATAAGCCGCCCCGGGACACATCTGACCCAAAGGTGCCCACTACACTGGCGGCGTTACCTCGCTGCACTGCAAGGGAAATTCTTTGCATAAGATATGCCCCAGAGCGGCAGTCATAGCCACGGTCCCTCAAGCGACGTCCTATTTCCCTCACAAACGCCTTCCCCTGCACTCCCCAGACTCCAGTTGTCTCTATCGCTAGAGGCACAAAAATGTACTGGCCCAAAAGCGCAGAATACTTTTGGACCTTCAACCTAGCAGCCTCTTCTGCCGCCGCGCCCGGAGTCGACGCAGTAGACGCTAAGTGTGAAGGGGCAAAAGTGCAGACACACGTAGCGTCCCAAAGCAAGGAGCGCCCCTTCTCCCACGGTATCATTGTCAAGCCATCCGGACGTTTTCCATTCGAACTTTTGAGAAAATCATGGTCTGAGTGGACTTTTTTTCCCACTTCCTTGTTTCCACTACAAGTACGGCCTCCACTACAATTCTATCATATGCCAGCCATAACTTTGAATTCTGGAAGATTAGTTAATTTTCTTACAAATAACACGATTCATTCCTCATTTTATGAGTCCTACTAACATAGATGATCGAAAAATAATGAAAAGACGGCAAATGAAAGTTCCACCATTTTATTTTTGCCTTGTTTGAGCCAAATAATGTTTCACCTGTCGCTCGCTAGACTCATTACGTTTGATGAAAGATCTCCGAGAGATAATACGATTTTTTTACGAGCCTAGGCCTACTCAGTTTTGACACGCTCGGGCATTTTAGCCATATGAAGGGCTTTTAAGAGTAGGGGCCCAGTACATTTGGATTTTAATTAAAGGGGAAAAAGTGCCCATAATGGCAGCTCGGCAGGTAGAAAAAGTCCCTATATTACTGGAGTTCATTGTAACTAATGTAACTTTAGGTATATTTATAATTGCTATACGTATATAATACGTAGTGTAGGACGCCTTCCGACCAGGTGGGATGACGATCTGCGAAAAACTGCCGGCAGATGCTGGATGCGGCAAGCTGAAGACAGGGCGCTATGGCGCTCATTAGGGGAGGGCTATGTCAAGCAGTGGACTTCATAATATAGCCTGAAAAAGAAGAAGATATAATACGTAATTATTTGGCCCCCTTGGTGGAGTATGGCCAAACCTTCCTGCGATGCAGGAAGAGACTCGTGCCCGAGCAGTGGGGACATACAAGGGTCGATATCGATGTAATTATTTATGTAAGTATACTATTTTTCACCATCTAATGTGAGTGAAGATCCCACTGGACGCTGTATAAATCATCTCATTAAGTAGATGCAAAAAGGCCAATATTATTAATATTATATTATTTTTAAGTATAACTAAGAATTATTTTAAACTATCGCGACTTGAACACATTGTCGTCGAAACGTCGAGGTAAAATAGCAATAAATTACTACGCGATTAAGCCCCGAAAATATTCTAACAATATAGCTAAGTATATCAATTTTCATAATTATTTGCACCAACTATCTGTCTCACTTTTCATAAATAAATAAAAATATATACTTATACAAAATATATACTTAGAAATTGACATATTTATAATTACATTATTTTCTTTTTATTTGTTTTACATATTAGGTGCCGACAGAATACCAACGTTGCAGAAGGTATTCCTTTTGAGACAAATGCTGTCACATATGATGACATTCCTGCATGTTTTTTTTAATTGAAAATAGTTTACTTTGTATTTGTATTGTCAGATCCTTTATCTATATTGTCAGATTCTCCAGGTCCTAGTAAAATTTCAATTTTTCAGTTTAGATCCACCAATAACATTCTCGAAAGTTATTATTTTAATAATATTTAACGATGTTTGCTTAAGAAACAATACGTTGACATTATCTGTACGTTGTTTTTTTGTTATTGTTCAAAGTATAGATTTTGAATACAAATGTATGCACACAAAAACCTGCTCCTGCTAAAAGCAAAGTTCTGAAAATACCCACAAACAAACAAGTTGCACTGTGACAGCAACAAACAAGTGTCAGCCGATGGGAGTAGAACATTTCCGTAAAGGGTTCTGTAGTATTGATCTCATTTCAAATATTGTTATGTTAACTCCTCCTGCTGTGTGGTGTTGGCCTAGAGAATAGCACCAACCCAATTCTTCCCGCCGGTGTCGTAAAAGGCGCCTCCTGCAGTACAATTCCACCAAACTGTGATCCCCAACCCGCATGCCCAGCGTGGGGATTACGGGCATCACCCTCCAATGATGGCACAACTTTGCGCTATGGTGCTCATTAAGGGTGGGCTATGTCCAGCAGTGGACTAATATGGCCTGAAGAAGAAGAACTCCTCAAAGTTAATATAAAATTGGTTTGTTTGAAAGTTTGTATATTCTAAATTACGTTTAAACTCATATGTATACCATATTGGATACACCGGTTCTCGTCCTATTACCGAAATTAAGCAACATCGGGCGTTTTGTTTTATTAACTTTTTGTCTTGTCTTGAGGAGAAATTGAGCTCAAAATCATAAAATTGTAATTTTATATTTTATTCTGATTATTTTGTTATACTCACTTAATAAATAAAAAAAAGTCAATAACAATATCGTTCGCAAAGCGCAAGTATTCCATCAGTTCATTAGTCCCAATATATGGCACCGGCTATCTCTTAGAGAGAGAGAGAGAGAGAGAGAAATAGAAGGTATTGTTGACTTCACTTCCTACGTAAAGAAAAACATTGTGAGAAAACCAGAGTGTCGGAAATGTGCACATACGTACCTGACCAGTGCGAATGTTTATAGTAACCCCTAATTAAGCTCATATCCCAGGTATAGTTTTCTTCTTCCTCTTCAGGCTCTATTAGTCCACTGCTGGACATAGCCCTCCCCTAATGAGCCCAAGGTTGTGCCATTATTGGGGGGTAATGCCCATAATCCCCACGCTGGGCATACCGGACGGGGATCGCAATGTGGTGAAGTTGTACTGCAGGGGGCGCTGCTGCCCACCCCCCCCCCCCCCCGTTTTTGTGTCCCTTAGTCGCTTTTTACGACACCCGCGGGAAGAATTTGGGTTGGTGCTGTTAGGCCGACACCACACAGCCAGTATAGTTTTTATGATCCGTCAAACATTGGTCATTTGCAATAACTTTTGTTGTATGGCGTTCAGGTTTGTAACATCCTTATACAGACTAGAATACAAAAAAGACGATTGATGGCTTCCAAGCTGACACCGACGGATCCCTATAACTGCTCTTTCAGAGCCACGTCCCAAGTGTACAAACTTCTTGTGGACAGGAAGTAAAGTTAAAAAACACAAATCTTCCCCACGGTCTGTAACCAGTGGGGACTAAAATATTATTGGACTTATAGAACCTAAGACAGGATGCGCAATAGTCTGATTAGAGAACTTTGTGGACTGAAAGAGGATGTAGTGACTAGAATTGAGATAGGAATGTTGCGTTGGTTTGGACATGTGGCCTCTCCACATGTCCAAACCAACGCAACATGAAGGAAGTAAACAAATATACATTGCGAATGTGAGTGGAAAAGCTGGTAAGGGACGTCCCAGGCAGACATACATCGACCAAAGGGGATGTATTAGTAAAAGGAAAGATAAAAAGTACCCGGAACCGGCGTGCCTGCATGCAACGACTTATGAACGTTGAGGAAGCGAAGGTGATATGTCAGGATTGTGGCAAGTGGCCGTCCCGTCTCTGCCTACCCCTTTGGGATACAGACGTGAGGTTATGTATGTGTATGTATGAACCTTAGAGAGCGGTTATGGAAGCCTGGTTCATTCATTCTCGCCACTAGAGCAACCCAAACTAAGACCGCTAGAAATTTGCGACGGAAAATGACGAACACACAGACACAATCTATTGCGCATCCTGTCCGCGAAAAAGACGCGATTAGCAGGTGCAAAAGACTTTTCATACAAAATGTACAGTCTGTCAGCTTTTAGAATATACCTCGGCTACTATCGGATATAATCTGGATATATTCGTGTAATAGAAATATCGGAACTAATATGACACTTAACTTTATATAACTTTTCAAAATAGTGAACAAAAGTTTTATACAGAGCAGGAAGTGCTTTCGGCGAATACCTAAGCCTACTCTAGAGCCCGAGGTATTTTTTACGAGGTAACACATAAAAATAATCTTATAGTAAAATACACAAGTGAATAAGGTAAATTAACACATCCCTTAGAGCATCCCACTGAGAACACAACTGATTGTAGTTTACGAAGATCAATGTTTTGCGACGAACAGGTATATTCTAAAAGCTAATAGACTGTACTGAAGGGATGGGACGAAGGTCACTGAGAGGAGACGGAGTGAGGGCGCGATTTCTACATAATGCGTCGCGTCTTTCCCGCGTCCCACGTACCTTCTGTGTGGTCGCTGTCGCTGGCTAAAGGTGTTTGATGATAACATCAAGCCCCGCTGCTCGGGCAATGATGAGTATCTAAAATGCTGTGCACATACCTCACCACTGCAAAATGCTACTTTGAAGCAGGCGCGTTTAATAAACCATAAATAAGCTCATATCTCTGAAATTGTTGTTCGATAACAACCTTTGATACATACGCATGAACGTTAGGTCATGACTCCACTACGGGGCCAAGTTCGGGTTGGTGGAGGATTGCAAGGCAGTGGTGAGCCTTACTGTCAGACGTTATCAAGCCTTTTCACATAGTATTGATTCTTGATCGACGCAGTTACTTTGTATTAGTTAGCTGTACTAAGTTAGCACTGAGATTTTCTCAAAAAACCTCATAAATAGCAAGTGGTACGTGCTCAAGGTATGTAAACACCTCAGTCCATTGGGTTTCCACACGAGGTATTCCTAAACGGTTAACGTGTGGTACTGCTATTGCAAATTCGCACACCATGTACGTAGCTTTAAAAATAAATAAAGACGTAGGAACAAACCCGCACTGGGAATCGTGCCTGGGTGTCTTCTGAGGTGGTAACCCAATAAGTAGAACTATGTAAACACAAATATTAATCCGCTCTTTCATGTTTTTTTATAAACAGAAGGATTTATAAGTTTCTTAATTTCACGGACTACCAGTCTCTGATTTCTTTCCAGTCTATGTCTATGGTTGTCTGAAGGAGATTGCTCTTAGTAGTAAGGCCGCCAATTGTCAATTTTTTTATATAATTTCTGTCACTGTCAGTTCTAAAAACCTATTTAGAAGGTAAAAATTCCACCTATTCGAACCCGCGACCTCTTGCTATCCGTGCCAGCGCTCTGCCAACTGAGGTAATGGGCGACTCACCGGCATCAGTGAAATTTCGAGCCTCTTTACAATATTCTCTGTATTACGTACAGGCAGCGACATCTGGCTGAAGTAATTTGCATCACTTGCAACCCCGAGTACCTATTTTGCAGTAAGATAGAATTATAGAGAGAATGATATCGCTGTACCCACATGATATTCTTTTTTTTTAATGCACTAACAAGTGCAACCAGTATGTTAATGCATACTGGTTGCACTTGACCCCAGTCACGCCTGATGGTAAGCGAAGACTATCTTTAAGTATTTGTTTAAATATGTAGGTATTCTATCTTTTAGTATTCGTTCAAATATGTTATCGGTGCGGTTATGCTACTTAACATCTGAATCAGACAAAAACAAATTTACCACGGCATGTAGTCGACCATAGGAGTTATGAAACTTCGCATTCTACAAATACGGCCATAATTTCTTAAAATAACTCCAGTCGCACTGACAAAAACCGTCTCTTATTATCGCCCCGAACTGGCCATTCCCAAAAAACGACAAGTTTTACCCAGAAAAAACTGCTCTTTTGAAGACAGAAATAAAGCTGAATTTCCGTAGAGCTCATTTGCGAGAGGCACGTTTGCCCGGGACGGCGGCGTCAACGAGTAATGGATTACGTGCACACTGGACTCAGCTTTACTGTCCCTAGATGCGTGCAAAGTGTATCTTTGAAAAGATCGGCTCACTCACCGATCATTTCGCTTTTCCGTATCATGATCATTATCAGTCCATCTTAACCCACTGCTAGGCATAGATAGGGCTTTTCACTCTCACCTCTAGCATACAAAAGCTTTCGGCCAACTTCACAACACTGTCCAAACATCGGGTAGTGTCCTTAAAATTTTAAGACACAAAGAGAGGTTACAAAATTCTTGTGTGTCTTGAAATTCTAAGGATCGTCTAGATCAAGGTCCTTTTTAGAAACTTACATTAAAATACCTGTTTAAAGGCTCAAAAAAAAGTAAAATTAAAATTGTCCTCAGCACGGGCTAGAACAACAAAATCATTTTGTTTTTGTTTAGATTTTATACGGACAGGCTTTTTCATACAAAGAGAGAGTATTGGTTTAATTACCACGTGTGCCCAGCGTGGATTGGCAATTTCAAGCGCTAAGGTAGTTCCCTAAGGTACCTTAGACACTTAGGAATCCTCGCTTACTTTTTCCTTCAACGTTAGCGGGTTCCAATTATCTTTTTTTTTATTTGCATTGCAAAGTTCCGTACCTCTAAGAGAACATGAGTCGAGTAAGAATGAGAAAGAGCATTCTATTCCTTTGCCTCGTAGGGTTGTCGTTTTTAAGCATCACAGTTGCATACTGGTATAGCAACGATTGACTAGAAGTAACCTAAGGTGGATGATACTGTAACGATACTTCTTAATAAAGCTGGCTGGCGCAACTGTCTAGTAAAGTTTTGTTTAGATGTCAGTCGAGACCTAACAAGGCTAGGCGTTGCAAAAAAAAAATTATACTTTATTTTAAAGATTACTTTAGTTATGATCTCAATTCGTTACAATGATACAAATCCTTTTGTCGTGAGTTGAAGATAGATCTAGTGCTTCCTTATCTGTGTCATTTAGATCTTTCCGATCGAGATCTGCTCATGTCTAAGTACTGCACTGTCCCTACAGGGTGCTACCGATAGCTCCGGAGATGCTTCTGATGATATTTCTTGCTGTACCCATCAATGCAGACAGCTTTCCGAGGTTGAAAGTCCGTTTTACTAGCGAGCTTTTATGGTCGTCTTGATGGTGATAAAGGAAACTACTTTTGTTTTCAGGTTTTTTAGGTCTGTGTTCCGGAGCAGTTCTTTTGCCTGCATGTATAAATTATCTTTGAAAACTCCTTTTAGAACCTAGGCAGGTTTTTTCAATCCAATTCAATTATTTTTGTTCATTGTAAAAATAAAATTAATTGAATGCAAAATTCTCATCGAGTTCTCATCGAATTGAAAATTTTACTGACTCAGACAGCCCTATAGTTAAGTATTTACTTAACTGCAATTTCTTTTTTAACGTCGATACCTAATAGTGTGTGAAACTTGGAGTCCAACACACACCATTGATTAAGCAACAGACAAGCCAGTGTACTTTTACCGGGGGACATGCCCCAAAAAAGGAGGCAAAAATTGTTTGTTCAACTGGTACAGCCAAAGGGTCATTTGCATAAAGTTTTTGGAGAAAGGCGGAGAAGGAGAAGCTTACAGAATTGTTAGACGGTTAATGAAGAGTTAAGGACAAACCACCACCAACCCGGACTTGGCCCCCGTGGTGGAGTATGGCCTTACCCTCCTGCGATGCAGGAAAAGACCCGTGCCCCAGCAGTGGGGACAAGCAACCCTTTGTGTTGCTAAGGTGAAGCAATGTCATTGATTGTTTATAGAAAAGGCAATAAATGGACAAAATAAATTCCGTCATCAACTATAAAGGAAAAATAGATAACATACATCAAAATATTATTGATAACACTTTGGTCCTCTAGTGTCCCATCGCCACCAATTTACCAGAATTAGTCTTTTGTTACTTTTCCATTTCCCAGACATGAATAAATGACTATTAGTGCAGTGTTAAAGCTACACATTTTCGTCGAAAAAGGAGGTACCTAGTAGCTGAAACTGACTTTTTTTGTTGCACTTTGCACAATGAAACCATAATAACGACTTAAATAACGTACAATGTGATAACAATAAATCGTCCCCGTAGAGCGAAAAGTCATTAACTAACAATATTGCCGAAATTGAGTTATGAATGCCACGAGAATTATGTTTTTTTTCCCTATGTTTCTGTCTAATCAACATACCTGTAAGTGCGATAGTTTCAGAGTTATTTTTTTGGTGAAATCATCAACTACACTAAAAATTATTTATTTAGTAGGGGAAAAGTAATTAACTCTTTTAATTACCTTTTCCCTACTTAAAAAAACAATAGCTCTGTCTCTAAAGTACTTTAGTTATTTCTTTCGTATTTTTTCTGATTCATATTAAAGCAACGCTCCGTGCGAAAAGTCACTAACACTACTTAGTTAATTTGCAAAAAAAATCTCGTCAATTTATGTGAGTGCGAAAAGTAACTAAGTTAACTTGGTTATTTTTCAGATGCATAAATTAAACCTACTAGCTTCTTCTTATAAAGCGAAAATTAATTATGATCTGTTAGTGAAGTTTTCCCTACCATTGATTTTACAAATCACTTACTTTTGTTTGATTCAAAGTTAGTTGATTATTTTTTCCATGACTTCATCGTGCCTCAAAGCAATACCAATGCTACTTGGTGATTTCTCGCCCTTTGACATGGCGCTCAAAACCGCCGCCGCGCACTGCGGGTGAAGTGTAGGTACGGGGTGCGGGGAAAGCGGGATTGCGCGGGCGCTAACTGACGACGCATTCGCAGCCAGAGAGCCGTGATCTAACTACGTATTTACTAGTGCTAAATTGTATGATGAGTCGTGCGAAGATGATGGTAGATTTAGTGAAAAAATGTGATGAACTGGCACTGGAAATTGTAAGTTTTACACCTATCATTATTAATTACCCATTATTATTGGTAGCAAAGGATCTATTGTATTTCACTCGACTTATGAAAGGCCTCTACCTGTGACCATAAAGGCTAATGTGTAATTACTTTATAGTTCGTTATGAAATACACCACGCTGGAGACCAAAGGTCAATGTGTACCTACTTAGGTAAATAAAAAAAAAAGTTTCGTGGGGTTCGAATGTGGTGTGGTGTTATGCTTAATGTTTTTTTACGTTAAGATGCAATTATCGCTAGTACATACTAACCGTGTGCCTTTTTTATAACCTACAATCTTTTTACAACTTTCGTGGTTGTAACAAGACATAGTTGGAAAATAAACGGGTTTCTTACCACGATAAAATTACTCTTTGAGTTCCAGATATTTTACTACTATATTTACCAATAACTAGTTTATTTTCCAACTAAACCTAAAACCTACGTGCCAACGTGCCATTCCGATTTTGGTCGGTCGACGCGGTAGTACGATCGCAATCATGGTGGCTAATAATTCATACGGTTCTTGCTACGGTTGGTTGCTACGACCAAGATCGGAATGGCACCTTTAACGCATGATGTGGTTTTGTTTTGTTTATCCATACATACCTAAACCTCACTAACCTTATATTAAATTTGAACTAGATAACCTAAATATAAGATTCAACCACATTAATCATTACCTACTATGAAGTTTCAGTTTAACCAGACTTGCTGAATTAATCTAATAATTGTTATTTCGCGCTACCTACCTATTGACAAGTGGACAAAATAACATTCAAACTCTTTAGAAACCTACTAAATTCACCGATAAAATACTATCTCTGCTTCATGAGCATTTAATTTCAATAACTTTATTTGTACCTAATGGCTATTCTAATAATTTTCTTGCACTTAACTAAGCTTGGGCTTTGCATTGCTTATTCTATTCATTATTTATTTTAGGTGGAACTTTCTCAAGCGGCTGCTGATGAAAATGAGCCGGCTGCTAATGCTGGTGTTAACCAAAATGCTGCTGGTGTGAAGGAACATGTCGATACTAACGAAATGTTCAATGAAAAAAATTTGATTATGCTGTATGAATCAGCACCTAATTCTGTACATATTTCTCCAAAAAATATACCAAGTATACATCCACCTCAGTCAGCACCTCAATTGACAAACACTAGTAACGACTTGCTAACCTTGGAAGATCTGCACATTTTAGGAGACGAAATCATCGCAAGTAATCCCCCAACACCCAGTACCATAACAGCAAAAAGTCCATACTCTCAGATAAGTGGCGTCGAAATATTCAGCAGTTCTCCAATTCGCGATTTTTCCGACTCTGGTACTTCATGGTATCCTGACAGTGAAGAGGATCAATGCTCTAGAAAAAAAAGAAAAAAAAATCCGGATAGCAAATTCAGCGATTCTGAAGATGATATCATTCCACCCAGACGGAGGAAGAATCAACGAAAACGCCCATTAATAATTCCATCTTCTGACGAATCTACGTCTGTACTAGACACCCACTTTTTACAAGGGACATCAGTAGGATGTTATTGGGCATTCTGGACCAGCTTCCATTCGTTTGAGCTCACGACGCACCGCGCCGGTTGGCGCGGCTTGTCGCTCTCTCAAACTCATTACAGCTATTCCAGAATACCCAATAACATCGAGTGATTCTAATTTATAGTTTCAATAATTTTACGAGCAACCTACACAGTTTATGATAAATTCCATCAATGAAAACGAATGACACTAGGAAGCTTGAGTGAATGCAACTCACCATCATCTTGGTGGAGATAGGTCCGCATAGTCACTGAGTTGAATTAAATAAAGGATCCCCAAGCTCAACTGAATTGTATTTACCCACTAGCTATGTTTTGTGCAGTTTCGTAATATACTAGATAAAACAGCACACATTATTTGCGGTATCGGTTAGGTTTCCTCATTAAGACAATGACATGAAATATTCCAAGTGATACTTGTATTTACCCAGTCATAGTTTTGTGACCAGATTGGCTTCTCCCACTGAATGAGTTTAACACCACTGGTGTCTACTTTTCATAACAGTGACACAAAACTTTGCTTTTTCAACCCAGTTTGTTTTGTAGTCAGATTGACGTCTCCCACATGAACAAGGTACAACACCACAAATTTTGTTATCAGATTGACTTCCCGTGATGGCCCTTCATACAATAACATAAAAGTACAATTTCAACTTAATCATATTTTGTGGTCAGATTGACGGCTCCCACTGTTAGAAAGATTCAGCACCACAAATTACTTTGTGATCAGATTGACTTCATGTGATGAACCTTCTTGCGCAACAGTGACACAAAACATTTTCGTCTTAACTGTATTTTATGGTCAGATTGACGTCTCCCATTGTAAAAAAGGTGATTCCAACACAACAAAATTTTGTGATCCTTTTCATGTGACACAAATACTGGGTGATTGGCAGAACCAGGAAATACTTGTATTTTAGGCATATTTTATGGTCGGCACAAAGAATACCTTACTTTTCCCACAAAAATGTTAGTGATCAGATTGAAGTCTCCTGTTTATCGTTCACTACGGAAAACACAAAACATTGCACAGTAGGAAAAATGTACTTCTACAGTTACTTGAATCCTTGGGTATACTTAAGTAAAATCGTGAATTAATGATAATATCACTGACACATAAAAGTATACTTTCATTAATGGAAATCTATTTCCTACTAACGTGTCACTTTAGTTAACGCGAATGCGAATATGATAGGTGGCTGGCAGGGATTGTCAACCTTTAGCTGTTGACGCAGGAGTTATAAATTTGATACGAAGTATACACGGTGTAAGAAAAAATATGTTGTCAAAAAGTACAGTTTTATTTATAAAAGTTGGTTCCTTTGAACATTCCTTAAAGGTATTCCGGTAATAAAGCATTTTCCATGTTATTATTTTTTTAAGACTTGATGTTAAAGTATTTTAAGAAATCATGATTTTGTAAATACGACCGACAGCATTTTGTCTTTTTTTAATTGAAACTTGAAGATATTATTCTCATCCCATTATACGTAACTGAACCTATGCAGATAGTTTTATATTTTTTCAACAGTTTTCTAACATCAGTTCTCGTTCATTTTCTATCTAAATTTATCTGTAACATACAGTAAAATAAATACAGTAAATTTTACATAACCCATAAATAAAGAATTTAGAGGGGTCATAATATTTTAATGTATCACCTACATAAGAGATAACCAAAGGTTGACTATACTAGCTATACTCTAGTCTAAGATCCACACGGAAAAAACTCGTTGCATCAAAATATTTAGCTGTAGGTATCATTAATACCTAATGTTTGACTTTCACATAATATTGTGGAGTCTACCAAATGCTTTATAAAGAATACCTAGATAAGTATTATTTATCCTGAAATACATTTATATAGTAATTTCATCGATATCATACGATGTTTTCTATGGATAAGCTAGAGGAATTAATTATAATTTCCTATTTAGCTCATCATCCGATTTCTGGTAACTGGAAATAACAGTTTATTTTCTTCTGCTATAGTGAAATATTCACCCAATTCGAACATTATCTGATTAAGATCAAGAAAATCTAAAGTAAATTGCAACATGTGTATCTAGGACTATTTACTCCTACCTAGGTATGAAACCTACGAATTTGCTACGTTAACGTTATTGGATCCGTTGCAAGCTTCTGATTGCGAAACATCTTACCTACAATAATCGATATATTGGTCACATTATGTTGCAATGGCAACCAGCCACATTAACTTGAGCTATTAAATAGTGCTGACATTATGAGAATAACATATAGGCTTGACCTTGCTACCGGTCAAGATGATTTGGTTAAGTACCTACTTTTGAAGGCAAAGCAAAAATTTTGGGTGTTCGATACTAAAAAGTAATATGTATTACTTTTATCAACAATCACCTATATTCATACACCTATAAATAAAGGCGATTTTCGCATTTACTTCATTACAGTACTTGTAATAAAAAAACAACATACACATTTAGGATATAAACCTATAACACCCTGATTTATCTAAAATTCTCATCACTTCCGATAACGTGATAACGCTGTTCAGTACAGTCTCCGTGTGGTGTAATTATCTACGACTTCCTCGCTACCAGTCACTCCATCGGTATCAAAATGTTAGTAAGTATATTTATTTACATCCTAATTTTTTTTTTTTTACGTGTTCCACTGACTAAACCGTATTAGTCCCTATATGAAAACTATGTCCCGAACTATGTCTAAAAAATATGTTCCAGTCACTACATTTATCTAGTATAGTAATTACAATACGGTGTATAAATCGTTTAGGTTAAATGTATAAGACTGGTATAAAACTATGTTATTATTATTTCAGGTCTGACTCCGAGTTTGAATTCTCTGGTGTACCTATTGCTGTGCAGTCGAGTAAGAAGCAAAAGACTCCAACCAGCTCCAAACGCAAAGCATCGAGCTACGTTGAGGAGACAGTTAGGTAAGAATACAATACATCTATAGTTTATTATAAATGATTGTACACTTTACACATCGTTTCAAATGACGATTCCCTCGATGTAATCAAGCTGTTGATGAAAATCTTGGAACATTGAAAGAGATAACAACTGTTTATTTGTTTGTTTCATAACTAAAAGTTGTTTATTCGTCTTAATAATTCAAACCATAGGTTTGACCCTTAAACCTTATTTTCTATAGCCTAAAGCCGGGGCCGCTGCACCATGTTACGCGTGTTACAAAAAACGTAACACTTAAATATAATAAAAGTGGGACATGGTATAACACGTTAGGTACTTGTTATATAACGTTACGTTACGTAACACGTAAAGTGTTAATACCACTCCCCATTTTTGTTTTAATAACGTGTTACATTTTTTGTAACACGCGTAACATGGCGCAGCGGACCCGGCTTAACATTGATCGTTACGGTAAATGTTTACATCCAGGGAAAAGTTTACTGGAATAGAATTAGTCTCGTTATATTATTCGTTGTTACGTTGTCGCGTCATTTGACTCTAGCACACCGCTGAGTCATTGAATCGTTGATTACATTGCAGGCATGTACTCGTAAAGGTTAACATGCTGTCGACTGTTTACTTTGCATCTTACTAGTCGTGGGTTCGATACCCGCTTCGCGTAGTATTTTTGTTTTCCATGTAAGATATGCTTATTAAGAATCACTTGGGATATTTGCTTATTAAGAATGACATATATGGGATAGATCAAAAGTAGATATGTACCCTTCATATTAAACTATCATCCACTTCATACTCGTTCAATGTATGTGTATCTCCTATAGATAGCCTACCCAATCGGAATATAGGTATAAGTTTATGAAGGTACTTATGTTTTAAAATATATTGTTCACTTTTACAGGTCTGCAAGCACCTTAAAGAAAAAGACGGTGGGAGATCTTTTCGGGATTTTGCGAGACGCAGAGAAGGTCGCTAAAGCGACTCCCGAGCAGCACCAACTGGGGTCGAGTCTAGTGACGCGGGTCGCCAATGGTCACGTTCGTCGGACAGCAACGACGGAAGGAGAATTCTATATAGAATTGAAGGTCTACAACACTACCGATGCTGCAAGTACCAACGTTCAAGAGAGGTGGAAAAAAGCGTTGATGGTAATAAAATTGCAGACTGATACGGACACACCGCACTGGGACGTATTACAGAAATTTATTAAACAAGTTTATTCACTGTATGATAATAGTGAGGCGAGTTTTTTTAGATTTTAGGCGAGACTGATCCGACTGACCCTTACTACTACGCGCAAAATATTTTGAGTGGGTTCGATAGTGATGTCGAAGAAATACGAAACCCGGCTCCATCAGACGTGGGGAAGCGGAAAAGTAAGACTTCAAGGAAACGGGTTGCAAAGGACTCCACGTCTACATCATATGTGGTTAGCAAGGCGGCAAGAAGAGGAAATCGGTTGATAAAAATAGAAGTATTCGACTTAAATGAGTGTAAGGACACAAACAGTGAAAGTGCGGTGTTAAGTGCCCAATATGTTGTGATAGATCCTGTAGACGAAATAATGGACATGGTGGAAAACGTAGTTAAGAACATTTCTAAAAATATGTGCAATAGTTATTAATTTCGTTTTAAATTAAAAATTAATTAAATAAAACATGTTTTCTTTTTTAAATACATTTACATTTATTTCTTACTTTCAATAAAAAAGTTACATAAATACTTGCTTATTCTAAATAAATTCTATAACATTATTTTCATAAAACCATTTCTTGACACATAGTACATTTTTCAACGCACATTGTTTGTGGTGAGAAAAACACGTAAAATTGCATACACTATATTTATCATGCAGGTATTTTATATTAGGACATTGATTTTCCTCGATATTAATAACACAACAATCACCACAAAGTTTATTTACCCACATGATTTTTTCTAAACCTTTTACAAAAATTTTCTTATTCCTCAATAAACTATAAATTAACCTATGAAATTCGCGGTAGTCAATAAAACCTTCACGCCAATAAATTCCTCTATTCTTTTCCAACCAAACAACTTGCTTTTTTTCGCTATCTGATAAAGTAGAAAATGGATAAGGAGGTTTTACCAAGTAGACCATAGTAAATTCTTTAGTAGCGAGAGCAAACTCTTTAATAATAAAATTATTTTTATAATCTCTAAATCCTTGTAAATCTACAAAAATATGTTCAGAATTCATGTTATTTTTTTAACGATGTTAGAAAGTGGTTTATATTCGATTACACAATCGTTTAGTATGAGGCAGTAAGCAGAAGTTTGATCTGGTATTTCTAAATCACTCTCTATTTCTACTCTAACATCAATGGGACCTGTCTTCAGGGTCTCATTTTGCCTGCAGCAATCTATTACAAATAATGGTGCTTTATCTTTGAAATCCTTCAGATTTAACAACGGCTCACACCGACGTCCATAGTAAGACTGTTGGAATCTAGCGTACTGCTCATATAATATCATATACCTTTCTTCAGTAAACTTAATATTGAGACTTTCATATGGAAAGTAAGTTGAATTTAAAAAAACCTTGACATCACGTACATAACAATGATCAAAGTGAGACATGTCTTTCATACCTAAACTTTTCCGATTAGTTTGTAAACCAATAATCACATAACGTGGTTTCTCTAATTGAGATGTGGTTTTTATAGACCAAGTATGTTTTGTAGTCTGTGGTAAAAGAGGGTATTCATAGAGATCCCAATTCCTAAATGCTAAACTGATAGGTCTATCTTTCTCCAAACATCTCAGCAAGTTAACTCTTTCACGATCAGATACTTTTATATGCGGTACTCTCCATACAATTTTGTTAATGGTTATGTCATCTAACACTTCATTAGTGGTTAATTTAATAGAATTAAGGTTTGTATTACTACGCAAAAGAACCAGCTCATGTTTACAGTTCATTATTATTTTATTATAATCTTCAGCGAAACCTAAAACTTTATTCAATGGGATACAGGCGGAAAAATTACCAGTAGTATTTTTTATTCCATCAATGTCCCACCCCCATAGCCGTGACATTTTTGATTCATTTTCATTCATCGAGAGCAATGATTTAATAGTAGTTGTGATCCCAGCATTTTTTATCCTATCAATTTCTACGCCATTTAGTTCATATCGAATGTCTTGGAAAAGAAAAAGCACTGCATTATTCACCAACTCAATATTACTCACTCTCTCTTTTTTATCGCCATTTGGACGGTGCACTGTGATAGAACCTTCGATGTATAGTGTACTCTGTGACGGTAAGACGTATAAGTCTTGTTGATTGATGGGAATGCGTATTTCATCGTTTTTGTTAAAACTATTAATGTAGGGCTTATACGAATGGATTTGGTAGCTTTCAATGCTGTTGTCGTAGGCGAAAGAATCCAAGATATTTAAGATATTCATTTTATGACTTTTAAGTATCTGAGAAATTGTTTATTTTCCTTAGTCAGTTTTTTCTTTTTAGCAGGTGGTTTCTGTTGCGGTGGATGTGTTGTACTGAGATCTTTGGTTTCGGGTACCAATGTTTTATTTATGAAATCTATCATTTTCGTCTTAGGTGTAAATATAACTGTAGTTCTTCTTGTCGTAGATTTATAAGGTTGTTATTTGCATCCAAAATCCTTATATTAATCTCGCTAACTGTATTTTGATTTACTGGGAAATATATCAAATTTTTTGGGATTTCTATAATCCTGTACCCTGGCGGTACATTAGGTGCAAATTCGTAAATTATATGGCTAGGCTTCCCATTTATGTACGATCCGCTCACGATATCACATTCTATTCGAACGATGGTTGTTGGTAGAATGTTTACAGGGAAGAGAGACTCATGTAATATATTAGCTTTAAGAGTCTGATTTCCAAAACCCAATATCCTTCCGATTGAACCGGATTTCTCAAAATGAATATCTTTTGAACAAATTATTTTTGTGCTCAAAGTGTTATTGTTACATATCAAATTAAACGTACAGTCTACTAAATTTGTTTTTAAAAAGTCATTTATATCTAATAGCTCGTATGATCCTTCGGGTATTTCAATCATTTCGTTGTCGCCATAATGAAATTTGTTGTTGTAGCATTCTATGTTAGGAATCGAATTAAACGTCGAAAAAAAGATCAGCCCACATTCATATTCACCATCAAGCTGCAGAGCCGGCGAATAAAATGTTGACAAAGCTGGTTTACAACCGGTTATTGATAGCGTGAATGACATCGTAATAATGGTGAGAATAGTTTATGATTTCTTAATATAAATGTTTCAACCAGAATGTTTTTAAAAATTTTATGCATAAATGACCGCAATTATAGGTGTTGTTTTGTTGATAGTTCATATAACTATAATAAACGTTAGTGTTTTTTGTTAAGTACTTGATTAATTCTACAGGTGGTTTTAAACCATAACTATCAAAGTACACGCTGTAATTATTTATCTTAATGTAGGCTACCCAGTGAGTTCCCGGATTTATTGAATTATCTAGATTCAGGATAGCGCACTCGATGTTATTTGATTTGCTTGGTAAAGTGTCTCTCATATAGACACCTCGAAAGTATGGGATGTCCCGAGTATAATATATTAAATCTATATTACTCAGTGCTCGTCTGGGTAACCTTTTAACTAGTTTTTTGAAGAATGTACGCACAATCCCTTACCTGTCTTGTATGGTTTGATGTATAAACCTTTGCCTAAGGAGATCGATTCCATCATTTTATTGTGACGCACGGATTCAGAAAGATTTTTTTGGGCTGACTTGTAATCATTAACTGCTTTTGCTATTCCACCAATACCTCCAGCTAAAGAACCCAATGCTGATAGACCAGCAAAAATAGGAATGAGTGGAAGTATTCCTCCAGTTTTAGGGATGGGAATAATTCTTGGCAGCTTCATATTATTTTTCTTATGAAATATTTTTTTTGCTGCTAAGTATGCAAACTGAATAGCATCTTGAATATTTTTAGGTTTCTTTTTTTTCAGATGCGATTTTAATTTAGCCATAGAAGTTTTGAATGATTTAATTCCAGCACCCGATTTAATTTTTGCTTTCATTACTTTATTCACCAACCATGATGCAACTTTTTCACCTCTGCTAGCATCTTCTGATTTTAATCGTTGCTTTGCCATCTTTCTTAGCTCTAAGTCAGCCTTATGCCGATCTTCTAAACTTGAATACTTTGAATAAGCTATGTCGTGCAGCATACAAGCGCTGTCCAAAGGGTTTATGCCTTTATCGCCTCTTTGCAAACGTTCTTGTAATCGAGTACCTGGACCGCAGTAGTTGTAGCCTGGTAAGTGTAACTCTATTGGTAAATTATTGATTAAAGTATTGAGAAGTCCTTTCCCTTTCATAACTAACGATGTAATGAAAAATAAGTTAACTAATCTGTAGTAATATACTTCAATGCTTTATTATAGCACTTTTATTAATCCAACTATTTTCCTCTTGACCTAAGCCGAGCCATTTAACAAGATATTTGTTTCCCTTTTTTTTAATTACCTTCTCAACTAAATAAATATTGGGACAGCTAGTTTTTTGCAGTTCGTGTTCGTAAAAACAACCTTTTATTGGTATACAATGTTGATCTCGTATGTAATATGTTGTGGGTATAGATTTTATTACTTTTACAACAGTGAATAATTCGGTAGACCAGTTTGGTGTATATCCTTTTTGAAAATCTCCTTTGTGCTTGCTGATACGGACAAAGTCTCCAACACGAAATTTAATTTTCTTTGCAGGTAAGGAAGGTTGTGATTTGTTTATATTACATGCAACGAGTGATTCATTTAACTTGTTTATTTCAGACGGCATATGTTTTGTAGTGCGATGCATAGTATTATTATAGCTCTTAACTATATCACATAAAGGTTCTCCAATCCACTTATAATTTCCAAACAAGCTAAAATGTTTAAACAACTTGCTCTTCAAAGTTCTTATTAATCTTTCTACTATAGACGCTTTTTTTGTTGAATAAGTTGAATAATGATTTATTTTCCATCGGTTCGTAAGCTTCTGAAAAACGTCATTGTGAAATTCGGTACCCTTGTCGGTTTGTAAATTAGCAGGTGATCGGCCTTCTTGTAAAACCTTATCAAACGCTAGAGACACCTCAGTTTTTGTTTTATTCTTTAATGGAGCGATCCATGCGTATTTAGAAAAAGCATCGATGACTACTAAAATAAATTTGAATCCTTTGTTAACCTTCTGATAGTTTTGCATATCAATCAAATCGGCTTGCCATAAATCATCAATCCCTTTTAAAATAACAGAACGACGTGGGAAATTTCTTCTAGCTGCTTTATGGATTTCATTTACAACAGATTGTTTGCTCATGCTGGTTTCGATGAGTCTCTGAGTGCTACTATATGATCTTTAATAATATTACTCGCTTCTACCTTTGAACACTTCTCATCTAACTGTTTCTGTAGCAGTTGTATTTGAGTTTTTATACTTTTAAGTTCATTAATGAAATCTTGTTTTTTACAATATAATTTATTGTTTTTTTCTACATACTCCTTGCTAACAGCTTCATCTGCTGCTACAGCTAACGGTAATCCTCTCAATATACATTGTTTTAAGTCGTAAACTCCTGACTCATTTTTACTTAGCCCTGTGTTTATAGGAACCAAATTTAATGGATCTGACACACGCAGTCTTTTATGAACATGATGTCCAAATTTATCTATATTCATCTTGTAAATAGTGTGAAGGTTAGAGTAGAAATAAAATAAAATATAGATTACATAAGTATTTATTCATTTTATATCACACCACGTTTTTTCAGTTCTGTTAAAACTGATACAATTTCATCATCTAAGCCAGTATTACCGGCATCTTTCGAAGCTATTAATAATTTCAATGTTTCAACTAATTCGTTTGGATCATTCCAAAAAATGTAATCTACTTTGTTATCAACTTTTTTAAGCAATGATAAACCCTTTCCTTTGGAAACATTGGCGGAACATAATAAGGGTTTTACAATTTGTAAATACTTAAATCCTCTGTTGCTATTGATTGGTTGATTGGGATCATATTTACGTCGATGAGCGTTTGTGCTTATTAGTATAAATTTATAATTCCTTTTATCATCTTCAGTGATAATGTTTAGATCAGGATTTTTTTTGTAAAGTAATTCACTGAGTCCATTAGTTTTGACATACGAATGACCTGCTATTTCAAATGCATCATTAGTTATGGAGAGCGGTGCTGATCCTATCATAGGTTTTCCATTTTCCAATCTAATTCCATAAGGTACATCTTTGAATACTTCTGATGATAAAGACCATGACGATAAAGACTTTGCATTTGGTGTTGAAGCACCATCCGAATTTGTTTCAAAAAATATGTCACTCATGTTATTTCTAAGACTTTGATTCAGTTCAGAGTCACTTATGTTATCATCGCTGTTACTAGCATTCGATACCTCTTGGAGTGATTCCCTTGAAGAGCTAATTTCAGAAAATTTTCGTTTCTTCGTAGGTGTAGACTGTCGTGCTAAATGTTCAAGCGAATCAACATCTTCATTACTTAACTGTTCTTGATACGGGGTTCTCGTTAGCTGTTTAAGTGGATCTGTTACTGGTTTGAACATAGTTTCTAATGCCAACTCAGAATCCATTTTAGTATTTTTCATGTTTTGAACCTTCTTTTTAACAGCCTCAGCAGACTTAATTATTTGTTGTTTAATTGATTTTTCATCACACATTTTTTCTTATTTTACAACTACTCGCATATAAAGAAGATAAGAAAGTGGCTTCTGATTTAAAAAAAACGGCATTTATGTATCTCACTCGTCGAAAGTAATAAAGGTGTCGAATTTCATTCTGTAGCATCCGTTATTTCTTTGACAGTCTTTATTAATCACTAAATAGCTAAATGTATCTTTCCAAACTTGTGAACAAAGTTCGCGAAATTGATGCCAAGGCATATCAGTGTTCACATGTTCATCATAAATATGACGTAAGTTAATATCATCCTGTTTGAATATGATGAGTAGATTTGCATTGTCGCGAACCAGTTGTTTTGGGACTTTGCTATAAGTTTGGTTCAAATAAAAACAGTCTATATTTTTATGTCTACCCATGGCAAAGTAATCACGAATGTTATTTTGATTTTCACAGGCAACATCGTCGAAAATAATGACAGAATTTTGAGACGCTAAGCTTGGATTTAAGACTTCTTTGTTATCGCGATATTTATAATAACGTATTCCTGGAACGAGATTCATTACCTTCTCTAAAAATATGTATTTTGGTTGATACAACGTTTTCGAATAAACGTACACGTTACGGAAATGTAAACCATTAGGATGTAAAAGTAACCCAAGGACTAAGTTTGTTTTTCCGCAGTTAGACGGTCCGCAAACTATACAACGGATGGTGTTTGGTAAAAGCTTTCCGTGACGATATGTATTTTTTTCAGATCCTACATCAATATTCTCAAGATTTAGTGATGTAGGTTGTTTAACAAATTTCATTTTTGGAGAAATATGTTACCAGTGATGTCCTCATTACTGAAATGCGATCATCACGATTAAACTTCAGTATTTATCTGTGTTACTAACATCATTTCATTTCCAGCCGCAAGTAAAATTCAGAATCAATCAATATTATTGGGTATTCTGGAACAGATGTAATGAGTTTGAGTGAACGACAAGCCGCGCCAACCGGCGCGGTGCGTCGTGAGCTCAAACGAATGGAAGCTGGTCCAGAATGCCCAATAACATCCTACTGACATCAGAAGAACCAGCGTCACTAGACCTACAAGTGTCTTCAAGCACTTCTTCATTGAACTGCTTAAATTCTAATCTAAACAGTCCTACACCATCCGTAACGCCTATTACCCTTAAGCGTTGGAAGAAGAGTGATCCGAGCAAATGGAAGATGAATATAGCTAAAGAAAGCAGAAACAACGGTTTGCCATATCTAAGCAAAAGTGGGAAACCTATGCCTGCAAAGCAACCCAAACCTGTGAAATGCGATATCAAGTGTCGATTTCAGTGTACGCAAAGCTTCTCAGATGATGATCGAAAGTGTTTATGTAAACATTACTGGCACATCAATGACTATGCATCCAGGAAACAATTCCTATTGTACCACGTAGTTCCTACGCCCATTAAACGGGTGGCAGTTACTACACGTGACAATAAACATCGAAATGTCGCAAATGCATACTACTTCTCTAAAAATGAAGCGAAACAGCGTGTTTGTAAGGAGTTTTTCTTGAAAACTCTGTGCATTTCAAACGGACCCGTGAACGAAGCACTGAAAAGTAGAAACAAATTTGGACACTTTGTAGGCACAGACAAACGTGGCTCCCAAGTCCCGGTAAATAAAACGAGTTCCGAAATAGAACAGAGAATTATAGAGCACATAAATTCATTCCCACGTGTCGAGTCTCATTATTGCCGGAAAAAGTCTAAACGCCAGTATCTTGAGAGTAAATTGACTATAGCCAAAATGTACGAATTGTACAAGGATCAACTGAAGTCTACTGGTGACAAACCGGCTTCTTTATTCGTATACAAACGAATTTTTGGAACCGAGTTCAATCTTTCATTTTTTCGTCCCAAAAAAGATTTATGTATGACCTGTACGAGATATAATAATAGAGGCCAGCCTGTCGATTTAAAAAAAGAATATGACGAACACATCATCAGAAAGAATTCAGCTCAAGAGGCTAAAGATGCTGATAAACAAAGATCTATTGAAGACTCCAGTTACCTAGTCGTAACTGTAGACATGCAATCGACGTTGCAGATACCCGTCAGTGGAATAGGAATTCTTTATTACTCAAGAAAGTTGAATGTTCAAAATTTTACCATCCACACTGCCAAACCTCCCAATGAAGCTTACTGTATTGTGTGGAATGAGATAAATGGTAAAAGAGGTAGTGTGGAAATTGCTACAGCCTTAAACTGGTGGTTCACTAAGATACCATCTACAATCAAAGAACTGACTATTTATAGCGATACTTGTGCGGGACAAAACCGTAATCAGTATATTACAGCCTTTTTGATTCACACCATCCAAAGAACGGATGTGCAGCTACAGGTTATAGAGCAAAAATTCTTAGAAAGTGGACACACTCATATGGAAGTCGATTCAATGCATAGTGCCATAGAGAAAGAGGCCAGGCATACACCTGTTTACTCAATGATCGACTGGAAGTCTATCATGTACCGCGCACGTTCCACCAGACACAGAGAATCCGCACCACCTTATATTGTTCACGAACTTACTTATGATGAGATGATTGATGTCAGAGCTATTACCGAACAATTCGTGAAAAATATAAACAAAGACACGGACGGAAACAAGGTGATGTGGTTAAAAATAAAATGTTTAAGAGTGGAAAAAGAGAATCCGGGAATAGTGAAGTTTCGTTACTCACATGTTGGGCCTTACTCTACATTTGATATGCTCCAAAACTCGGAAAAATCCGTTCCACGTACAAGGAAAAGAAAAAGAGGTCAAGAGAACGAAAGAGTAACCGATAGAGAGGATTTGATAAAAGAGATAAACTCTTATGAACCTCCAAAAGCATACGAGGAACCGCTTCCGATTTCAGAAGCAAAGAAAAAAGATTTAATGAATCTTTGTGTAAAAGGTGTTATTCCTCGAGAGTTACATCCGTGGTATCAATCATTGGCTACCAGAAAAGACATAGTGGATAGATTGTGTGAACCAGACGTTACAGAGCGTGATGAAGAAGAAATTAATGAAACATAAGCTTAAGTTGTGCTGTTTTTATTTTTCTATAAACTTAATAAAATTGATACTTTTTCTTGGTTACTTATTATTTTAAATTACATGCAGTTCATTGCTAAAGCTAAGTGTTAATCTATCGATGATAAATCAATGCAAAATAAAGACTTCATGATCATCATTGTTTCAGAGTCAGGTAGTATGTCAATCATTAGGTTACTTTTGTATCTTGAGATTATTTCAATGTTTTTCTACAAATTCATGCAGTAATTAATGAAAAATCTATAGATAGCAATGGGATACCCAGTGGAATAGAAAGAGATTTCTGAGAGAAGAATTCATTAAAACACCACCAATTTATACGAAGCTAGAGCGAAAAGTCATTAACAACTGATGAACACTAACAAACTGGCTTTTGTATGTCAATCTTTAAAAGGTAAAAGTAATTAACTCGATCATCTCTTTGTAATTCTATAGTAAAAGTTATTTCAATTATTAACTAATTGTTAATAATGTAGGTAACCACTTCACCTTTCGAATGATACCACAACGGTGTTCGTAACACATTCTATCCAAGAGTTAGATTTTTTTTTTCATTCTTAAAACTTTGAACGCCTGGTTCTCGAGATCACAAAAATGTTAGTTAATGACTTTTCGCTCTACGGGGACGAAATTACGTATAAAGGCGGACTTCTTGCAAGAGAAATTTCGTAATAAGTAAATTTTTAATAGGTTCTCGGATCTCTGGACTTGAAAGGAGTCTAGTTAGAAAATGTTAACAAAATATCAAACTGTATACGCTCGTTCTTGGCAGTCTGATAAATCAATGACATTGAAAAAAAGAAAATATTTTTTTTTCTGAAATTTCTAGTGATATTTTTTTTATTAATCAAGAAGTAAATCAAAGTTAAGTTAATAACTGGAGCGACACTTCACTTAAAATATGTTTATGCTTTTCATTGATTTAAGTTGAAAAATCAATTTAATTGCCTTACTTAAAAAAAAATAGAGTAAATGAATCTAGTTTTACATAGATCAACACTTACCTTACTTACACTGAATAATTTGAAAAAATATTGTAAGATCAATGGCTATAATATTGTAATTCCTATATGCGTCCCACTTTAGGGCACAAGCTTTCTCTCAATGAACTCGGAAGCGAGAGTCTCAGGTTCAATTTCCAGTGCGGGCATGCACTAATGTCTTGCCATGTCAAAGACCTGGCCAATCCGCGGTGAGCTCGCGTCGTAATTAAGCCCATAATCTCTCTCCGAGAGAAGGCTTGTGCCCTGCGGTGGGATGTTTATATGCTAATAAAAAAACAGTCAGTCCAATCGCAGGAATGACAAAGTCACATTTATAAATCAACACATGAAGTAAGAAGAAAAATAAAATTACTCAACTAGAGTTGTTGTAACAACAAAACAAACTGGCGAGCGCAAATTCATCTGCACTCTCGCGGAATTAGCATTGCCAGAGGCAAGATACAAACAAATTACATTACGACTTGACACTGCCACTGACTATGTTGCAGTTATAAGGCGAGAACCGGCAAATGCGTATTTTCATATGACTGCCTAAATAAAAAAAACCGGCCAAGTGCTAGTCAGACTCGCGCACCGAGGGTTCCGTACAAACCTGTATTATAGACCTGAGTATTTGGTATGAATTTCAATTTAATACCTCTACGCGTTTATGAGGAAATGGGTAGTAAGTTTAAAATTATTAAAAAAATATATATTATGTGATGTAACTAAAAATCTATGGTTTTCGTAATTTTTCCTTTATCTATGCTATAAGACGTTGCTTCGTACCAAATTTCAAGATTCTGAGTTCACGGGAAGCACCCTGTAGGTTTTGATTCCCTTGCAAGTGTCGAAAATTTGCGGCATAAACGGCTGTATCTTTTGATTGCGTTGGCTTAGAAGTTTGATTTTTTCACAGCTTCAAGGGACAGTAGACCTGAGTAATTGATATAAATTTCAGCTTCATACCTCCACGCGTTCCTGAGAAAAAGGGTCTTGACAGACGGACGGACGGACGGACAGACGGACAACAAAGTGATCCTATAAGGGTTCCGTTTTTTCCTTTTGAGGTACGGAACCCTAAAAACGTGAGTTAAGTTTTTAACTTTCACGCCTGTGAATGGAATGAAATAAAATTATTTATATTGTAAAAAATACTCCATACTGTACTAACTGGAAAGTGCAGAGCATCCACCACCATGCTAGACCAACGATTGGCAGATTCATAGCTGTGGCCGGAGGTGAATGGCCGAGGACAAAAAAGTCCTATCTTGGGGAGGTTTATTTCCAGTAGTGGATGATTCATAATCTGCCTAGATAGTACGATGACGCAAGTCACGCATTTTATGGCGATGAAATGTCAGAATTTGACAATTAATGTACTGGAAAGTCGCGACTTTTGACGTTAAAAGGCGTGACTTGCTTGGTCGTACTACCCAGGTTACGTAAGTTTATTGTTACTGAACTGTTACTTGCCCTCCTGCCCTCCGATCAGGTGGGATGACGATCTGCGCAAAACTGCAGGCAGATGCTGAATGCGGCAAGCTGAAGACAGGGCGATATGGCGCTTGTAGGGGAAGGCTATGTCCAGCAGTGGACTAATATGGCCTGTAGAAGAAGAAAAAGAACGGCTATTTTCATGCATTTATTTTTCTTTAAATATACTCTATGGTTAGATTAGAAAGAAAGTAGATTTAATGCAGTTGAAATGAGGTCCTTGAGAAGTATGTGTAGTGTTACTTTGAATAACAGGATACGTAATAGTCTGATTAGAGAACGTTGTGGACTGAAAGAGGATCTAGTGACTAGAATTGAGAAAAGAATGTTGCGTTGGTTAGGACATGTGGAGAGGATGAAGGAAGAAAGATTGACGAAGCAAATATATATTGCGAATGTGAGTGGAAGGGCTAGTAAGGGACGTCCCAGACGGACTTACATTGACCAAACAGGGGATGTATTAGCAAAGGAAAAGATAAAAAGTACCCGAAACCGGGGTGCGTGCATGCAACGACTTATAAACGTTGATGAAGCGAAAGTGATCTGTCAGGATCGTGGCAAACAAGTATAAATACACACATAACCTCACGGGATACAGGCGTGAGGTTATGTATGTATGTATGTATGTATGTATGTATGTATGTATGTATGTATGTATGTATGTATGTATGTATGTATGTATGTATGTATGTATGTATGTATGTATGTATGTATGTATGTATGTATGTATGTATGTATGTATGTATGTATGTATGTATGTATGTATGTATGTATGTATGTATGTATGTATGTATGTATGTATGTATGTATGTATGTATGGTTAGATTATATACATTGATATCCTTAAGGAAATTCACGAAACACAGGGGATCCTTGAGACTTAAGAGTTCTCTATAGACGGTTCGCGCAACGCATTTGTGCGTGTATTATGTTGCAGCTATGTAAGCTAAATAATAAGTTGATGTAAATTAATGATAAGGTGCCGTGTGGTCCATGCTAACAAAAAAAAACTGTTTTTGGATAGGCAAAAGGTTAAAAATATTAAAGTAGATGGATAACTAAGCAAAAAATATTTAAATTACATTTAATCGAAAAACTATCAGGGACACTACAACGTATCCTTTTCACTGTATGAACGCGTCTGATGTGGTTACATCCGATTATTCCAAGTGGTTACTTCCAATTGTCAAATACACATATATTTATACATTTTAAAAACGCCCAATTAGAATACAGAGAATAGTTGCTTTATATGAAGATAGCAAGCAAGAAGGATTTTTAGGCATTTGATTAAATCACCAGTGTCTTGCAATCGGCAACGGCATACATTTCCCGTGCTGCAGTCAACAACTAGGAAACAACCATAAAAAATAGAAATCAATCAATAAATTTTATTTACTTTAACATGGGTTACATAGATTCTACAATAGAATTATAAACTATCTATGCTCTACCCATTTGGCTTAATATAACTATATATGGCCTTTGATAAAAAAAAACAGTTAAGAACCATTGAGACACGTAGGCATTTGAATAAACCACCGGTATCTCGCCGCCGACGGTGGCATACATTTCCCGCGCTGCAGTCGAGTGCAAAATAACGTTACGCTAAATAACGAAGTCGGTGAACTTGCAGCGAATCCTTCTTTTTCTTACCGTTTTAGAGATTTAACGAGGCCCCGCAATTTGCCCGCCTCTGTTGCAGTTTTATTGCGTGCTCCGCCGGCTCGACAGTCGATGTCATGGGCAAAATTAAAAATGGCAGTAAAGGAACGCCAAATGGAGCAGTTTTAAAATCGCTTCTCATTGACAGATTTAGATAATAGTTAAATTTTTTTTAAACGAAACTGTGTAAGATATCTTTTATATTCTCGTATAAATAAATACTCAACGCAAAAAACCAGTATAAGTCTTTCTCTTTTTTTTCCATCTCTATCTAAATTCTCTTTTTGGAAGGTCATCGGTCATGTGCAGTGTATTTGACATCACTTCAAAGTTTTCGCTTTAGTTTGGGGATAATATATTCATCAAAATGTATTTATAGGAAGTCAAAGTCGCTGTTTGCGGGCGACACAAGTTCGGGAAGTTTGGAAAACCATAAGGGAGGCCTATGTCTTGCAGTGGGTGAGAAATGGCTGACGACGAAGTTAGGGATTTTGTAGAAATAATTCACATCCGTACCGTGAATTCTGCCTACCTGTCAAAAGCCCCAAAATGAAATTGCCAAAATCACGTGCCACATTCCTCGGTGGAGTTAAAAATACGTCCGTGAGTGAAATCAATTCCGCTGCGTGCGAACATTCACGCTTTTGTTGCGCACCAGTGTCTGATAATCGGACTCCTGGAGTATTTCAATAGAAAACTTCTTATTACGAATCCGAGGCCACTCCAGGAAAAATACGGCAAACATTCATCTTTCAATATTATGTTTGGAGGTTCAGGAGGTTGACCGATAAACATATTGTGTGGGCCTTGCGTTTCAACCAAGCAAAGAACACCAATATCAGTTCACAGTTTATTCAATCACTGTACATAATTAATTAGCCAATTGATAGCGCTCATTACTTGTACGGAACGAGAGACACCAAGATGTTCAATAAGCGAAGCTCAAACGAAGACTGACTGTTGGATCGCTGATAGACACCGAGACTCTGTCGAAGCGCGTCACGCCGATAGGGGGCGCTTGACAAACACGTGACACGCTTGACGTTCCGAGCAACGGCCATTTTGTACCGGATACGACATATATAAATATATCTCCCGGAATCGAGAGACCCAAGTTCCTGGGTTCAATCGAGACAAAGACAAGGAAAGGTTAGGCCATACTCCACCACGGGGGCAAGGAACATCAATGACTTCGTTTTCTAAATTATGTACATTAGTAAAGTTATAGTAGCAATACCACTTGCTAACTGTGAAGAAAAATATCGCACCCTCAGAACGAAAGAGGCCTAAGTCAAAAAATAGTTTAAATACTCAAAAAATTCTCAAAAAATTGACTACCTAACAATCATAGAGAGACATAAAAAAGTATGCTCTATCCGATGAATAGTAAAACAAAGGCACTTATTGTAAAAAAAACCGGCCAAGTGCGAGTCAGACTCGCGCACCGAGGGTTCCGTACAAACCTGTATTATAGACCTGAGTATTTGGTATGAATTTCAATTTAATACCTCTACGCGTTTATGAGGAAATGGGTAGTAAGTTTAAAATTATAAAAAAAATATATATTATGTGATGTAACTAAAAATTTATGGTTTTCGTAATTTTTCCTTTATCTATGCTATAAGACGTTGCTTCGTACCAAATTTCAAGATTCTGAGTTCACGGGAAGCACCCTGTAGGTTTTGATTCCCTTGCAAGTGTCGAAAATTTGCGGCATAAACGGCTGTATCTTTTGATTGCGTTGGCTTAGAAGTTTGATTTTTTCACAGCTTCAAGGAACAGTAGACCTGAGTAATTGATATAAATTTCAGCTTCATACCTCCACGCGTTCCTGAGAAAAAGGGTCTTGACAGACGGACGGACGGACAGACGGACAACAAAGTGATCCTATAAGGGTTCCGTTTTTTCCTTTTGAGGTACGGAACCCTAAAAAGAGCATAGCGAATCTTCCGTCCACGGCATACCTTTTTATGACTCAATGGTTGTAACTTAATTTCACTATTTTTTTACTTAGGCCTCTTTCGTTCTGAGGGTGCGACATCGTGAGATCTGAATTTCTGAGGTGCTCAAATACCTCAGCGCTTGAAAGTGTCAATTCGCGGTGGGCACGCGTTGTAATTAAGCCCAAACTCTCTCTCTTTAAGAGAAGGCCTGTGCCCTGCAGTGGGACGTTTTTATGCTACATTAAAGAAAAAAAATAGTCAAAATATGAAAGAAGCTTTTTTTATACTGCTTTTTTGGTGTATAATTTTATTATATTCACGTATGCACTTATTCTATGAAACAATCCTATTCTTGCAACTTTATCGTGACAATTATTACATGCCAGTAGAAAATATAAATTTCGGCCGATTTCGCAACACCGAAAAATTGACATTTTGAGTTTTTATAACATTAATATCCTTATTTATTTATTATTTATTACAATGCCTCATAAAGGATGTATTAAGCTTTGCCTCCTAACTCTTTCCTGAATAGACCCGTGTAACGAACGTTCTGTAAGTTTACTTATTGTGAAACGGATTGAAAATGTTATTGTGAGGTATAATCCAGCTGAAAATAATACACATGTTATTTCATATTTCATGAATCATCCATCGCTATTCACCGGCGCCAATGGGTCATGCTCGGAATACGTATATTTTTTATCGAACACATTTTCATTCAAGACTTTTTGTGTACATTTCCTTTCATTGTGTATTCTTTTGGAAGCGCTGTTTTTCGCTGCATGGTAATAATATGTTTTCTGAGTGCCAGATATCAGAAATCTGCATTTTTTTACAAACAGAAAAAATCGTACAATTAATTTGTACAATTAAGTGGGCCGCCTGTTATATACTGTGTAAGTTGTAGAAAACTTAAATATCTAAGTTGTGTACTTAGATATTTAAGTTTTTCGTATATTGAACGAAAATGAAATTAAATGTAATAAAACAACTTTATTGTAAAACCGGGTTACAATAATGGTTACTGGCTCCCAAACTAGGATTCCTTTTGCTATGGGTAGACAGGCAACTTTTGAATTAGTTTTACATTGTTGAAAATATTTATAAACTTTAAAAACATCTTTAGAGGCTAAGAGTTCCGCCCATGCCGGGAATCGAACCCACGACCTCTGGCTAATGGGCTATGAGCAAGTGCCGGCATCAGCGAAATTTCTAACATCTTTACAATATTCTCTGCATTATTTACTGGCCGCTGCAGCGAAATTTCGCTGTTGCCGGCACTTGCCCATTAGCTCAGTTAGGGGACCGCAGAGGTCGCGGGTGCAAGTCCCAGCGTGGGCGGAATTTTTAGCCTCTAAATAGGTTTTTAAAACTGTCGTCAGCACGGGTTAGTGCAACAAAAAGAATATAATCATATGGGTACGGCGATATAATTCCGATGTAAAACCTAACTGCAAAGTAGGTACTCGGGGCTGCTAGTGATGCAAATTACTTCAGCCAAATGTCGCTGCCTGTAACTAATACAGAGAGTATTGTCAAGCGGTTCGAAATTTCACTGATGCCGGTACTTGCCCATTAGCTCAGTTGGGAGAGCGCTGGCACGTTTAGCCAGAGGTCGCGGGTTCGAGTCCCGGCGTAGGTGGATTTTTTAGCCTCCAAATAGGTTTTTAAAACCTTTAGGGGTCACAAATGAAGGCTTGCTCAGCTTCGTATGGGATTTTTTTCATGAAGAACTAGCTGGGCCCGGGCCCATAAAATTATCGATGGGAATAAGATATTTTTCCGCAATAAAACGTAGCTTATTTGTTAATTCGGGATGTCAGCCAACTCTTTACCAAATTTTATTTAAATCTCACGCACTCAAAAACATATAGAATATAACTAAAACAAAAACAACAATATAACTAAATTTCAATACAATAAGTGACGTACTTAATACAATTTATTATTATATATTATTATATTATTATAGCTTTTATCTTAAGACTACAGATCATCTCACACAACCAACTCTCACGGCTTGCCGAGACAACCCGACTAACGTCGCAAGATCGACTAACCCATACATTTTTAAGTAGGAAACCTTGACCACTATTCAAAAGGGACCTTGCCCACTATTCTCAAAGAAGATAAGATAAGATTAGAATATTCTTTATTGTTCACCAGAGCACATATTATAAAACATGTAAATAAACAATGTACAATTGGCGGCCTTATTGCTAAAAGCAATTTCTTCCAGACAACCTTACGACGGAAAGTTGCTGAAGGAAATAAGAGACGGGTAGTGTATGGTTTGAAATAAAGAGTACAAATCTAATCTATAGTATGTAGCAATGCTACTCGCTAACCGTAACTCACAACATCATAGAAAAAAAATGGAGTCTGAGATACCTCAGCGCTTGAAATGGCTAATCCGCGGTGGGCACGCGTTGTGTTTAAGCCCATACCCTCTCTCTCAGAGACGGCTTGTGCCCTACAGTGGAACATATAATGGTTGCATTATAATATGATTATTAATTTTATGTTTTAGAAGTCTTTTGATTTTCTAAAAATACATTTTATAGAACGATGAAGAAAAACCGTGAAAACACTCCTCAGACTCAGGATAAATAATCTGTTGTTAGCTCTTTTACTTTACCACGGACTATTTAAATTGCTTCTGAGAAGTATTTTAAGAAAGGAAAGTAACAGCGAATTTACTTAGGTATTTTATTCAAGCGAAGTTAGTGGTAAACATTAGTTATAATTAAAACTGTTTTTATACGGATTTATGCTCGTTTATTACATTTTTACAATTTTCCAACGTTTCGGCACTTTTTCAGGTGCCGTGGTCCCGGATGACTGAGGTGACAGGTGTCTTTTAGAAATCATTAACGGTTAGTTTACTACCCTCGGCAAAAATTACAAAAGTTAATTATGAAGTTACGTTCCAAAATAGACAAACCAATTATTTTTTATATAAAGTCAACAATATTGATTATTAGTAATTGAAGTTAAAATTAAATTTATAAACTAATTACTTTATATGAACTTAAAGATACCGATTATTAATTGAAATTAAATTGATACTTTATTATTTATTCTACAGTCACACTTCTAGCAAGGGGGTCTCATGCACTTAAGCACTGGTTCCCATGCTACCGGTATGTTCCAACCACGATCTCTATTAAAATTTGGATGCCGGCGGATCTCTATTGCCTCACGTATCATTCTAGGGAAGAAACGGTCTTCTCGGGCTAGAACTTTAACTTTATCGAAATGTATAAAGTGGTTGGTACCGCTAAGTGTATGCTCGCTGACTGCAGATCTACCAGAGCGCTTATGTTTCACATCAGCGATATGTTACTTCACCCGCTCAGCTATGGTACGCTTCGTTTGACCAATGTACGAGGAACCACATTCACAGTCAAGCTTGTATACTCCTGCCTCTTGTAAGGGAATCTTGTGCTTGACACTTCGCATGAATTGGTGTATCTTTCTTGGCGGCTGGTAGATGGTTCTGATTGAAGCGCGTTTCAAAATACTCCCAATTTTGTCAGTCACTCCTCTCACGAAAGGCAGGTAGGCTGGAACTCGCTCGACTGTGTCCGGTTTGACACGTCCTCCGCGACGGACAACAGGAAAACAGTTTTAATTATGTCTACTGCTCGTGTTAACCTTAGAAAATACTAAACATTAGTTGTTAAAAAAAATCTGAGCTTGCTCATTCATCCAGTGGATAGTTAATTGAAACAGCTGCGAGTCAAACTTTAGATTAATTTGTAACAAAAATTTAAATTACAAATATTTTCCATGTTTTCTAGACCCTATCCTCTTAATAAAAAATTTATAAGGGCTGTTTTAAACATTTTTAAATAATTCGTGCAGAATCAAAGGGTTCAAAACTCAAGGTCGCCTCATGAGTCAATTCCCATACAAATGTAGACCGATTTTTATTAACAAACGACATGCCGGATCCTAATGAAACTTTAGCAACACCTTTAGGGGATTTCATTTTGATGTAAAACCTAACTGAGTGCTTAGTGCGAGTTTTTTTAACTACTCGATCGCTTTAACGTAAACTCATATTTCTATGGCATCGAGGAAGCGCCACCTAGCGACAAGTATGGAAATTGAAATTACTGAGTGCGAGTTGTAATGGTTTACGTTGAGAAGTGAACACGTTTACCAGCCAAAACGGGAATAAACGCGAGTGCGAGTTGTACTGTGACAGCGTTTTGCCAGTTCGAACGGTTAACTTACTCATACTCACTACTCAATGCTCGATTAACGCGGTAGTAAAGTTATTCGATTGGATCTGTCAAACTCGCACTGAGCACTCTGCAAAGTAGGTACTCGGGGCTGCAAGTGATGCAAATTACTTCAGCCAAATGTCGCTGCCCGTAAGTAATACAGAGAGCCGTATTACTTACGGGTCTCTGTATTACTTACCGTAATACATGTCGCCGGAAATTGAAACTGGGACTCTAGAGTCCATTATGGTTTCCCGCACTATACTGTATAATAAATAATGTATAAATAAAATAAATAAAAATAAAAAATCCTTTTATTTGGCCATTTAAAAGAGTATGTTTACATGTCAATTGTTTGCTAAAATAAAATAATTCAATAATATAGTTTTAATACAACATAAGTCATTAACGTAGTTTTTATCGTATTTAGTTATTATTTATTGTAATTATTTAGTGATGTGTTTTTTTTAAAGGACCCCGTCGCGGGTATTGGCCCCCTCCAACCTATTCCATGTATCCCTGTCCATAGCCTTTTTCTTCCATCCCCCTGCCACCCTCTCGAGCTCATCTGCCCATTTTGTTTTTGGCCGGCCTCTTGCCCTAGTGCCTGGAGGGCCACGCCAGTTTGTAACTTTATTTGCCCACTTGTTATTGTGCATCCGAACCACGTGACCTCTATAGGTTTATAGAGTTACTGCGTACAAAGTAACTCTATAAAACTATAGAGTTACTTTTTATGCAGGTAAGATAAATAAAATAAGATAAAGCTTATTTTTCCAAAGCTTAAGTAGGTATATAAGTAGGTAGCTTGTTTGAAAACTTGAACATCAGTTTTACATTTCAGTTTCAAAGCGTAACAGACTTTCATAAACCAACTATGAAAAAGTTGGATGTATATTTAATAACGTTCTACTTTAGGATTTTCCAGCTGAAATATCTCTGGGATATTTTATCTTGTCCGTTCATTAGAGTCTTGTGTATTTTACTTTGAAAGAGAAGCGTTTTTTGGTATTACATTGAATAATTTACTCGAGTATAATCTGCAGCACTGCTGGAGCTCGGGGATGTAATAAATATTATATATAAGGAGACATAGTTGTATATTAAATGAGTCTCATCACGATTATTTATGAGGTAAAACGTAATTACTTTAACTCCTGACGTTTCGGCAGCGTTGCTGCCAGACTGAATTTGCGAGTACAGTCAATTATTGTCGGTAGTCACTTTTATTTTTTCGCAGCAGGCCAACACACAACTTTATTTAAGTAATTAATTTATTTACGTTTTCTTCTTCTTCTGGCTATATTATGTAGCCCACTGCTGGACATAGCCCTCCCCTAATGAGCGCCATAGCGCCCTGTCTTCAGCTTGCCGCATCTACGTATACACTACGTTTGCCGAGTCGCGGTCTCCACTACAGAACACAAAGAATTACGTTTTACATAACAAATAATTACAATTAGACCCGTTTTAATAATAATATTTGCCTTTTTGCTGCTACTTAATGAGATGATTTATACAGCGTCCAGTGGTATCTTCACTCACACTAGATGGGTGAAGGGACCACTCCGACGCTGTAGTGCGAGGGCTTGCCCAGCACCTATACCACCCTGGCAGCTTTGTCGGCCTAGCCCACAGGAAAGACTAGTCAATACGTGCGGAGCCAACCAAGCCGCGGGTTTCCTCACGATGTTTTCCTTCACAGTTAGCGTGTGGTATTGCGACTACAAATTCGCAAATGTACGTTACTTTGAAATTAAACAAAGTCATTGTTACATGCCCGCACTCGGGATCGAACATGGGGCTCTCGCTTGCCAGTCTATGGTTCTACCCACTGAGCTACCACCGCAATGAGACCCGTTTTATGAGTATGAGTATCGCGAGTCATTAAGTAATACTATAAGGAGACAGTCACAGCCAGCTCCTATATTACACGCACGAAATCACGAACGAATCCAATAGTTTTTTTTATGTGGCTATAGGGGAGATCGGGTGATCATGCTCTTCCATTATTAAGGGAAATTTCTCGCCAGGCAGATCGTACCTATGCCTGGGGACGGCCAGTTCAACTACTGTTAGTTGGACGTTATATTTATGGTATGCCATTGAAACACTTTGATTGCGCGATGCAGGAATGTTGGAGTTTGTAGTGCGCGCGCAGACGCAACTATTCGGTCCATTCCTTAGCAATTCTCACCCGTAATAACTCTTTCAATGTCTTTTTTGAATTGTCTAGACGATTTGTATCATACAAACAAGGTTCACAGCGAACTAATTGAATTAAATGTTCTGTCAATGCAACAGAATTGTTAGTAAACACGCCTCGACGTGCATGCGTCGCACAGAAATCTGTGCCGACACGACAACGAGACGCAGAGCAGGGCAGACACACATGTCACCGTTGCACATGCCTACGCCGCAGCGTACGGAGCTCAATGACGTTCCATGCTTTACAAAATCTGCGCTGACATGCGAGCTTCCGAAGGTCTTCCTTTTTGTTTAAGTTTATTTATTTACGCCTATAAAACAATTTATCCTATAAACTAGTACCGGTCGTGGCCTAGTTGAACTGAGCGATTGGAATCAATCACTTCAGTTAAGCAAAAACGGGTGCGGTCAGGTGCAGGATGCGTGGCCGTCCGTCCCGTGACTACTGCTACGCAAGGCACGTTAATCCATTGATGCCGGCTGTCCTGTAATGGCAGTCGTTAAGCCATGTCAGAAGCCTTATGGGCGGCTTGATAACTTCCTTCTTACAATCCTCCACCAACCCGGACTTGCCCCTGTGTGGCCTAACCTTCCTGCGATGCAGAAAGAGACCCGTGCCCCAACAGTGGGGACATCTTGTTCTTCTTTAGACTATATAAGTCCACTGCTGGACAAAGCCCTCCCCTAATGAGCGCCATAGCGCAAGGTTGTGCCATCTTTGGGGGTTAGTGCCCATAATCCCCACGCTGGGCATGCGGGTTGGGGATCGCAGTTTGGTGGAATTGTACTGCAGGGGGCGCTGCTGCCCACCCCCAGGTTTGTGGGGACATACAAGGGCTGATATCGGAATACTACCAAATTGTAAGGTCAGCAGAGAAGTAAATTTGTCATTTCTTTCTGGTTTACAGTGTTCAAGTCCCAGACGTCCCTATCGACGGACTCCGGTCTGTGCACGGAGCGCGGACTGCGCAGGACACACGTTGAGCTGATCAAGCCGCCCGGAAGGAGCATCGGTCTGAAATTGGCAGGTCAGTGATTTGCTATGATGGTGGTAAAAAAATTTGGACTACGTACACTAGACGAGTGAAAAGACTACTAGGACGCTGCTAGCCTGGGTTTTTTAGATGGCTGAGTCGCCACAGCTTAGTCGGCCTAACCCACAGGAAAGATTACCAAATTAATACGTGCGGAGCCAACGAAGCCACGGGTTTCCTTACAATTGTAGATATTTTACTAGTTTATAACAAACTATCCCCCGGCACCTACACAAATTAAATAACGTTACATTATAACGTAACGTTATATCGTAACGTTATTACATTATATATAACGAAGACATAATTAATTAACTAAATAGAAAACTTAGTAAATTAATTATGACTTAAATTATATTTAAATTAATTAATTATGTCTAAGAAGTTTAAAAGCCACCGTGTAAAAAACACAACGTGCAAAAATTTACTGTGTTAAAGTTTTACAAAAATTTAAAGTATTACAAAAATTTAATTTTTTACAAAAATTTTAAGTTTTGCTACTTGTACTTGGCACAAATTAAAATAAAATTGTCCTACAGCACCTTAATAAATTAAATAACGTTACTCATATAGAAGTCACAGTTAATTTACTTAATGGAGTACTTCAATATTTGAAGTTTATTAGCTAACGTATACATATGCAGGTATTTCACTAATTTTACTTGGCTCAGACTAAAAATATATCGTCCGTCATCTTAATAAATAAAATAACATTACACATTCAGGAGATACCTATAACTACATTACCAAATTTAAAAACCTATTTAGAGGCTAAAAATTTCACCCATGCCGGGATTCGAACCCGCAACCTCTGGCTATCCGTGCCAGAGGTTGCGGGTTCGAATCCCGGCATGGGTGAATTTTTTAGCCTCTAATTAGCTTTTTAAATTTGTCCTCAGCACGGGTTAGTGCATTAAAAATAAAAACAGTATAATTTACTAAATGGAAAACTTAAATCTTTGAAGTTTAAAAAACATGGTGTAAAAAAGACAAGGTACAAAAAATGTAGATGTTTTACTAATTTTATTTGGCACAGTTTATAACACATTATCCTCCGACACCTTGACAAATTAAATAACGTTACAAATACAGGAGATATAATCAAATTACTAAATTGGAAACTTCAGTCAGCGCAGTTTAGAATACAAAGACGACCTCTGTGGCGTAGCGGTAGCGCGTCTGCCTACCATGCAAGAGGTCCCGGGTTCGAATCCCGGCTGGAAACAAAAAAAAAGTCCAGGTCTTGGATGTTTACATGTTTGTGATGTCGTTGTTTCTGGTTCCCACGACACAGGGTATCCTAGTGTGGGGCCAGAAGCAATGTATGTGCCAGTATGTAAAATGTTATGTTATGTTAAAGTATAGAAAATGCAGATTTACTAATTTTATTTGGCACAGTTTATAACACATTATCTTCCGGCACCTTGACAAATTAAATAACGTTACACATACAGGAGACATAATCAAATTACTAAATTGAAAACTTCAGTCAGCGAAGTTTAAAACACAAAGTATAGAAAATGCAGATGTTTTACTAATTTCAATTGGCACAGTTTATAACAATTATCCCCCGGCACCTTGACAACTTAAATAACGCTACAAATACAGGAGACATATTCAATTTACTAAATGGAAAACTTCAATCAGCGAAGTTTAAAACACAAAGTATAGAAAATGCAGATGTTTTACTAATTTCAATTGGCACAGCAGTGCTATTCACTAGCCCCGTTCGCTAGTGAGTTCGATCGAATTCGTATTCAGTAATATAAGCTACCCCAGCGCTACGGCGGTGAAGTGAACTAGTTGTGCAGGTGGGATATTGACCCTTATTTCTATGAAGTTACGTTTAAAACAAAGGGAGTTCGAATCTCGACTTTATTACATCTGTCAAATAACCCTTTCGCGGACAACGGCAAAATAATTACTAAAATATTTTTTACCGAGGGTAGTAAATGCTTTCAAAAAGAGCCTGTCACCTCAGTCATCCGAGACCACGGCACCTGGAAAAGTGCCAAAACGTCGGAAAAATGTAATAAACGAGTAAAATCCGTATAACAACAGTTTTGATTAAAATATGATCTTTTTTTCAAAAATATTTGTAAATTAACAGGTAGTTACAGTGCTTTAATTTTTGCTCTCAGCACCGCTCGCAAACTCTAGGATTTATGCAAATTCAATCGAAAAATTTTACTGACTTTCACTATTCCTCCTTCTTCGTTAGTTTTTTTTTGAAGTCGATTTATCTAATTTTGCATTTTCAGCTTATGCAAGTTATTATTTGGGGATATTAACCCCATACTATCGGTAAAGGCGAAAATATTATAAATATTAAGCATTGATAATACTACTATAATAAGGCCGCCAATTGTAGTGTACTATGTTATTATTTAAGTCTCTTATGTAATTCTTGGTGAACATGGGATAAACAATATTCTGTCAATTTCTATATAATATTGCATACATGTCAATGTTTTTCAAGTAGTTTAGATGACTGTTAGTACTCAATTAGACAATAATGGCTGAATGGAATTACATGAATCTTGTACAGATAGACGAAGTCGCGGGCATCAGCTAATTTACCATATTGGCATTGGCAAGAAGTTCGTGTACCCATGAAAGGGTTAATTCGATCGTGAGCTCACATCACCATTCACATCACACTCACTTGTGCGTGACGTTTAATTCGTATTCAGAAGCAAAATACCCACAAGTGATGTTGCCATGGGATACCTATTAGGGATGGAACACCAATGTTTGTCAGTCGAAAAGTCACATGTCACATTATTATTTTGTTCAGCTTAATTAGCTAAACGCTCCCAAAATATTTCTTACAAATAAATCGTTCTGCTTCATTTTTATAAAGTCTAAGCTATTTCGAGTTTACGTCTTATGTAAGAGTGGAAAAAATATCTTATATTGTTCACCTAAGAGTACCCACCGGCGAAGCTTTCTTCTTCTACAAATAAACAAAGGTAACCGCAAAAATGTATTTTAAATATTTACCAAGACATTGGCTTAAATTTATCACACATATGGATGATTAATCAATTGTGTAGGTAGTACAAAATGCTTGAAATACGTTGTAACAAATTTTACATTGCGTGTCATATAACCTTCCCTGCTTAAAAAAATCACGAAATTTTATTCCAGTTTGAAGCTCAATCAGCTATTTGAAGGCTCCTGACACCAACATACTCAGGTGCTCCATCAGAAGTAATGATCGCTATTGAGATATGTGCGGAAATGTATTTGGGACAATATGGCATGGTTAGCTCTACATTAATTTTGCACGATCTACATAAAGGGGATCTGAGAAAACCACAAAATCTGCAACGGTTGTTTCTTTATTTGGACACCTCTCTGGAGATCACGAATCCCAGACCAATATTCGTCTACCTAAGGACGAAAACAAAAACTTTGGCCAAGATTTTGAAACCTTTTATGAAAGAAACAGAAGATTTTTTTAAAAAAAAACCATAAGGTTAGTACTCGTAGTAACGAAGAACCTCGCCTCAGCAAACGTGATTTGGTACATTAATTCTTGACCCTGCCATCAAAATGACATCTTACAATCAAGATGAAACTAGTAGAAATACTAGTTTCCTATTGATATTAAAGTAATAACATTCTTAGATTTTAAAAACCTATTTAGAGGCTAAAAATTCCACCCATGCCGGGATTCGAACCCGCGACCTCTGGCTATGCGTGCCAAATTGTTTTTAGATTGTTCTACAAATGTTTTTATTTTAATGATGAGTCCTTGATGTTGTATTGGTAAACACATTTTGCGCAATAAATAAATGGTAGTTATCTTATCATCCATAAATCTTTTTCAGACTCCTGATGCCGACTGAAATATTTCAAGGATTGCTACTTCATTGAGAGATGTCTCACATGACAGCCATGTGTTTAGCAAAAACCCTTTAAGGCACCATCTCATCAATGTGCTGAGCTCTGGAAAGAGCGAGGCCTCACTGGGTAAACAATTAGCTAAATCTATTGCAATTTAGATATTTTAACAGCCTATACTTTTATTGTACTACTTTTGAATTAAATCTGTATTTTCTAGGTGACTCACGCTATACTCCGAGAGAGCATAGATAATGACAACTCTGGTTGAGGATACTCCAGCCCTCGGTAGAAGAATTAAACTAAAAAGCAATGCATAGCATGTAACAGTTCTTGATGACCCCCAAGGAATGGTCCCCACCATTCCCTAGATGTTAATAATCGAGAATTACAAAAAGAAATGCAGATTGTGCATCATCTCCAGATATATAAAAATAACGAAGCATTGTTTTTAATCTGTTTTAGCAAAATGGTATTTTAGACCATACTCCATTAATATAGACGGTGAATTTTAAAAATAATTATTAAGTTACTGTTACTTTAGAAATGCCACATATTTTTACACGAAATATCTGGAAGATTTATTTAAATTGATTGATTTAAATTTGAAATAAATATTTTTCATGTAAATAAACAATAAAAAATGTAGTTTGTACATTTATTAAATAAAACGAATTGATCATGTATTCAAATTATTTTTTTAAGTCACCAACATTATACTCATTAATTACCTGCAACAAGCAAGGATTTAATGACTATTAATGTACTGTGGACAAGATTTAATGACTATTAATGTACTGTGGATTGTACCTACGTAGGTAGGTACAATCCACAGTACATTAATAGTCATTAAATCCACACTGCATGTCGACCTTTACACGTATCATTCTGTACAGTTGGGTACAAATCGAAAATAGGTAGTACCTATATGGTAACACTATTATATGCCAATGAGAAAATTCTAATTTGGGCACAACCTCTATGATCTGAGGGCACAACTCTGTATTATAAGACCACCACCAACATGATACATTTTTGTTATTTATTTGGTCAAAGTAGTTTGTTATAAGTGTCATCTACAAAACAACATTTAAAATCATTACCATTATTTTATTATGCTAATGCATAGAATCTGAGGGCACAACCCTGTTTTATAATTTATAAGACCACCACTAACATGATACATCTTTGTTATTTATTTGGTCAAAGTAGTTTGTGATAAGTGTCATCTACAAAACAACATTTAAAATCATTACCATTATTTTATTATGCTAATGCATAGAAATATTTAAACTATTAAGTGCCAATTCTTCTTTACTTGCTACTAGATTGAATTGTAAGCCAAGGTCGATAACACTATCAGGCATCAAAAGTTATAATTCATTCTAGTAAAAGAACTAGTTTTAGCATAACGAAATAAACTAATTTAAAAACGTCTCTTTAAATATGAAACTATAAAAATATAGCTTAATATTTGACCCCCGAAAACCTCTTGACGACAATGCAAAAGGTCTCGGGTTCGAATCCCGGCTGGATACAAAAGGGTCTTGGATGTTTACATGTTTGTGATATCGTTGTTTCTGGTTCCCACGACACAGGGTATCCGAGTGTGGGATCAGAAGCAGTGTATGTCCCTATATGTAAATGTTATGCTAACCCATTATGACCTGAATTATTTTAGAGGCATAAAAAATTGTAATTTTCACATACATTGCTTTTGACGGCTCCCTTAGCTATTTGTAATAATTATTTATTTTATATATCTTTTACTTTGTGAAAAAACAATGGGTGCCATATGGCACCGATCGGCAAATACGTAAGCAAAAATCCCTCTATTAGACATATATTAGCTTTTTATTAGCGAACTATTTTTATAATCTATTTGTAAAATCATGAAGATTTTATGTATGAATTAATAAATAAAAACAGCATTTAAGTAATTTATGTTAAAGGCATTTATGTACTAGTATACACACTTTTTTAGTTTTAAATGCGGACGTGAAATTGATAATTGATTGGAATTGATAACAGGATGCACAGAGCCCTACGTCACATTTATTGCATTGCAGTCTTGTCTGTCTCTTGCACATCTCCAAAGCACATTTGCGACGAGATTCGCTGGGAACTAAGAAGTGATTCCGTAATGATCCGACAGTATAGGAATTGCGATAAATGCTTTCAATTCTTCGGTGGATATTTTCGGTTCGGCGCAATTCAAAAAAGTTGCATACTTTTGCGGCTGGTTTGCTAAAAGGTTGTAGACACACAATCCAAAATATTAGTCCAGAAATTCAGTAGAAGATTTCCCTCGAAGGAAACTAAAATTTGCTTCGGGAAAAATGGGTGGCTCCCGAAATAAATCAACGCAACGTCCAAGTAGATCCGGCTTCAGGTTGTATATTTGGTACCACCCGTACATTTTTGCGTTTTGTTATCGTGATTGGTGTGTTGACAGAGGTGAAGACCCTAATACCACTTCACACCCAGCGTTGAATTGTCTACCTGTCACATCATTACAAAACCACCCCTTCTTCGTAGCCCGAATCTTGATCAGAGTCGATTGCGGGTTCTGAAGGTTCAATGTATAGCAACTGCGGCTCAAATTCCTTATCTTCTAGCAGGGCTAGTACCTCATGGAGTGTATAACCCCTATCAAGACAAAAAAAACACTGTTAACCTACACAAAAACCAAACATAAACATTGCACACATTATTGGAATATACTACTTATCGGCCTAGGGCATCACCCGTAAATTTTGAGGTACGATAAAACAAACACGTAAACAAAACTAAATTATATTACAATATAATCTAGTCACACATGTATACAGGAATAAAACAAATTGCGTTTAAGTTATAGATTTCACGAAATATAAAAATTATGGCCCACTTAGGTACTTGAGATTGCAACACATGATTATACTATTTTTATTTTTAATGCCCGTGCTAAGGACGAATTTAAAAACCTATTTAGAGGCTAAAAATTTCACCCATGCCGTGACTTGAACCCGCGACCTCTGGCTAACCACGTCAGCGCTCTCCCAACTGAGCTAATGGGCAACTACCCGGCATCACTATATTTTTTTTTCTTACATTAACTTCTGTGGTTATTTCACGCAAATATATACAATAATTTACTTAAATAAAATACAATTTATACTGATATTTCCAACCAGATTTTACACTATTTAATCCGGTACGATAGCAGTTGTGACTACCATACCTCAGCTCTCTTAGCGCTGCATGCCGCTCACACCGGGTACCGGCAGAATACCAGCGCTGAAGTTCTTCCTGAACTTTCAGCACATGCTGAGTCGGAGCCCATTCACATTTGCCACACCTACGTTGATCACTTCCAGTCCAGTAGGTACATTGCCCAGGTACACTACAGTACCGTGTATGCCTTATTTTCTGTGTTTTTTTGCGTTTTATTTATGCTACTTTTTTGTTATTGCTTTGTTCGTGTTGTGACTTGTATTTGGTTTTGTATTGCTTTGCTTTGTATACGTGTGTGTGTCTTATATGAATAAATGTTGTATCTATATATCTATCTAAAGTACAAAGTACTGCCAGAGGTCGTGGTTTTGTTTCTTTTTGGATTTCGCTGTACATTTGAACAAATACATAGCCTCAGTATCAGTGTATTTACATCTTTGTCACCTAGCTGGTTTATCTAAACCTACTTCGTGATATCACAAACATAAGGCCACCCCGCTCGTAGCCTAGACGAACCGAATGATTGGAATCAATTACTTTGTATTAAGCTACAACAGGCGTAGTCAGGTGCTGGATGGGTGACCGTCTCGTGACTACCGCTTGTGATATTTTTTCCGAGCGCTTCCGTGCTTCGCAAGGCACGCTAAGACGATGGCGCCGGCTATCACGTAATGGAAGTCGTTAAGCCATGTCAGAGGCTTTAGTTAGTTTATCCTGTTGTTTCCGCACTCAGCCTCATAGTTGGGCCGTTGCGAGATCACTCCAGTCAGCCAATCTTTTTTCAGAAAGCCAGCAGTGCACCAGCACCAGCAGCTTTCCTGCTATCGATGTTCGTTGCACTTCCACGCTCTCACAGTGAATGGACACGTGGCGGGTCCTTCGTCTTCCTTGAGGCATCCTCGACATAACGGGATGTCGGTCAGTCCCATAGCGTGGAGGTGTTTATTCAGTGGTCAATGGAGCGTCATAAGTGCCACAGCTTTGCACAGATCGCTACATGTGAGGCGTTTCGATATTGTTAGTAGGGCCTCTCTGGTTTCTTTGCATTTTGTTTCCGTTTTCCATAGTTCAGCATGCTGGGTTTCTGTTTGCAACCTGAATGTCAGAGGCCTTATGGGCAGCTTGATAACTTAGGGCTCATGCAGACGAACGGCACGTGCCAACTGCAAGCGTCGACGGATGGCGTCAACTGCCGTCAACGGCATTCGACGGCAGTCGTTAGCGCGTCGACGGCAGCCGTCAACGTGTAAGCGGCAGCCGTTGACGTTTGTCGACGCTTGCAGTTGTCGCGTGCCACGACCGCCATTTCGTGTTAAGGCCCGCCTCTGTCTTATAATCCTCCATCAACCCAGACTTGGCCCCGTGGTGAAGTATGACCTAACCTTAAAAGACCCGTGCCCCAGCAGTGGGGACATACAAAGGGCGGATATCAAAAAAGGGCACGCCTGTATCCCAGAGGGGTGAGCAGATGCAGGGACTGCCAGTTGCTATTATACGATCCTGGTTAATTACTTTCACTTCATCGCCATTCATTAGTCGTTGCATGCCAGACGGTTTTGGGTACTTTTTATCCTGCCCTTTGCTATCACGTCCCCTATTCGATAAATTAGGGGTCGAAGTATATTCGCCTGGAGCGTTCCTTATCGGTCATTCCACTCACATTCGCCATTCCACCCACATTATATTTATTCTTTCTTACTTCATAATAATTATTGTTCATAAAATATACAGCATATGATATACATCCCACTGTAGAGCACAGGTCTTCTTTCAGAAAGAATATAGGCTTGATCACCACGCGTGCCCACCTCAGATATGCGAACAGCGAGTTAGTCAGGTTTCTTTACGATGTTATCTATCATTCACAGTAAGCGAGTGGTATTTCTACTTTAACTTCACAAATGTGCCTGAGTTACAAACCATTACTATAATAATACTGGTTTCAACAAAAAATTATGAGTTACCTTCTACATTATGGGATTCGATCGTGAGTTCACCTAAAGGAGAGTAACTTTTGATTTTGACAGATGTAATCGAACTCATGTGCGAGTTCATGATCGAAGTGAGCTGCGTTTCGAACCTACAGAATACAATTTTCATTGACATTTGTAGTTCTCTTCACCTCCGTAGCGCCAGTGTAGAATTAAGTCTTGATTTAAAAGCAAACTATTCGTTTGTGTGTGTGTGAAGTGTGACCAGATGCTGGCCGGAAAATATTGCCAAAGTTTGGAAAAACTGGGTCTAACCATGACGGAGTAAAAATATGAAAAAAATACCTTCTATGCGTAAGTATGTTCATATAACACTTTCTATTTAACATGACATCGAGTGCAAATTACTGTGATTTCATGTTAAATAGAAAGTGATTTTATCTGTAAATAGAAAAAAAAATAAAGAAACGGTAAAGTCTACTTGAAAACACACTCAGTGTTTGCGTGCTAACTACCCAAATTATGTAGATGTCATATTTAAACGCTCCAAAACGCTAAAATATAAAAAGAAACAAAAGAGCCAAGAAACGTAATTTTTAAGATTTCTGTTTTTGATTTACTTATGGCGAAAGCATGTAACAAATTAATAATACAGTTCGGCTATGTGCGAAATTCCCCACCAAATAGTTTACTGAAATAAAAAAAACGCAGAATAGATTAATACGTCCCTCTTTGTATTCGAGTCTGACTCTCGCTTTGCTAGATTTTATCTATATTATCTGCCGTGTGTTTTTTTTATTATTATATTATAGAACTATATAACATATTGTAAGAAGGCGAACATAGAGAAGCTGTTAATAGTGACTTATACAATGTTCTCTTTACAGTTCCATCGACGATTTGAAATTGTAATACAGGCTTCAACCATGAAGTTAATTGCGTATATTGTTATATGAATGATTCGTAAATGAGTCAGTCAACTTGTTTAATGAATCATTTACAAAATAAAAAGGAGTAAGACGTCATGATTGTGTAACATCAAAGAGTGGACCGTCGTTAAAACCGCGGAAGAGCTATTCAGAATTGCACGGAACAGAGAACGCTGTAAAGAGCTGACTACCAACCTTAAGTAATGGAGAAGCACTTTAAGAAGAAGAAGAAAATCCACGGCAGCTAAACCCGGTCACCAAATACTTGCTAATGTATGTTAATATGACGCACATATAAAGCGTCTAATAAACAATGTTACTAACGGTGTGATATTAGTAGCTTGTCGATCACACGCAAAATACTAAAGATAATATGCTTTTGGATTTTTCCAAAGCTGTCGAAACTGTCTCTGTTCCCATTCTGCTGGATAAACAAGAAACCATTGGAATCGGAGAGTTGCCCTTTCAAGGCAATATGAATGAGCGACAAGTTAGGATTGGTGACTACACGTATGATATAGGCGTATGACGTGCTCCTCAGACTTCCGTGTTATGTCTTGAAAGAGCTTACAGAGCTGTGATAAAAGTAACACTTAGTAGTTCAGCCAGATACTCGATTACACTTTTATATTGAGACTTGATTGATTTCCTCACAAAATTATTAAACAGAAACAACACATCTATGACCTAGGTTTCCCTAGTACTTAAGAATCGACAGAGTATACCAAACGTTAGCCCATAGAACCAAACTTTCCCGGTGTCATTTTTATGTAGTAGGTTCATACACTTTTAATAAATAAAATAACGTAAAGCCCAAACAACAAAATAGTTCCTTCGTCTTAACTATTAAATAACGGAAAATCTACTAAAACCCATACAGTAAAACCTAGCCCACAAATAAAGTTATCGTACCTCATCTTTCTCTTCTCATTTGTTTCAATTTATTTTTCCTATACCTACAGACATACATAGTACGAACACACCCCGTTCACACAAACACAACACACATACGAAATTACCCCACCCCCCCCCCCCTCTTTCCCTCATACTTGCTACTTTACACACGTTTACTTACCGTCCATTACACTTCACCCATCGATTTTTTGCTAAGGTTAAAATAAGATAAGAATATTGTTAATTTTATTCATTTATAATTTCTAATTATGTACAACTTATTGTGTAACCTTATTTAATAAATGCATGTCCTAATTATACAGTGTATATTATTATTTGAAATCTAATGGTAGTTGGCGTTGACGTCTGAGATACAGTGTTTAACATTAGTTCAGATGTCATGGTTTTTTTTTGTAATGTACGCACTAGTAGGCTCGATATTATTGTGTAAGGAATGTATTGCCTATATTTTTAAAGAATAAAAATTACTGAATTACTGAACTATATGTAAGCAAATAAATCAGTAATCGTGGCATTTTTATTTTACTCGTATGGTAACCCCACGAGAATTGCTTCTTATGCCAGCGACTTGGATACACTGTATACTGCCAATGATATAATCTTTTTTATACATTTCAATAGATTTAGGCTAGTAAATACTTAGACTGTACAATTTTAGACAGCGCAACATGTTTGTAAAATTTTTATATAGCATCGTTTTGCCAAAACATGCGAAACAAATTATAGCCTACGACTTCGACTTAAATATTATTAGTGTCAACCCCTATGCAAGGAATGTCATATTTTCGGGTTCTGAAGGTCAAATTAAGGTGACTCATAAGTGAGTGTGAGGTGAACGACGAGGTGACCGACGAAGTGACCGACGAAGTGACCATCGAAGTGATCAACGAACTTACTGAATCGACATGCAGTTTATAACAATTATCCTCCGGCACCTTGACAACTTAAATAATGCTACACATACAGGAGACATATTCAATTTACTAAACGGAAAACTTCAATCAGCGAAGTTTAAAACACAAAGTATAGAAAATGCAGATGTTTTACTAATTTTATTTGGCATAGTTTATAACAAATTGTCCTCCGGCACCTTGACAAATTAAATAACGTTACACATACAGGAGACGTAATCAATTTACTAAATTGAAAACTTCAGTCAGCGAAGTTTAAAACACAGAGTATAGAAAATGCAGATGTTTTACTAATGTCACTTGGCACAGTTTATAACAAATTATCCTCCGGTACCTTGACAAATTAAATAACGTTTTAACCCCACCCCAGCCAGCTTGTAACCCGCGAGACCGCACACAAATCGCTTGCAAAGCGATAAATCTGCTACCGCGAAATTCTTTTCCCGCCACGTCGACGCCATTTTGAATTAACGCTGCAACAAACCGAAAACGTGCAGAAAGACCATTCCGCACTTAAGGCGGTTCCTCAAGGAGCACTTTCCATACGAACGTAAGTCTGGTTTTTATTTACGATAATGCAATACCACGTAACGTGCAATAACTACTGTTAACAATACAATTCATTATAATGGGCTTCCAAAAATATATAATTAAGTCTAGAATAACCTGCTTAACAAATGTGTGTGTGTGTGTGTTTGTGTGTGGTTTAAAATTACCTAAGTACGTTTGTCTGTCTGCACTCTTAGGCCGTGTACTTTCCATTTTTATGTACAATAGAGTGTTCTCTATCTATCTGTCTAATATTTTATTGGTTTGCCCTGCTCATACCTACTACATACACAAAACATTTCATAAACGTTAGTAGAGTCGCTTTTTAGGAGTTCAATAATTAAAACTGTAATTTTTATATATAAGATAATTCATGCTATCACAGAAGTGGGTCTGTGGTTACATTTTTTCCTTGCAAAATCTCCACCAATGACTATTTTACTCAGCATTTCTGGAATGCTTTAAGGAATTATTATAACGCATTAAGTCCGCCGCCTTGTGTAAGTGCAATGAAAGTATTAATAAATAAATATAATTAATGCGGATAGTCTACTTTCACAAATATTAGTCCAGTGGCGCTTTTGTACCTTAGTATTTTTTACCGTCTATGTAATTTTTGCGCCAAAAAATTGTCGCTTGGAAATTAAAGGTTGGTTTTTATCTGGGTCTTTAATTACTTTGTTATTTGATTGCTTAACTGGGCTTTGTAATGATAAATGAGAATAATTAACTACTTTTGTACTTTTGTCTTTTAATATTCGTATTTGCACCGGCTACCCGTATCTATTTCTCCTCGGCAAATTCTCCAATGTGAGGTTGCCTGGAAGAAATTGCTTTTAGCAATAAGGCCGCCAATTGTATTTGATCATTTGTATCTGCCGTTTTTGTAACTATTTTTCCGGTATACAATAAAGAATATTCTTATCTTATCTTAACTATTTTCTGTAGGTAGCAAAGGCCTTTCACGCTCTCTGCACATTGACAATAATACCTGTTTCATCGAACTACAATTTAAGATTTACTTCGCGTTTAAAGATAAGTACCGTGACGAGTGATAAAAGTTTGAAAATAATTTACGTATAATACAGAGAATAGTGTAAAGAGGTTCGAAATTTCACTGATCCCGGTGAGTCGCCCATTAGCTTAGTTGGAAAGAGCGCTGGCACGGATAGCCAGAGGTCGCGGGTTCGAATCCCGGCATGGGAGGATTTTTTAGCCTCTAAATAGGTTTTTAAAATTTGCAAAGTTTTTTATGACAATTCGGTGTCAATTGCAAAGTCGTTTAGCCGACCAGCGCCTTGATCCTGCAACTTTTTACGTACTCGTACACTACTGAGTGCGAAAGGGGAGCGTTTACTTTGCTCTGCCGCATAGATATGAGGCGTTTCGTGTATCACACATAGCGGAACACGCATTTCAGAGAATATCTAACACGAGTGATATTGATGAAAGATAATTGTACAATAGAGTTCAATAGATTTTACATTTTTGCACACAGATCTATATTTTAAAAATTGCATAGTCATGGCGCTGATTCGAATTAGGGTTGTTTTTAACTAACCGTTCACTAAAATTTCTCATTTTTTGGTTCACTATTACGCTTTTTACACAAAGAATGATTTATCATAAACCTGAAGGACTAATCAGTCCACAGGGATCACCGTTTGAAGCTGCCAATCCGCGGTGGGTACGCTTATTGAAGCCCATAGTCTCTATGAGAGAAGGCCCACTGTTCCCTGCAGTAGGAGGTATAGTCTACATGACAAAATGCTTTCTCGAGATACAGAATAATTTGTGGCAAAAGGGCCGTTATAATATTAAAAATTATATGTTTTAAATTACATTAAAAATATAACATATAAACAGACGACTGTATCCTGGAGGGTTAGGCAAAGACTTGCCACGACCCTGATAAATTTATTTGGCTTCATCAATGTTCATTGGCCGTTGTATGGACCTACTGACCTAGTACTTTTTATTTTATTAAGATGTCTAACATTAAACCAGTTTAATGCCCGACTTCAGGGCTTAAGGCCAATATTACACTATCATAGAAATATGATCACAGATGTAGGACTCATATTTATTTAAAATATCTATGACAGTGTAATGTTAACATTATGATTCATATTGTCTATGATCATAGAAGTTTGATCCTATTTGAGAGCAAGCGTACAATTATGATCATATTTCTAACTTCAGAGTTACTAGTACATGATCTTTTGCACTGATTTTAAATCGGTTTTTGTTTTGAAATTAATGACAATATAATAGTTAAATACATCTCCGTCCATTTGGAGGTACATTTTGTAGGAATTTATGTCTTCCAGTCTAAGTTCCTCTAGTCATATGTTATTGACTCATCTCTCAGATTGCCTCGCAATCCACGGCCTAACCCGAATACGTCGATTGTTCCTATTTTATTACACTATTTTTATTTTTAATGCACTAACCCGTGCTAAGGAACAAATTTAAAAACCTATTTAGAGGCTAAAAATTTCACCCATTCAAATAACAAATTTCAAAAAAAAATTTCAGCCAGAGGTTGCGGGTTCGAATCCCGGCATGGGTGAAATTTTTTGCCTCTAAATAGGTTTTTAAATTTGTTCCTTTTTTATTGTTTACTTTTTTCTCAATCTTAGGGCAATTAATATAATTGCGCTCATAGCAATGGAAAACATGGCTAATTTAGTATACATCTTCATTACCTATGACGTAGATATGACCTTATATGTAATATGCAATCAAAGAGCAGCATCATAGAAAAAAATGATCCTAGAATTTGACAGATATGACATCATATTTCTATGATGAATATAATGATAGTCCAATATCGGCCTAAGAATGAGAATTCACATACGTAAACTCACCCCCCAACTAGTATTACGCTTTAGCAAATAAAATTAGTTTTCTTTGTCTTTCATTCTCTGTCTCATCATCATGTAACTGGTTACCTAGCGTTGGTTTTGTAGGCAGCCGAGGGTCACAGGGTACCCTAATTTGAAACCAGGACAAGTGATTGCGTCATTTGGGGAATTTCAATCAAGGTCGGTTTCCGCGATTCGAACCTCCAACTTTGCACTAGGAGTCTCTGTGCTAAACCGCTTCTGTGACGGCGCAGTTGGCGTTAAGACCTAAAACTCTGAAGCGAGGAAGAATTCAAAACACCACGAGCCCAGCTTGCTAGAGGCCGAATTTCCTTTGCCATCGTCGCGATTAATCTGAGCTTTAATTTGCATATTTATTGGGTGTCCCACCCACCGCTAGCGCTCTCCGGGCAATACAGCTACGTAGCGGCGGTAAAGTAGCAGAACGGTGATTTTTTTCATACCAAATGGTCGCAACAGAATAATTTTATTAAACATTCGATCATTAATTTCAAGAATAAGATTATTTCAAGAACAAGAATTTAAGACGAAGTTCAAGAATAAGTAATATTATTAAGCCAAAACAGTCACTAAAGAGTATTTAAATAGCAATTTGTAAGATAACGATTAACGGTTTTATTTATAAAAACACAATGCTTCTAAAACACTTCTCAGAGCCAATTTAAATAGTCTGTGGTTACGTCTCTATATCAACCCTTGCATGCCCCGCTGCTGGGGCACGGGTCTCTCCCTGCATTTTGCATCCTGCGTTTTTGTAAGTCGGTGAATAAGATCAAGCACTTCTTAGAGTCAGTTAATTAAATATGTCGTTACAGTTTTTCTTGTAAAATCTCCACCGCAGACAATTTTATTCGGCGTTATTCGAGTGGTTTAAGATATCGTGTGTTTATAAATAAGGGCATTAGCCTATAGAAAACAGATGATTGGCAATAAGTGGCAGAACCTACAGTAATAAATAAGATTATACACATAAGACTGACATACGAGTACAGCCTGTTAGCTTTTAGGATGTACCTCGGCTACTATCGGTTAGAATCGGATATATTCACGTAATAGAAATATCGGAACGAATATGACACTTAACTTTTCAAAATTGTGAAGAAAAATTTTATACAGAGCCTGAAGTAGAATTACACTCGTGTGCTTTCGGCAAAAACCGAAGCCTACTCTAGAGCCCGAGGTATACTCTAAAAGCTAACAGACTCTAGTTACTGTACCTCTTCAATATCAGTGTGGCAAAGAAAAGTTCAATTACACACCTCGCTTTGAGGCTGATATCGTTTGTAGTTCCACAATTTGCGTTTTTATTTAGATCTCCGTCGATAACTAGTTAGTCACGTGAATATAAAAGAGCTTACTTTAAATATCTGCGCTATTCTACTAATACTATAAATGCGAAAGTTTGTAAGTATGGATGGATAGATATTTGTTACTCTTTCACGTGAAAACTACTTAACGGATTTTAATGAAACTTTACAATTATGTAGCCTATACATTAAAATAACACATAGGCTACAATATTTATGAGCATATTGTGTGAGTTGTCTAAAATATCGCGATAAGTGTCAAGTAAGTAGGGACAAATCTAACATCTGCGAACTATTCTGGCGTGCGCTGTCAAATCTTTTTGTACGGCACGCTAATATAAGCTACTCGAAAAACTAATCCTGCGCAGACGAAGTCGCGGGCACCAGCTAGTATTAAATAAAAACTTTTATAGATTTGTCAAGATCGTGGCAATTTAGGTTTATTTAGGAATAAGTTTGAAACGGTGCATACCTTCTTACAATTTTTTTTTTATATTTCTGTTCATTCTTTCCGTTATTTTATTTTAAAAAGAAATTTAAAATGACGTCACTTATTTTATTTCACTTATTTTATTTCATTTGCATACATGACTTTCCACTTCACTTTTGACGAATTAACAATTAAGTGGGCAAGGGGAAATAGTTCTCACGTTAAATTGAACTTTATCACCTTGAAATAGAGTCCAAAACCAATAAAAAAATCATGCTACCCATGCCTTATTAAGGGTTAACACAAGTGATGAACATTTTTTTACCTTGTAAATTATATCTTATTCCTTTGTATAGCGGGTTAAGTCTTATTTTCGATGCTTGCGGTATTATTAAATGACCCTCTACTATCAAACTCAAAGACATTTCACTTCAAAAATACTCGATGCAGTATGTGAAAGTTTAAAGTAGATGCAATCAAACAAATCGTAAAGCTCCGTCCAACTAGCGAGGCGCGCGGACAGATTTAAAACGTCAATTAGTAACCTACCACTGTATGGGGGACTATAGTTAACCCAGTAACAGTTCAAAATTCTGGACGATGGGCCTTTGAAGTGATTGAACTGAATGTGAGGTCACCAGATGTCTGATCGCGCTGAGGTTTTGTTCCCCCTCCTTGGTAGAGTTGGTCCTAAAGCTATGTTCGATGGAGACAAACACATGTCATTACTCTCTTAGTGTTTTTTTATGTTTGTGTTTTTTGTTTTTCTTTCAATGTTTTGTTTTAATTTCTTAGTTTTAGTTCTGACTAAGCTTTTTTTGAATCAATTTTATTTGAATTTGTTGTCATTTTTTAATTCTTATTATTTTATTGTCATAATTAATTAAATAAGTAAATCTTTTATGCAATAATAATATTATTGTAAGTAATAAGTTCTGATGATAGGATTGTGGATTAATTAATTCAAAATATACGTGTGATTGTGTTTCGTTCAACATATTACTAAAAATAAATTAGACAAGTGATTTTGTTGATTATTTAAAAACGGTGTCTTAGTTTTTCATAAGAAAATAAAAAGTTACGGTTCCGGTAAGTCATAGACCATAAGTTCTGCCATCCCTCCGGAATACAGGCGTGAGTTTATATATCTATGTACCCGTATTCTGCAGGGAAAGTTAGAGGTCAATTTGGTTACTGCAAATAGTACAACATAAATAAATACAGAAAAAAAAAATATATTTCCCTCCCCTTCCTTTGCAATGTATTAATCCAGTCTGTCCAAAGGTTGTCTGGAAAAGATGACTTTTAGTAATGAGCTTACCACCTAACTTTATTTTCTAAATATCTGTCTATCTATCTATAAATAGAGTACCGTCATAATCAAAATTGTATTTTTTTGTGCAATAAAGTGTTCTCTATCTAGCTATCTGTCGTAGGAAATTTGTATGATTACTCACTGACTATACACTAAATACTCATCCATTTAATAAGCAATAAGAGTAATAATAACAATCTTATAAACAACGTCTAAATAGAACCGTAGACACTGGTTTGTTTACCTCAATTAAACATGCGATCGAAATAGCCTGCAGTTTGTATAGCTAAAAATACGCACACTCCATCCTTAACACCACGCAGCTGTCGTAGATATTCCAAATTTTTTTTTAAGGGCGTGAACATAATGCACTTCGAGAAGTGTGAACTTGTTCAGTACTTTTCAGGTTATGCTAACTTTAGGCCTTTAGACATGGGCAATAATATCGATACCAACTCTTATACGTCTCCACTGCCGGGGCACGGGTCTCTTCCTGCATCGCAGGAAGGTTAGGCCATACTCCACCACGGGGGCCAAGTCCGGCTTGGTGGAAGATTGTATAACAGTGGCGGTCCTTACTGTCAGAAGTTATCAAGGCACCCATAGGGCCTCTGACATGACTTAACGACTGACATTACATGACAGCCAGCACCAACGGCTTAACGTGCCTTGCAAAGCACGGAAGCGCTCGGAAAAATGCCACTAGCGGTAGTAACGGGACGGTCACCCACCCTGCATCTTACCGCGCCTGTTGTTGCTTAACTCAAGTGATTGATTCCAATCACTTGGTTCGCCTAGGACACGAGCGCTTCAACGTGCGACCTAGTGTAGATTTCAGTCTTTCCACAAATAGTGCATTCGACTACGAATTTGAACGCGAATAATCGCTTGTACATTCCCTATTTGGTCGAAATGTATAAAATGTACCGAAGAGCGGAGGCTACACAGAAGCGTCGGGGAGAGGCCTCGAGGGCGCAAATTCTACACCAACGCTCACGTCTTTACCGCGCCCCCGACCCAAGTCCCAACTATAGTTGCTGGCTTTCCGGCCTTTCTACCGACTTAAGAAAGTGGTGGAGTGTGGCCTAAACCTTTCTGTGGTGCAGGAAAAGGCCCATGCCCCAGCAGTGGGGATATCTAAAGGGTTAACTATGCCGTGCGTACATTCTACTCAACCACGTAACAAGTGACTTCGCTACAAAAATGTACAGGTGGCAAATAAACGTACAAGAGAGCATTCTTCCGTCGTACAGTTACCTTTAAATCCACCGTTTCACGAACTGGGAAAAACAGTCCATTGTTCTTTGTTGGTACTGCGGACTGTAAAACTTGGTTGAAGTGAAAATTGTCTACCCATTTACTGTACAGACCTGAGTTTACTACCACAAGGATTCACCACAGATACTTAACTCAATCGGATTAAAAGTTTACAGGAAAATATCTTCTTGTAATTCCAGTTCTGAATCGTTTATATTTGGTGCTATTATTGCTATAATCAAGAATTTTCAGACTACCTTAAGATGAAAGAAGCCGTACAGAATAAATCATATCCCATCAAAAAACAGATCTGAAATTAATAAGCATTATAAGATAAAAATATTCTTTATAGTACACCAGAGCACATATTATAAAACATGTAAAGACACAAAGTACAATTGGCGGATTTATTGCAAAAAGCAATTTCTTCCAGACAACCTTACGACGGAAAGTTGCTGAAGGAAATAAGAGACGGGTAGTCGGTGCAATTATGAATATATTAATACACAACTTATATAAATAACAATATACCTATGTGCATAAACAGTTACATATATAGTTATGATAAACTTACATAAATACGTTACAACAGCAATCTACGCGATGAAGAAATAAATACAATATTATGTACCTATATGGAGACATACGGAAAAGACAAAATGAAAAGAAGAATGAACGAATACTAAAATTGCAGGGGCAGATAAAACTCCTAATATAATTAGCCCACCAGTGCTTATTTATAAAAACACAATTCACTTAAAACACTTCTTAGGGTTTTTTATTTATTCGGCGATCACGTATTTGGAAATCACCACGAAAGACTATTATAGTAAGCGTTTTGGAATGTGTCAAGAAATTATGTTTTTACAAATAAGGCTGGCCATGTAGAGCGCTAAATTTGTGATTCTTTCAACAGTGACTGTTGCATTTGGGGAAGCCATAGACCTCTATTAGAATAAAATTTTATTCTTTCGTCAAAATCCGGTTGTTGTTGCTGTTGTTGTTGTCCATTGGACTAAAGCAGGGTATTTTGGCTGTAAAAGTAAGGTTGTTAAAACAGCTAATTATTGACAATACGATCATCATTTATGGCATCAAATAGAAGGTCTTCGTTTGACCCCAAACTCAATAAGTACTGATTAGACTTTCTGTTGCGGCGTATCTTGTTCCACAGGAAGGAGCGTTGAAATTTTTGCTGAGCCATACTGTAGCATGAAACCGAATGGCGGAACAGTTTTGTTGCCGAGTGTGTTGAAGTGTTTAGTTGGATACATTGTTGAGAAATAAGTGTTTCCACGGACTTTTCGAGATTGTCGTGATTTTCGCTGATTGGACCTCTTATCGCCGTTGATATTGCAAAATGTCATATGTCAAAAATAAGTCATTCTTTCATAAAAGAGGTCTTTGTTCGCTTTTCATGTCTTCCGCTATTGGAAAAAAAGCGCGACCGACGGCAACAATAACTTTGAAACTACTGACTCAAACCATATGAGACTGAAAATATTTTTTCATTATTTTCAATTCCCTAAAATAGCGACCCTTTAGTGCAAAAATTGAAATGGCATTCCCCTTTATTAATGGCATTTTTAATCTACATTTTGAATTTAGAAAGGATTATATAAAGCGTTTCCGTGCTTTGCAAGGCGCGTTAAGCCGTTGATGCCGACTGTCATGTAATGACAGTAACACATGTAACGACGAACTCTGTGGCGTAGCGGTAGTGCATCTACCTGCCATGCAAGAGGTCCCGGGTTCGAATCCCGGCTGGGAAAAAAAAACCCCAGGTCTTGTATGTTTACATGTTTGTGATGTCGTTGTTTCTGGTTCCCACGACACAGGGTATCCTAGTGTGGGGCCAGAAGCAATGTATGTGCCTGTATGTAAATGTTATGTTATGTTAATGGCAGTTCGTAAAGCCTTACTTACACTGCCTTACAGTCGTCCACCAACCCGGACTTGGCCCCCGTGGTGGAGTATGGCCTAACCTTCCTGCGATGCAGGGAGAGACCCGTGCCCCGGCAGTGGGGAGATGCAAGGGTTGATAACAAGATGGTAGTATACTTTTTGCAAATACGTGTGACTTTTTAGTTGAAAACTGCCATATTCTCATATGTGAATCAACCCGGGGCTCCATTTAAGATAATTCGCTGCCAATTTTGTAAACAACGTTCATGAACTCTCGAGAAAATATGTATTTTTTGCATCAAATGTCAATTTTCAGGTTAAAATATTGTTAACTAAGTTAGACAAATAATAATATATAAACTGTGCATATTATTATCTACACCTACAAAACACAAATAACCGATTTTATGTAGCCTATATATGTCCCACGGCAGGGCACAGGGCTTCTATCAGAAAGAGAGTATGGGCTTTATTGCTTCGCGTGCCCACCGCGGATTGGCAATTTCAAGCGCGGAGGTATTTGAACACTTTAGACACTCAGGTTTCCTTACAATGTGTTCCTTCACCGTTAGCGAGTGGTATTGCTAATATAACTTGTTAATTTTACTTCGATTCTTTTGCTTAGCAAAACCGCGCAGTGCACTGTTAGTTAGTTAGACCTGAGATTTCCATACTTAGCCTCATAGTTGGGGCATTGTACGTAGCAAGCGCTGAGGTACGCTTACACCTCAGACACTCGGGTTTCCTTACGATGTTTTCCTTCACGGTCACCGAGTACTATTGCTACTATAATTTCACAAATGTACATAACTTAGAAAACAAAGTCATTGGTAAATGCCTGGGTTCGAAACCACGACCTCCCAATTGAGAAGCCGGCGTTCTACACCGCTCCGCTACCACCGCTCTTTGCAGTGCACTGTTTCCACGCGTCCGAAAATCAACAAGATAACTCCAAAAATAAAAGAGAAACATGTGTATCGCTTTGTAACAAACACAGCTAACAATATTCAGTACCAGAAGAACATAAATCATGATTTGCTCAAATCGCTGCATAAATGCAGAACTTTTTGCTTCGCCGCCAAAGTTAGAAACAATTGAAACACAGAAGACCGATTTGGTTGGTCGGCATGGCCATATTTGTCCAGTTTTTCTCCATAACAATCACGACCTTGTAAACCGATTGAAATGAACAGAACAGAATAGAACAGAACAGAATAGTTTTAAAAACCTATATACATGCTGAAAATTCCACTTATGCCGGGACTCGAAAAGAAGAAAGAAAAAGGATTTAATCATGTGGGTATAATACAGCGATATCATTCAGATGTAAAAACCTAACTGCATAGTAAGTAGGTACTCCGGGCTGCAAGTGATGCAAATTACTGCAGCCAGATGTCGCTGCCTGTAAATAATACGGAGAATATTGTAAAGCGGTTCGAAGTTTCGCTGATGCCGGTACTTGGCCATTAGCTCAGTTGGGAGAGCGCTGGCACGGTTAGCTAGAGGTCGTGGGTTCGAGTCCCGGCAAGGGTGGAATTTTAGCCTCTAAATAGGTTTTTAAAATTTTCCTTAGCACGAGTTAGTGCATTAAAAATAATATAATCATGTGGGTACAGCGATATCATTCCGATGTAAAACCTAACTGCAAAGTAGGTACTCGGGGCTGCATTACGTACAGAGATTATTGACATTATCGTCATCTTCAGTCCGTCTTTATCCACGGTTGGACAAGCGCCAGTCGCTTCTGCCTTGCGCTGTTCTTCTCCAGGTCTTCCCTACTGTCACGTCAATGCATTCGCGCTACCTGGTTGGGGGTCGACCTACACTTCTAAGTCTGGTTCTCGGTTGCCACTCTAATATTTTGCAATTCCATCTTCTCTGCGAAAAACATGACCTGCCCATCTCCGTTCCAGAGTAGCGACCGTCTTTGGTTATTGCCCGTATAAAGTTAAATTACTTAAATGAAAATTCCTTTATGTTACGAGGATACTATCTTTTTTAATATGTGGATAAAGGTTACATGAAACCTACGTGCGTACATACAACGACAAATTAATGTTGACAAAGCGTAAGATATATGGCAAGTGGCAGACCCTGGTCTCTGTCTACCCTCCAGGCGTGTCTTTATGTTATGTTTACAAATACGAAATTCAGTAAAAATTGTCAAGTATTATTTGTTGTCAATATTTGGATCTTTAGATACCTTGTCCTCAAACTGGCAAATTCCCTTATTATGTATGATGATAATAATATCAACAATTTAATGTCCCCACTGCTAGGGCACAGGTCTCTTATTCCTACATCGTTCATTAACGTTCATTAAGCCGCAGTTTATACGCTACTTTGAATAATTTTTTTTCATTTAATTTCCCTTCATCTCAGGACGGTTAGGCCGTACTCCACCACGGGGGCCAAGTCCGGGTTGGTGGAGGATTGGAAAACAGTGGCGGGCCTCACTGTCAGAAGTTCAAATTCAAATTAATTTTGTAGTGATGTCTTCAGTCAGAAGTTATCAAGCCGCCCTTAAGGCCTCTAACGCCTACAGGCACCAACAGCTTAACTTGCCTTGCGAAGCACGGACTTCTTGTACGAGAATATATCAAAGGCAAAACCAACTTTCAATTTTTAAACAACAATATCAAACTGTAGTTTGAAACACTATGACCAAGCTCTCCGAACAGCTCTGATTGCTTCAAAATTCAGATCGAGCCTCGTTCGCTTGTGATTGGCTATTGTCTTGTCTAACTCTTGGCATTGGTGAAATTGTACTGGATAATCACTGCAGTGAGTCTATAAAGCAGAGTTGATTTGAATATATACAGAACACTGTGACATAAAGGTAGGTACATTCACTTGTAACAGAACATAGAACATTCATTGTTTCTAAATTTGAGAACACTCAATGGTGGATTTACCTGTGGTCGCCAGACAGGTCTCGTCTAGTCCTTTTCTTTGGTTGAATTTAGCAGTTCTCAGGGTTTTCGGTGTAAATAATGCGTGCACTATGAACATGAATATTCTGCTTGCTTTTGAGAACACAAAATGGAACTTAATCGTAAAAATAAAAATACAGATGAGCAACGTCTTCTTCCGTGCCTACCATGCAAGAGGTCCCGGGTTCGAATCCCGACTGGAAACAAAAAAAAAAGGTCTTGGATGTTTATATGTTTGTGATGTCGTTGTTTCTGGTTCCCACGTCACAGGGTATCCTAGTGTGGTGCCAGAAGCAATGTATGTGCCAGTATGTAAAATGTTATGTTACGTTAGGATTTTCGAAGGTCAAGTTACTTCCGCTGGTGTCCGTTGAGGGCGCTGTGAGATCTTTTAAAACGTCGATAGATGGCGCTACCTTCCTCAACAACCTGCAAAGGTCGATTTACATCAGACGAGCGAATGCTTATTCTATCCCCACTCTATCAAATTATTTTAGTGTAAACATACGTAGAGCATTCTTTCTTTGTTCTGTCTGCGTTCGCAAAGATTATTTGGAATATTCTTAGAACGCCCGCTCGATCGATAAAAACGGTGAAGATCGATAAAAACTAGAACTTGCGACAAGTTGCTTTGAGCGTTTTTGCGTGTTCGGATATGCTCGCTCCCCCGAGGAGTCTCCTCAAAATGTTATCAAAAATCTTAGAGTTCCTGCTAACCTGTCATATGCAGGACTCAAGTCTCTAAAATTCGTAATGGATTTCTGAATTTTTTCGCTGAACAGAGATAGAAAATGTTTATTGTTTTTTTGGAATTGACTATTTTCTCGTTGTTTTTGCAATTTTTTCATTGTTTCACCTACATTATCCAGTCTCCTTCATTGCATTAAACTTTTAACCCACCAACGACTCTTTTTTCCTTTTCTTTGAGTATTTGCGACAAAATAACAATTGCAACAGTGCAATTATTATATTGCTGTCAGAGTGAGACATAGCAAAGCACTGTCAGCTACAGAATTGACACGACTGAGAAGAACATTGAAGAACATTGTCTAATTCTTCCAGTTCTTGGTTTTCCGCTCGTTGATACACATCAATGAGCTGAGATAAGATGGTGTGAACGGTGAAAACGAGCTTTTGTTCAAGATAAAATATCAAGATAATGATCTTGGTATAGCTCTAGCTCTTTGTTCGTTTGATGTAAATCGACCGTAACAAGACATCAAGCATTCGTTGTTTTCAAATTTGTCGAACAGGTCCTACATTACGCACACCAAATCTTAAACGATTCGATTCAACAGTCTAAATTATTGGAAGATAATTAGAAATCCCTCAGAATTGGGAATTGGGCACATGGGAAGGCCCCTGAGCAACGAACAAAGCCGAGCGTAAAGTCAACATCGCTAAGAATTTCACGATCATTTTCACACTAATAATGTACTTATGTCACATGGCGGAACATTGACAGTTCGTGAGGATCTTCTTTTTCTTTCTGATCCTTGGCTGTTTAACACAGTACAGTCCAGTTAAGCCCAATCCACCCAAACGTTGGCAGTTGGTAGCAGAGATGTCTTTCAGTGATAAAGCTACCGTGTTACTGTACTGTTACCGTGTACTCTTAAGTTAAGAAGTATCTGTGTAATTTCCATTTTCATGAACAATAAAGTGCTTTCTATCAATTTATTTATCCACACACTAAAATACTTTTAAACTTGTGATTTTGTTGAGTGGTTGTCATTTTTATTGTATCATAACTGTCAGTTCAGTTGTCGACTCTAGGTACTTCTATTTGTTTTATCTTTATGTTTTTCTGACTGGAGAACTTTGCCCTCTGTTCTCTTTCATATCCCTTCACGGATCAGAACTTTTTTGGGTCACCCCCCACTCACTTGAAGTTTGTCCATCGATTTCGCGGAATATGGTTCCCTTTAGCTCCATTCGTCTGAGGACTGCCTGTATTTTCGACGACATAATATTGAAGTAAGAAAGAACTCTGACTTCTTTGTTTTTTGGGTCAAGATTTATCTCAAAATAGAATAGCTTGTTAATTTTGAAGTTATAACCTTAATTTGTTACTTACTTAAAGGTTCACAGGTTTAAGGTTCACCTTGTTCACTGGTTTAAGTGCAATAAAGTAAGTGCAATAATAATAATAGTGTTTATCATTAGTGGTCAGGTGTCAAAGTTTTTCCTTAAGTGTACATCAGTACTGATAGCACCAATAGTTTAACGTAACAGGTGCAAGTAAATAAATAACCTTACAAAACGATACCCCAGAATGAGGCCATGGTATTTGTTTTAATGAATAAAATATACTAAACTAGATTTTGGAATCCTAGTGGAATAAAATACTTCGGTTAAACAACAACAGGCGCGGTCATGTATTTACTGGATGGGTGATCATCCCGTGTCTACTGCAGCTAGTGGCATTTTTTCCGAGCGTTCCGAGCTTCAAAAGCCACTTTAAGCCGTTGGTGCGGGCTATCACGTAATGACAGACGTTAAGCCATGGCAGAGGCTTTATGGGTGGCTTGATAACTTCTGACAGTATGGCCCACCACTGTGTCACAATCCTCCAACGACCCGGACTAAGTCTCCGTGGTAGAGTATAACTTAACGGTCTCGGGCTTAACGTTCCTGCGAAACTGGAAGAGACTAGTGGCTCAGAAGTAGGTACATACAAATGGCTTAAAAGAAATGCCCTAACTTACCACGCTATCAATTATACCTTTACAATATAAAAAACGAAACCGAAACCTCTTTGAAAAGAAGTAGTAAAACAAGAACGCTATTCCGTACAAGACTGAGGATTACTGACCAATAATATTCGAGTCAATAGGACTCCCTAGATGACAATGGTTAGCCATAAGCGGTTACTGAACGAGATTAGTTTTGTCCGATTGTAAGCCCGTTACATACCAGCTGAACTAATAAATCTGCAGTAATAATAAACCCTTTTCTCAGATAGAAAGTATGGGCTTAATTACCACGCGTGCCCGTAAAATCATCCAATATCAAAGTAGTTTTATTTAAAATTGCATAGAAATGGTGATGCAGTGAACGTTGCAAGTAAACCTTGGTGTTCATTTCAAATTGATTTTCCTCCAAAATGAAAAAAAATGGACAAAAAAACTCAAAATTTTCGTCTTTTGCAATTTGGTTCTTCAGAAACTGACTTTACACAAAAATAAAATAAGGGTATTTCTTAGGTACTATTTACAGCAGAAACCAATACACATATTTGGAAACCAAGGAGTCATGTACTTCCAGACATCATTGTCTCGTAAACAATCAAAATTTTGTACTTTGACTTTGGACTTTGCACATTTTATGAACGGCGTTTCTGGCAAGCTTATTATATCTTCAGGAATCGTTGTGTAGAATCGTATGCTATGTCCCATAAAAGATATATAAACCTTTGCCAGCCTAAATCTTGGGAACGAAAGTTTATGTAAGGCAAGTTGGTCTGTACCCAGCATTATGGTCCGTCAGCACGTCATCGGCCCGTTTAGACCGCATTTGCCCATTTCGGACTTATAATGTGATTGAGGTCGACATAATAGGACCTTTGTAGCGACTCAGGCAAATGACGATTTAGGACTCGTGTGGAAATTTTCACGGCACTACGGGTAAAGGAATTCTTGTCGGAGGAAAGTACCTACTTGCTTAATAAGCATTTCTGGGAATACCTGAAACTTTCACGCAGGGTTTTACTTAGACGTTATCACAAGTACCGTTATTATTCGTGGGCGTGTGGTTGTAGGCGCGAGCCAAAACAAAATGAGGGGTGCAAGCCCGAATGCATCTCGTAGAGGAAAAACGTCGCTAACATAAAAACAGTTACAGTCATATGCTCGCCTAACGCTTTAGGAGTGAGCGAGATAAATGTTGATGATATCGACAATAGGTACGCATTCAATGCTATGAAGTTATAATACAATAGGTCAAATGGTAATGTTCATCATAATTACAAGTATGTAATGGCTTAAAGTTAGTGTGTGTAAGAGGAAACTGTAACATACTTCCAGAATATTGTAACGTGCGAGTGCAAATAAAGAATTTATCCATCTATATATCTATCTAATGGTGGCAATAAAATACGTCTTTGCTCCCGAAAAACTGTGAAAGTCTGTAAAAGTTCTCTAATCAGATACGCAATAGTCTGATTAGATAACGTTGTGGACTGAAAGAGGATGTAGTGACTAGAATTGAGAAAGGAATTTTGCGTTGGTTTGGAAATGTGGAGAGATTGAAGGATGAAAGATTGACGAAACAAATACTTATTGCAAATGTGAGTGGAAGGGCTGGTAAGGGACGTCCCAGACGGACTTACATCGACCAAATAGTGGATGTATTAGCAAAGGGAAAGATAAAAAGTACCCGGAACCGGCGACGCAACGACTTATGAACGTTAATGAAGCGAAGGTGATCTGTCAGGATCATGGCAAGTCGCAGGCCCTGGTCTCTGCCTACCCTTCTGGGATATAGGCGTGAGGTTATGTATGTATGTATATATATATATAATCAATGCAAACATACAATTTGTCAGACTTAAGTCAAATAGCATGATACATTTAAAAAAATGCCGCCACGTGTCTATCGCAAACTCGTCTCGGCTGCCAGGATTTTTTATCAAGGCATTTGCCGGACATTGTACCCTCCCGATCTCATCGTTTCAATTTGTGCTTGATTGCCGGATGCCCGACTTGATTAAAATGATGTTGATTAAAGCATGAACTGAATATCAAAGGCTGCTCCAGATTTTTTAAGCCCCAGGTATTTTCAAGGATTATGGAAAATAACAAAAAGCAATTTTACCCGGAAAACTACTATGAAATATTCCTATTATTTAAGGCATTTTAACGGCGAGTATTTTTGCAGAAGTTACCGGTAATTATTTGGTCTGTTTAATAGAACGTATTAAACAAGAATTACTCAATCTTTTTTAAGAGTAAGCCAAAATCTAGAAAACAATAAGCAAAACTTCAAAATTGACAATTTTATATTTCATAATAATATTACTTGACTACGTCGTTTTCAGTTTTAAAGGAGATTAAAAAATAAAATATGGACAATTGCGTGTCGGGTCATACACATCGGGTCCCGTAGAAGGAGGATTTATTTACCAGCTTTACAAAACTAACAACTTCATCTAAGTAATTTCCAATGTAGTTCGTCCGAAGTTTCCCTTTTACCAGTTGGCCTCCTATTACTCGTTAACTTGTAAAGTCCACTTAGATATGATAATTTATCATTTAAGTTCATTGTAAATTAATGTGGTATTACCCTAAAATTTTCACAATTTAAAACGAAACGTTTAGCCGGGACAAGGGGGGCCACACTGCTCTAACAAAAAATTGTGTTTTGAAACTTAATATTTTTTAAACGGGGTCTTTAAATCAAAAATTGTTTTTTTCTCACTCAAAATATTTATAAACTCTTACACTATGGTGTGGATAATAAAAAAAACAATTGCATCTCTAATTTACGTGTTGGAGAGGTAACATAAAACAATTTTTAGTATATTTTATCCTACTGTTACATTGATGAGCCTAATTTGTATGTCTGTGCCAAAGATTAGCTTTCTATTACTTTTTGTCTCTAATTTAAGCCGCAGATAGACTGGCATATAAGTAGATATATAGACGGACAAGAATCTATAACGGTTCTTAGTTGGCTACGGAACCCTATAAAGGGACAAATCATTTAGCGAGATTAATGTACTTTTATTCTCTTTGCCAATTACGAAGTTTCCAAAGATAAGAAGAGTACACACAGTATTTTTAATGATTCCCGATACTCATACATAGTTATAATATTAAATGGGTCTAATCCTGGGCAATTATTTATTGGGTAAAATGACAACGTAAAACGTAATTACCTTATTTCCGACGTTTTGGCGAAGCGCTCGTGGCCTAGGCAAACCGAGTGATTGGAATCAATCCCTTGGATAAGCAACAACAGGCGCGGTCAGGTACAGGATGGGTGAGCGTCCCGTGACTACCGCTAGTGGCATTTTTCCGAGCGCTTCCGTGCTTCGCAAGGCACGTTAAGCCGTTGGTGCCGGCTGTCATATAATGGCAGTCGTTAAGCCATGTCAGAGGCCTTATGGGCGGATTGATAACTTCTGACAGTAAGGCCCGCCACTGTCTTACAATCCTCCACCAACCCGGACCTGGCCCCCGTGGTGGAGTATGGCCTAACCTTCCTGCGATTCCAGGACGAGACCCGTGCCTCAGCAGTGGGGACATACAAGGGTTGATAACGACGTTTTGTCAGCGTTAGACAGTTGCTTTGGTCCCGGGTTGCTAAGATAATTACATTTTACCCAATAAATAATCGCGGTTAGACTCTTTAATATATAAATGTACACATTACGAAAGGATTTTTCATTTTAAAATTCAGAACCCAGTATTTCAAATGCAAAGCAAGCTGCTGTTTTTTAAAAGTATAAATCTGACGACAGAGATCAGTTCTTTCTAAATATTATACGACTGTTAAGAAATAGCGAAAAGTATTATAACGGAGAGCGCTCTGTTTTCATCGCGCGGTCAAAGTGCACTAAAGACAGAATAAGTAAAGATTTTTCTCTTGGAAGCGACAATGAAAACCAGTACGACGTTTATAAGAGCAGAAAAATTTACTGCCATACTCCTCTGGTGATACAGTTATGTAAAGAAATGTGATTCTTCCTAGCGGTGTCCAACATTGTAATTTTACTATGTTAATAAAAAACAAGAGAAGAGTAAAAGTGGGAAATTGTGTAAACGGTGCATTGCACTCCATTGTGTGAAACATCTCCAAAAGAGCTAGATTGGCTTTTCATAATGGCGTGCTGGTCCCAACACTTATGTATGGTAGCGAGTCTTGGGTGTGGAAAAAGAAGCAAGAAAGTAGAATTAATGCAGAAGAAATGAAGTCCTTGAGAAGTATGTGTAGTGTTACTTTGAATGACAGGATACGCAATAGTCTGATTAGAGAACGTTGTGGACTAAAAGCGGATGTAGTGACTAGAATTGAGAAAGGAATGTTGCGTTGGTTTGGACATGTGGAGAAGATGAATGATGAAAGATTGACGAAACAAATATATATTGCGAATGTGAGGGGAAGGGATGGTAAAGAACGTCTCAGGCGGGCATACATTGACCAAATAGGGGACGTATTAGCAAAGGGGAACATAAAAAGTACCTGAAACCGGCGTGCGTGCATGCAACGACTTATGAACGTTGATGAAGCGAAAGTGATTTGTCAGGATCGTGGCAAGTGGCAGTCCCTGGTATCTGCCTACCCCTCTGGGATACAGGCGTGAGGTTATGTTATATTTTCATTTATTCATTTACGCCGTAAATAAGTCACTAGATGCGTCAATCAGTTAGCCTGTATTCATTCTCTGCTGGGCATAGGTCTCCTCCAAGGCACGCCACTTGCTTCTGTCCTCGGCCATACTCATCCAGCCACTGCCAAAAATCTACCTCAAATCGTCGTTGTCTAACGACAGCGCCATCTTGTGCATGCTATTGTAGTTAAATCATATATCGCCATATGACGGCCTCGGTGGCGCAGCGGTTTGGCACGCTGCTGTAAAACCGAAGGTCTCGGGTTCGATCCCTGGCCGGCTCAAACTAGGAAACGAACTTTTGTAGTTTGTCTAGGGTCTTGGATGTTATACGCTTTAATAACACTTTAATAAATACGTTTTAATAATGTGTTTCCGCCATAAATCGAGCACCTGGCGGGCCCGCCAGAACGCGTCACACGCAACTCCAAAAGGATAAGTAGGTACGATCGAAATTTTCTCCTCCGTACTGAAATCGTCCCCGTCCTGTCTTGCTCCTCAAAAGTTATACAACTCTATTTTATTTTCTCTCCCGTTTGCTACTTTACAACGTGAATCTGAGGGACAATCTTTTATGCAAGGGGACTGGGTAGACGATTTTCTTTTACTGGCACTTTTAGTCTATTACAGTTGGTTGGACGCGGAGGACAGGACCTTTACTTTAAACTGTTTAGAAGCCAAAAGAGATGAAATAAACCACAGACACAGGAATATCCACTGGATGCTGGGACGAAACTCCAGGCTTTCTCTGGACAAAAAGCTCCTACTTTGTAAAACTTTAATAAAGCCTATCTGGATGTACGGCATACAGCTATGGGGTAGTGCTAGTGACTCAAACATTAACATATAGCAAAACACGATCTTGCGAGGCATTGCTAATGTGCCATGGTACATAAAAAATTGTGAAATACACCAGGAACTGGAAATGAAAACAGTGAAAGAGGAAATCCGAGAAGTCACTGCTAAATACAAGGAGCGGTTAACTAATCACCCTAATAAACTGGCTCGCCAACTTACTTTAAATTTATGTGAAAAGGCTAAAGCGACATCACATACTGGAGCTGCAGGAACGCCTCTAGCTCTAGGTTACCTATGAGTAGATGCCCTCACTGGAGGGCACACTCTACATGCGACTACTCAGAGAACACATCTGCTCATAGTCCTAGGACTGATCACAGATAAGGGAGAATAATACAGAAAAAACTAAACTATTTTTATTTTTAATGCGCTAACCCGTGCTAAGGACAATTTTAAAAACCTATTTAGAGGCTAAAAATTCCACCCATGCCGGGATTCGAACCCGCGACCTCTGGCTATCCGTGCCAGCGCTCTTCCAATTGAGCTAATGGGCGACTCACCGGCATCAGTGAAATTTCGAACCTCTTTACACCATTCCCTGTATTACGTACAGGCAGCGACATCTAGCTTAAGTAAATTGGATCACTTTCAGCCCCAACTACCTACTTTGCAGTTAGGTTTTTACATCGAAATGATATCACTGTACCCACATGATTATACTATTTTTATTTTTAATGCACTAACGCGTGCTAAGGACAATTTTAAAAACCTATTTAGAGGCTAAAAATACCACCCATGCCGGGATTCGAACCCGCGACCTCTGCCAGAGCCAGAGGTCGCGGGTGGCATGGGTGGAATTTTTAGCCTCTAAATAGGTTTTTTACAAAAAAACCTGTTCAGAGAAGAAATCTGTGTTTTAGTATAAAAAAAAACTGTATAATAATGTATAACTGCCACACAACACCAACACCTGTCCAGGCCCTAGAGTCTAATAGTTACATAGTTTTTCAATAGAATGACACAAATACTACAATGGTTGTTACTTGCCTCTATTTGGTAGTCTACAAAGCAATAACAGTACAATGTCATTCCAGGGGTATAAGCCACACAAATTAAATAGGCATCTCTCGCGAAGAAGATCGAATCGGGCGAGACGCCGAGTTATGTAGCACGGGTCATACCATTGCAATGTGATATGTTACTAGACTATCGATTGTGCAAATGAAACGATCATTACCGGACTAATTTAATTCTAACGAGACGAGACGAGACGAGACGAGACGAGACGAGACGAGACGAGACGAGACGAGACGAGACGAGACGAGACGAGACGAGACGAGACGAGACGAGACGAGACGAGACGAGACGAGACGAGACGAGACGAGACGAGACGAGACGAGACGAGACGAGACGAGACGAGACGAGACGAGACGAGACGAGACGAGACGAGATGAGAATATTCTTTATTGTACACCACATAATATTATAAAACATGTAAAGATACAAAGTACGATGACTAGTACTTGATGTTGAAGTACTATGTTATCTCTGACTAGGATGAATGAAATTGAATAGAACAAATGTAGAGTTTCTTCGATAGCTTCTTCTTCACATTATCAATTATTGTGAAACTAACAGCTTTGACTTTTACTAAGTAAACATTTCGTTGTTATAGCAAAAATCACTTTGTTAATTTATGGTCACCAGGCAAGGACACGACATACATTGAAATACAACGAAGGTGAGAATCGACCCCATGTTGTGGTAATCAAGCGCGCATAGGAAAATTTAGTCAATAGCAGGTATTTAGATTTATATTTTTATTAAACACCTTAAAACGTTAAAAAATAATAATACAATAGGTAGGTCTATTTTATCAGTTTTCTCGTAAATAATACTAGGATATTAACATTATCAACAAACCCTACCACACTATCCAGAGATAGGTTTATGCACAGTTATATAATATGAAACGAGTGTAATCATGATTATTTACCTTATAAATAAGACTTCCCTGTATAATCGCGACTATTTACCTAATAAGTAAGAAAATCCTGTCTACTAGTGATTATTTACCTTATAAATAAGACTTCCCTGTATAATCGCGACTATTTACCTAATAAGTAAGAAAATCCTGTCTACTAGTGATTATTTACCTTATAAATAAGACTTCCCTGTATAATCGCGACTATTTACCTTATAAATAAGACTTCCTGTTTAATCGCGACTATTTACCTAATAAATAAGACCACCCATTCTAATCGCGATTATTTACCTAATAAATAAATAAGATCCGTTTAAAATATAACGATGTACCTATGTGCATTGGGATTCAATTTCATTTATAAATAAGTACCAGACTATAATAAGCCCACCGCTGATTGGCAATTTCAAGAGCTAAGGTACTTGAACTTTTCAGAACCTCAGGTTTCCTCACGATATTATTCTCCTCCTTTATTACTAAATATTATCATGTGCTAATAATACCATGTTCTAGTTGACTAGTTACAACTGTTACTAACTGTAACTCCTCCTTTTATACTTCATCCCCTAAACTGCAATATATTAAGTTGTTCGGAGTTGGAATTTCCACTGGGTAATATCAAATACGTATATTACGTATCTAGATACTTGGTGACGGGTCGTTTAGACCCTCCGAGTGAGAGCTGCTATTTAATACCTACCAGTAATATATTATTATTAAATTCTTTATTGCATATATGCAAACATATCATACAAGTATACACATTTATAATAAATATGTACTTCGTTATCAACCCTTGTATGTCCCCACTTCTGGGGCACGGGTCTCTTCCTGCATCGCAGGAAGGTTAGGCCATACTACTCCACCACGGGGGTCAAGTTCGGGTTGGTGGAGGATTGAAAGACAGTGGCGGGCCTTACTGTCAGAAGTTATAAAGCCGCCCATAAGGCTTCTGACATAGCTTAACGACTGCCATTATATGACTTAAATATACACAATACATAATATATAAACAAATCATCTTCAATCCATTGTCCTTACTGAGGGGCACGGGTCTCTTCCCTAAGGAAGGTGTAGGCCATATTCCACCACGGGGGCCAAGTCCGGGTTGTTGGAAGCTTGCAAGACTAGTGGCTGGTCTTACTGTCAGTAGTTTTGAAGCCGCCCTATGGCCTCTGACTTGGCACAAATACTGCCATCTTTCGACGGCAACCGATACCAACTGCTTAACGTGCCTTGGAAAAATGCCACTAGCGTTACGTTACGTCATAGACGATCAGTCATCTATGTACTGAACCCACCCTACACAAATACATAAATACCTAAATACATAAATACATAAATACATAAATACATAATTACATAAATACATAAACACATAAATACATAAATACATAAATACATAAATACATAAATACATAAATACATAAATACATAAATACATAAATACATAAATACATAAATACATAAATACGTAAATACGTAAATACGTAAATACGTAAATACGTAAATACGTAAATACGTAAATACGTAAATACGTAAATACGTAAATACGTAAATACTAAATACATAAATACATAAATACATCAATACATAAATACATAAATACATAAATACATAAATACATAAATACATAAATACATAAATACATAAATACATAAATACATAAATACATAAATACATAAATACATAAATACATAAATACATAAATACATAAGTTTTTTTTAATACTTGGTTGTGTTACTTCTGACTTTAGTTTGTTGGTATGTAGTGATGCTAACTTAACTCCCTATAAAGTTGCTCCCTTATGATTCCATACACTGCACAGAGCTCAGAACACAAAGATTTGTGTTCTGACGCACAGAGCTTGATTTCTTCGGTCTAAATACAGCCTCAAAAGCTATCTGCTCTGTGAACTCTGTGATATGAAATAACTAACATTTTACACTGGTGCACTGACCGTCGCGTCGGCCTCTTTTTTGCAGCTGGAACTTTTTTGTTAGCAGCGTTGAAAAATATATTCAGCTAGTTTAGGAACATCTCCCTGGAGTTATGAAGTTTTTATCATGCAAGTCTGTATCTATATCTAGTATAGGTATTACTATTTAAGGTAGGTAGATATACCTATTTAAAAAAAAAATGCTAACGTAAATAAACTCTATACTATTTTTTTTCTGTGAGATTAAATGCACTCTTGTGGCCTAGTCAAACCGAGCGATTGGAATCAACCGGTTAAGCAAGAACAGGCGCGGTCAGGGACTGGACGGGTGACCACCTCGTGACTACCGCTAGTCGCATTTTTTCCGAGCGCTTCCTTGCTCTGCAAGGCAAGTTCAGCCTGCTGCTGGTGTTAAGGCAGTTGGTGCCTGCTATCATGTAATGACGGTCGTCAAGCCACGTCAGCGGCCTTTTAACTTCTGACAGTAAGGCCCGCCACTGTTTTACAATCCTCCACTAACCCGGACTTGGTTCCGGTGGTGGAGGATTGTAATGTGGCGATGCAGGAAGAGAGCAGTGCCCCAGCAGTGTAGTCGTACAAAGGGTCGATATCAACAACTACAACAAAGGCATTCTTGTTACTTTGTCTGAAACTATATAGAATAGATAATAATGTTTTACTTCCCTGGCTGAATAATTGTTGTCCGCCGAAATTAAAAATACATTTCAGTTTGCCGTGTCATAGAGAATATTGCTTGCAAGAACGAAGCAATGATACCAACTTTGTACTTTTACATAGGCTTAAAACTTTGTTATAAGTACTTTCTTCGCTCTTTTTGAAGTTTCTATACGAGGTAGAGCTTAAAATCTTCAGTATTTTCAGCAGAGTTATTAATATAAAAATGAACAATTCAGGCCTTTACTTTATTTTATCTCCAATATAATGCATAATGATGAGATGTGCATAAAATGAATGCATAAAATGTGAAAATTACTTTGCTAATTTCCGCTGAAAATCCCAAAAGCACCATGGGGTTAGTTATCCACCGCTTTCCCTCCTCCTTTTTTTTAACGGAAGTAAAACACGAACACACCACCAAACACTCCAATACTTGAGAAAATAGGTGTAAGAAAATACTAACACAAGGCATCCTCAGGCTCACAAGTGTAAAATCAATTAACCTTTGTAAGTGTAACAACCGGCGCGGTCAGGATGGGTGACCGTCCTGTGACTACCGCTATTGGCATTTTTTCCGAGCGCTTCCATGCTTCGCAAGGCACGTAAAGCCGTTGGTGCCGGCTGTCATGTAATAGCAGTCGTTAAGCCATGTCAGAGACCTTATGGGCGGCTTGATAACTTCGGACAGTAAGACCCACCACTGTCTTACACCAAACCGGACTTGACCCCCGTGGTGGAGTCACTTGTGTTAAGCAACAACAGGCGCGGTCAGGCGCAGGATGGGTGACCGTCCTGTGACTACCGCTATTGGCATTTTTTCCGAGCGCTTCCGTGCTTCGCAAGGCACGCAAAGCCGTTGGTGCCGGCTGTCATGTAATAGCAGTCGTTAAGCCATGTCAGAGACCTTATGGGCGGCTTGATAACTTCTGACAGTAAGACCCGCCACTGTCTTACACCAAACCGGACTTGACCCCCGTGGTAGAGTATTGTCTAACCTTCCTGCAATGCAGGAAGAGACCCGTGCCCCAGCAGTGGGGACGTACAAGGGTTGAATCGAAGTGTAAGATAGAGAAGGCTTGCCCAGCTCCTATACCTACGATCCTGGCAGCGTGGTCGGCTTAACCCAAAGGAATGATAAGTCTATACGTGCGGAGTCAACCAAGCCGCGAGTTTCATCACGATGTAATAGGGGTTAAAGTATGAAATTGCCGTTTTATTGCGATAGGTTCTTTGAAAATAAGTATCTAGTAAGATTCAACTAAAATTTGTAATTTTTAAGCATAAATACATAACATAACATTTACATACAGGCACATACATTGCTTCTGGCCCCACACTAGGATACCCTGTGTCACACAAACATGTAAACATATAAGACCTGGGGTTTTTTTTTTGTCCACAGCCGGGATTCGATCCCGGGACCTCTTGCATGGTAGGCAGGTGGGCTACCGCAGAGTTATAAATGTTTCCGCAATCAACGCTGCACAAAAATTTACAAAATCGACAAATCGTTCGTATGAAATTTTGTTGTAAACATAAGTTGATGTAGGTAGGTATATTGTGGGATGTATATAAGTAATATAAAAGAAAAACACTGTCTAATCTTTGACTTTTAACAATGAAACGTGGGTACCGGAGAACACGCCACTCAAGTTCAACGAAACTACAACACGGCATGACCGCGCAAAAAGCCCGCACTTACTTTTGTGCGAACAACCCTATGAGAGAACTCCTAATTCCATCTATTGTCTGCAGCAATCGCATTTCGAACTGGGAAAAACTCTTTGTTCACAACTCCCACGGGAGAATTACCACTGAAACAGCGTAAAACGGCCCCAGTTCCCTAATTAATACAGGCTCTGGCATACGCATTGGCACTGAGCAAAAATGTTCGCGCGTCGCGTAATTGAATAAGACCTCTATGCGATGGGGTGAAACTTGAAATTCGTTTGGTGCAGTGTTCAGCGCTTTTTGCGCTTCCCGGGTTGTCGGGTGCACTCGGTTTGTGCACAGTGCTGCAGATATAATGGAGAAGCGAAACCGTTTATGATGTTGCCCATTCCAGTATCGCGTTGAGCTTTTTGCTCTAGGTTGTGCGGCGGATGCAATCTCACTGGACTGCTCTGTTTGATCCCACTTCTGATAAAAGGTTTTCCGTGATTTCTTAGAATTTTCCTGGATAAATTCGTCTTCTTGAAATGAGATTACCTCAGATAGATTTTTAGAATTCTCCTGCTTTTGTTTTGTGTGAAGCGGTGGTAGCTGGATGGACTCGCAAGCGAGAGCCCCAGGTTCGATCCTGAGTGCGGGCATGTACCAATGACTTTGTTTAATTTCAAAGTTACGTACATTTTCAAATTCGTACGAGTCGCAATACCACACGCTAACGGTGAAGGGAAACATCGTGAGGAAACCCGCGGCTTGGTTGGCTCCGCAAGTATTGACTAGTCTTACCTGTGGGCTAGGCCGATTAAGCTGTCAGGATGGTATAGGTGCTGGGCAAGCCTACACCATCTATAAAAACCATGTCCCAGGCACTACCTGTTTTGTGAAAAGTTATAGAAACAAAAAAATATATTTGATCCCACTTCTGATGAAGTGGTTTTTGCAACTCTTTTAAAGTTTTATGTATAAAACTGTCTTGTGTTGAAATAAGATTACGTCAGGAATTTTTTTGTACAGAAGATTAGTTGAAAAAATACCTCTTTTTCTGAATCGTGAGTAAAGTGAAAAGTTATAAAAATAATAAAGAATATATTTGATACACTCTATTAGAAGCAAGTGTAAGAATCCATGATTATGTTGAAGTCTTATGCTTAAATAGCCTTCTGTACTCTTGAGATTAATTACATTTCAATATTTTTTTAATAATAAATAAAGCGTCTCGTGTGTAAATTATAAAGTTTGAAAAACAAAAAATATTATTAACATCTAGATTCTGAAACGTTTTTAGCTTAATACTATCAGCGAAAATTTGATTAGAATATTTAGATGCTATAACTCTCTTCCAACCAATCAAATTGAAATTTTACTAAGTAAACAACTAAGTATTAATCAATAACTTAAAAATTCAACTCACTTGAGTTGAATTTTTAAGTCGAATCGATACTAACTCGAAATTTATTTAGTTACATAACCTCAAATCCGAGACCGGCAGACTATCACTTAACGTTACGGTATTATTATAAAGAAATAATTAATTTTACCACAAAATACAATAATATCGATACCTTTATTGAAACAAAATCAAACCAAATCGGAATTATATCGCTGTAATATAATCATGTGGGTACAGCGATATCACTTCGATGTAAAGCCTAACTGCAAAGTAGGTACTCGGGGCTGTAAGTGATGCAAATTACTTCAGCCAGATGTCGCTGCCTGTACGTAATACAGAGAGTATTGTAAGGAGGTTCGAAATTTCACTGATGTCGGTAATATGCCCATTAGCTCAGTTGGAATGAGCGCTGGCACAGATAGCCAGAGGTCGCGGGTTCAAATCCCGGCATGGGTGGATTTTTTAGCATCTAAATAGGTTTTTAAAATCTGTTAATTACTGTCAACATTGCTGTGAAATGTTTTTTTTGTATGCACTTTGGCCAGCTGACAGCTGTGTACAGTAGAGTATTGGTTTGTTAGTGTACCAAAACTACGTATGCCAAATTTCCTTTTAAAAATTGTCCTTAGCACGGGTTGGTGCATTAAAAAGAATATAATATTTAAGGTAGTTATAAAATCTTTTCGATTTATTATTTATTTTATACATATGGAAAAAATAATCCCTAATTTAAAAGAGACTGTTTAAATTCAATACACTAGAGCGGCGTATGCTTTAATTGGTTTAACATGTTTAGGCGCGTTGCGAATATTTCCGTGCACGGTTGTAATTTTCGGTATATGAATCCTAATTAAATGACCAAAGTTGAAACCACTACGGAAACTTGCTTACCTACAACGTTTTGAGATAAGAAGCTTTTCTCTTACAGTAGCGGGTCCAACTCCGCCCGTATGTTTTGTTTTACACTTTTACAAACTTCACTCATTAACATCGACTTAACACCGGTTTTTTTTACTTCTGGCTTTCCACTGGCGTGAACTTTCTAATACTTTTATTTACAAACCGAAAAAAATAGCCTACATTTTCTCCCTAATTTACTTCATTTAAAACGAAACTGGAAGTACAGAATGCATGCATACATACATACATACATACAAACATACATACATACATACATACATACATACATACATACATACATACATACATACATACATACATACATACATACATACATACATACATACATACATACATACATACATACATACATACATACATACATACATACATACATACATACATACATACATACATACATACATACATACATACATACATACATACATACATACATAAATCGGATAAAAACTGCGTTAAACATTATCAATGCTTTGTGGGGTCAAACCACAGGGTGCGCTCAGATCAACAAGTTAGCGGTGAGCGTGTATATGTGATTGAAGCTATGCAGTTTTATTTTCCCCAGTGTATGAATGATAAGACAGAAGTATTGTTTAACTTGATTGTCTGTTTTACTGTCAGAAGTTATCAAGCCGCACTCTAAGGCCTCTGACATGGCTCAATGGCTGCCATTACATGACAGCCGGCACCAACGGCGGAAAGATGGAATGGTGGACCAGGGCAATCCTAGAGTGGCGACCGGTCAGTGGGCGGACCAGCAGTCCGATGGTCGGATGACGTCATTGACTCGGCGGAGGGTCCATGGATGGCGATGGCAAGGGACCGTAAGAAATGGTATTTGGCAACAGCAGTGGGCGGTGATGGGCCGACGATGATTAAGCCTAGATTACGGGTAGTATCACAGTTTTTACTAAATAGTAAGCTATACTAACCTAAAGCCTGTATGATTCCTGGCTCTTATCAAACAGGCTTTAGCTTAGTATAAGGGCCAGCAAACACCATTGTATATTTCTGATGATGAACCTACTGTTAATAACTAAAAAAAATATGTGCATGCAATTATACAATTATACATTTAATAGATAAATAGTTTAAGTGATGTACAAACCCACATTATGCTTTTATGAACACTAAAAAAAATTTTTTTTTTCGATATCCCTTATCAACACTCAAGAATATAATCATGTGGGTACAGCAATATCACGCCGATGTAAAACCTAACTGCAAAGCGGGCACTCGGGGCTGCAAGTGATGCAAATTACTTCAGTTATATGTTGCTGCCAGTACGTAATACAGAGAGTATTTTAAAAACATAGAAGCTAAAAATTCCACCCATGCCGTGACTCGATTTTTCGAACCTCTTTAATACTCTCTGTATGTAATACAGAGAATATTGTAAAGAGGTTCGAAATTTCACTCATGCCGGTAAGTTGCCCATTAGCTCAGTTGGGAGAGCGCTGGCACGGTTAGCCAGAGGTCGCGGGCTCAAGTCCTAGCATGGGTGGAATTTCTGGCCTCTAAATAGGTTTTTAAAATTGTCCTTAGCTCGGGTTAGTGCCTTAAAAAGAATACAACACTCAAGTGTTTTGAGTGAGTCTTCTGTAATGTTTTCTGCTTTTGCTTCCTTTTAGCTCTTTATAATGCGATTACACGGCATGTTGGCGGTAAAAAAAAACAATAGCTGGGAAAACATACTGGGAGCATTTAAATTATTCTAAAATACTGCTTGTTCTTTTCTTTTAAAGAGAAATAGAGAACCGACAACCGTTGGAGTAAACTTGTTCTTGAGTAGAGACCTCGACTCGGCAAACGTAGGGTGCGACGGCCCTCCGACCAGGTGGGATGACGATCTGCGAAAAACTGCAGGCAGATGCTGGATGCGGCAAGCTGAAAACAGGGCGCTATGGCGCTCATTAGGGGAGGGCTATGTACAGGTGAACTAATATAGCCTGAAGAAGAAGAAGAGTGTTTTAGTGGAATCGTGTTTTTTTTTATAAATGAGGTGATTGTCAAACGGGTAATATTATAACAACTCTTTGTAAATATTTTTTAAAGTGAACTTCAAAAAAGTTTTTTTTTCCACAAGGTTCTGGGTGCTTGCTTGTTAATTGCCAACACTCCATTTGTTTAACAAAGTTTTTCAGAATATGTTTCTTCTTTTCATTGGTAAGACATTAAAGATGCCTTTCTAGGTAAATAATAGGCACTCCAACATATTCATGTTGAGAGACGAGGAGATTTATGAGAAAATTCCAAGTAGCACGTTTTTGTGAAAATGGAAGCCACAGGAAAAGTGTGTGAGGAAATTGGCATACTTTATTGTATGTCCCAAATGCTGCCTCGTTGGTCTAGAGGTGTCACGTCTTATTACCGTGCTGGAGGTCGTGGGTTCGATTTCCACTGGGGCCGCCGTCTATTTTTACAGATAGCCTCTGTCTGGGTGTATTTTATGTATGTGATGCCCCTGCCTGGTAACCATAACACAGTATATCCTAAGTTGGGACTATGACAAGCGATTGTATAAAAAAAAGCCTTAGGAATTATCAAAGGTTATCGAAAGCATCTTATAAATAGATAAAAAACAGATAGATTTCTGAACTAATCGCGTATAAAGTAAAAATTCTGGTTCGAAACCGGATTCGAACCGCGACTCCCGCCTTGCTTGCTTAGTTTACTTTCTGTTGAATAATACATGTTTATTACTAAAGTGCAACTTTCCGTCGTAAGGTTGTCTGGAAGCGATTGCTTTTAGCAATAAGGACGCCAATTGTACCATGTACGTTTGTAATTATTTTGTGTTTGTTGTTTTTTCCAGTGTACAATGTACAAAGAATATTGTTATCTTATCTTATGTATCTTTATTCAGACAATCGACGGCGCATCATCCTATACATCCATGCACTCTACTCTGTCGTATTACGAGCGACTTTGCAACTAAAATGTATAGTGTGAGCCACTGTCGACTGTACCTTACGGAGGCTGCACTGTTGTTCCGTGGTCTCGTGTAGACTGAAGTGGCGAGTACAGTTAATTATTGTGGGTAGCTTAACGTATAATACATACATGCATACATATATACATACATACATACATACATACATACATACATACATACATACATACATACATACATACATACATACATACATACATACATTCATTGATAACCTCACGCCTGTACCCCAGAGGGGTAGGCAGAGACCAGGGACTGCCACTTGCCACGATCGTACTAAGTATATAACTATGTATGAGTATCGCGAATCATAAAGAAATACTCTAACCTGCAAATAGGTAGGGCTCCATCCGTGTACAAATATCGCCATTACTATAATCGGGACGGCAGGGCCATACATATTCCCCACTTGAAGCATGCCGTACCTATTACTCGTAGACAATATGAGAAAAGGTGATGAAATGTTAGCATTACAACCCGGCAAAATTATACTGTCTGCTATATTTCACGTTACGCGAGCGCGGGGAATATGGTACGTGTTCCTTTTAGATTTAGTGGTTTAGCTGCGCATATTAATACAACAGAAGAAATTATTACTTCCATGTTGGAGTAGCATGTTGATTATTGTTGTTTGTTACGTAGCTTCTTTTTTATGTACTTTTGTTGACACAAAAGCCCTTTCCATACTCCACCACGGGGGCCAAGTCCAGATTGGTGGAGGCTTGCAAGACTAGTGGCTGATAGTCTTACTGTCAGAAGTTTTCAAGCCGCTCTAAGGCCTCTGACTTGGCACAACCACTGCCATCTTTCGACGGCAGCCGGTACCAACTGCTTAACGTGCCTTGCAAAGCACGGAACCGCTCGGGAAAACGCTACTAGCGTTAGTCATATATGGTCACCCATCCATACACTGAACGCGCCCTATGTTGCTTAACCTTCGTGATCGCTTAACTCAGGCAGCCGGGGCTACGAGCGATTCTCTAATAATTTTTTTAATATAAATGTGTTTTTATGAAATCCTTACTTCAAAGTAAGTTTAAGTATATTTTGTGTATTATAAACTAAAAAAAAAAATATCATTATTATTTTATATACACCTACTTACTTTTTTCAGTCCTATTCATCCTAAAGCTGTCTGAAAGAGATCGCATTTAGCGATAAGACCGCCTGCTGTATACTATGTAACTGGGATATTTAAGTTTTTTTCTGGAGTCTCAATATGTATGGTGTGCAATAAAGAGTATTAGTCTAATCTAATCTATAGGTAAGGGCTCACGAAAATGTATTTAGGTATGTATGACATAAAATGATATACGAACGCGGTTGCTATAATTGCCTGCTTATTGCAGTATCCGCGAGCGTAGTGTGAACACACCAGGAAGTTTCAAAGCATCCCTTCAAAGCAAAGCAGACCCGTGCCCCTCGGTGGGAACATAATGGGTTGATGATAACCCATTACGTTCCCACTGAGGGCACGGGTCTCTTCCCTGAGGAAGGTATAGGCCATACTCCACCACAGAGTAAGAGACCAGCCACTTCAAGAGTAGTGGCTGGTCTTACTGTCAGAATTTTCAAGCCGCCCTAAGGCCTCTGACTTGGCATAACGACTGCCATCTATCGACGGCAGCCGGCATCAACTGTTTAACGTACCTTGCGAAGCACGGAACCGCTCGGAAATTGCCACTAGCGTTAGTCATAGACGATTTACCCATCCATGCACTGATCGAGCCCTGTGTTGCTTAACCCTTGTGATCTTTTAAGATTACTCAGGCAGCCGGGGCTACGAGCATATACATGATGATTCCCAAAAAAGAGCACAAGATTTATTTTTTTGCCACTAGCGGTAGTCACGCTCCACTAGGCCACGAGCGCAGGTTCCGCCTGTTTAGTAGTTAATGTTGGCAATAATATTTAGAATTGTCGAATTATTGGTTATATTTTATCTCAGGTATTTTATACTAGCAGCCCTGCAGTCGCGTAATCGCAATGTTTGTAAATTCCTAATTGCTGTATTGTAAAGCAATGTTTTTCCAATGATGAATTTCAATGGTTGCGCAGGTAGCTTTACACACGCTGCACTTAATGTAAACGCGGCCTAAGGCTCAAGGAGTTTCTGAACCACGATCACTGAATTAATTATCAACAAGCGGAGGTTGCTCAAGATTAATTTAATTAACCTGAATCCAGCTAGCTCATTCCTTAGAGGTCCAACCTAGAACTCCTGTAATATTTGCACCAACTACCTGTCTCACTTTTCCTTCAGCAACTCTCCATCGTAGGTTGTCTGGAGGATTTCTCTAAGCAATAAGGCCGCCAATTGTACTGTATCTTTGTAATAATTTTTTGTTTGTTTTTTCCTGGTGTACAATAAAGAATATTCTTATCTTATCTTAATATGACAAACCATTTTTTTATATAGCTTAATAAACGTCTCACTGCAGGGCACAGGCTTTCTCTCAGAGAGAGAGTATGGGCTTAATTACCACGCGTGCCCACCGCGGACTGGCAGTTACAAGCGCTGAGGTATTTGAACACCTCAGACGCCCAGATATCCGCACGATGTTTTCCTTCACAGTTAGCGTGTGGTATTGCTACTATGTCTTCACAAATGCACATTACTTAGAAAATAAAGTCATTTGAGATTATGTTGTGGGTCGAAGAAGTAATAAAATGAGCGGTATATGATTTTTCGCATGTTTTGAATTTTTTTTTTTTTTTTTTAACCCTATAAAGGGCACCCTCCGGAGGACACGGGGGAGGGAGGTGGTGAATGCTCATGCAAAACAGCACAGACCCGGCCGTGCTGCCAATGTGGGACTCACAAGAAGTGCGCCTACCCACTAAACACCACCTTGGGACTGGTTTTGGTCCTAGAGACCCCTAAACCCACATCGGGAGCGACCCCCCTCGAGGCCGAGGAGGGCGCACAGCCGAGGAGGGCGCACGATGTTTTGAATTTTTTTTTTTTTTTTTTTTAACCCTATAAAGGGCACCCTCCGGAGGACACGGGGGAGGGAGGTGGTGAATGCTCATGCATAACAGCACGGACCCGGCCGTGCTGCCAATGTGGGACTCACAAGAAGTGCGCCTACCCACTAAACACCACCTTGGGACTGGTTTTGGTCCTAGAGACCCCTAAACCCACATCAGGAGCGACCCCCCTCGAGGCCGAGGAGGGCGCACAGCGGAGCTCCCTAGCGGAGCGTCCGCTTAGAAGAGTTTATATTACAAAACTGCTATGAAAGAGCAGTGCCCCCCCTAGGGGGGACACTGGTAGAGGAGGGGGGCGCGTCTGACTGAGACCGAGCCTCTAAGAGGTGGTTCAGGTCAGACGACAATTTGTCGGGCGGGTCAACGAGTACGTTCCTGGGCCTGCGCACCAGGTAACGTGGGTCCGTCGTGGGCGAAGAGTAAGCCGCTGCTTCGCGGATCAGGGGGTTGGGATGTTCTTCAGCAGTGCTGAAGAACGTCTCTGAGAGGGACCTAATAAATTGCTGCATGGTTGGGATTTCCATGTCCCGATGTAGGTCTGCGTTCCTGACGCACCAGTGAGCGTTCAGTGCCCTACGAATAAAAATGTTCTGTACCCTCTGCAGCCCGTACAGGGCTGAGGGGGACGCGTGAGCGAAGACGGGTGCCGCGTAAGTCATCACGGGACGAATGCAAACCTTATAGAGCGTTCGCTTGTTCCTAGCTGACATCCTACTGTGCCGGCCTATCATGGATGATAGGCGGCCTAGGTAAAATCGGGCTGTCCGGGTCACCTTCCGGATGTGTGGGACGAAAGTCAGGTTCCTATCTAAAATGACACCTAGATACTTGGCGGATTTTTGCCAGGGGACTGGGGTCCCTAACATGCGAATGGGGGGGTCCTCGCCGAGAAACCGTCCACGCTTGTGTTCAAAACGCACAGCCGTGCTTTTCTCCGGGTTGACCTCGATGCGCCATAGTCTGAACCAGGCTCCTAGCTTATCGACCGCGGGTTGGAGTTTGCGGAGGATACACGACATCTGACGACTCTTGCAGTAGAGTGCGGTGTCGTCGGCAAAAAGTGACAATTGGACCCCATCGCCGGGAATGGGAATGTCATTTGTGTACGAAATGTACAGGAGGGGGGAGAGCACGGAGCCTTGCGGGACCCCGGCTCTGAGCGGACGGGGGGACGAGAGTACCCCCTCGTGACTAAAACGGAAGGACCGATCCTTCAAAAAGCTATATATGACGCGGACAAGTCGGTCGGGGAGACCCAGTTCGTACAATTTGTACACGAACCCTGCGTGCCAGACCTTGTCAAAGGCCTTGGCGACATCGAAGAAGACGGCTACCGTCTTTTCGCGCCTAGGGAAGAAACCACTCAAGATATACTCTACTATGCGGTGGACTTGTTGAGGGCAAGAGTGCCTAGCTCGAAAGCCAAATTGGTGATGGATGATGAGAGGGGGTCCCTCTGACGGGAAGAGGTGGTTTCTCATACGAGTGAGAATAACTCGTTCGAAGAGCTTGCCCATGGCCTTAAGACAAAAGTCTACCTCCTTTTAGACCGAGGTTTTTGGTTATTTGCCACCTCTGACTTTGGCAGAAATTTATCCAGATCATCCCGCCATCGTCTTCTCGGCCGACCCCGTTTACGATGAGTGCCACGTTGTACTCACATCTTCTTCAGGCTACAATTAGTCCACTGCTGCACATAGCCCTCCCCTAATGAGCGCGAGGGTGTGCCATCATTCGGGGTAATGCCCATAATCCCCACGCTGGGCATGCGGGTTGGGGATCGCAGTTTGGTGGAATTGTAATTCAGGGGGCGCTGCTGCCCACCCCCTGGTTTGTGTTTTACGACACCCGCGGGCATAATTTGAGTTGGTGCTATTTGTAAGTAAAAAAGAACACCTGTTCTACTGTTCCACTTCACTTTGGCGGTCTAAACACTCACATCCGTTATGCGCGTTTTGAAGCGCAGTGTGGTATTTCAGTCACGATCTATCCCCCGCACGCCCAATATACTGTGCTCCATCGCTCTTTGGCAAACCTTGTGCTTGGACTTCTGTTGATCGGTCAGTGACCAAGTCTGTGAGCCATAGGTAAGGACCGGCAGCATACGCATGTCAACGAGTTCCGTTTCAGAGAAAGTGGGAAGTTGCCCTTCATGAGATCTTTCATGGACTAGTAGCACTACCAGGCTTTTTCGACACGGCGATCGATTTCTTGTGTATATCAAATGAATTATTTATTAAGTAAAACGTAATAAGATAGATAGATAGATAGATAGATAGATAGATAGATAGATAGATAGATAGATAGATAGATAGATAGATAGATAGATAGATAGATAGATAGATAGATAGATAGATAGATAGATAGATAGATAGATAGATAGATAGATAGATAGATAGATAGATAGATAGATAGATAGATAGATAGATAGATAGATAGATAGATAGATAGATAGATAGATAGATAGATAGATAGATAGATAGATAGATAGATAGATAGATAGATAGATAGATAGATAGATAGATAGATAGATAGATAGATAGATAGATAGATAGATAGATAGATAGATAGATAGATAGATAGATAGATAGATAGATAGATAGATAGATAGATAGATAGATAGATAGATAGATAGATAGATAGATAGATAGATAGATAGATAGATAGATAGATAGATAGATAGATAGATAGATAGATAGATAGATAGATAGATAGATAGATAGATAGATAGATAGATAGATAGATAGATAGATAGATAGATAGATAGATAGATAGATAGATAGATAGATAGATAGATAGATAGATAGATAGATAGATAGATAGATAGATAGATAGATAGATAGATAGATAGATAGATAGATAGATAGATAGATAGATAGATAGATAGATAGATAGATAGATAGATAGATAGATAGATAGATAGATAGATAGATAGATAGATAGATAAATTAACAGTACAGTACAAGTGGCGGCCTTATTACTAAAAGTAATTTCTTCCAGACAACCATTGACGGAAAAGAAGAAACGGAAACTGAAATACGGGTAGTCGACGCAACTAGGTAATTAGGTACGCAACTAGGTAATTTAATACCCGACGTTTCGACAGCATATAACAAAACGAATAATAATTAGTGTTGTTATTTGTTAATATAAAAATCTGATATCTGGGTTAATTATCATAGTAAACTATAAAATTTAGTTCTATGGCTGCCCACGACCTTTGGTCTTAAGCTAATTATTATACCACTTCACGAGAGTATTTCAATAAATCGACCCCTTCCTATCTCCTTGTGCCTGAATAAAGCCACTCAAATGGATGAGTCGGACTATTCTCAACAAACCCCCTGGTCCTGTAGTCCTATATAAACACAGCAGCCCGCGACAAGCCCGTTAGCAAATATTTACAGCGGCATCACGTTTCAGAGGCGTATTCGAAGTTCCGAAATCTGTTTCGGTTTACCTTTTCAACGGGATTTTATTTGAATAAGGTTAGAAAAGTTGTTTATGATTTTCAGTTGTTTGTGTAAGTTAATTATTTTGTTTCGTCACTATCATAATTGTTCAGTTGGGGGGATGTTGACGTAGTTCTGTACGTTTGTTTATTAGACGGTTCCTAACTAGTGCCAGTGGACTTTCCAGGCCCCATACTTTTGTAGGACATTCATATTATTAATTACTTTGCCTTGTCCCAATGTTTGACCTATTGTTTAATTTTTTTTAGTTTGTAAGAAATTAGGTCTAAATTTAGACTCCTTTTGTGCATCACTAAAAACTTGTTACTTAAGGGTTTTTCCATTCAATAAAGCCAAGCACACCTATTTTTTTACGTGCTTGCTGACCCCGCAAATATTGTTTCGCCATATTAATTAGCTACGACATATTCTCAGATCTACCAAATGCACACTAAAAATTCATGAAATCAGTGAAGCCGTTTCGGATGAGTTTTATAACAAACACTGCGATATTAGATATAACCATTTTTAAACATGAAAAGTAAAAATTATATTTATTGTATTTTTAAAGATTATAATCCTAAACGGGGCTGTAATGCCCCCTTCATTTATTTTAGACATTCGCGATATTAAATTAGTTAGTACCTTATAAATAAAATAAGAATGACCTTAGCTGATTTGATGCTGCTAACCTAATAGTAGTGATGTAACCAGTTTTAAGAGCATAACAGCGAGTCCTTTGACTTATTTTTATACATTTGTGAATTATAATGTACAAAACACTGTCGAATACAAACTAAGCCCAAAAACCAATTTGTTAAGAAAACTGCGAGAAGGTAGTAATTGATGTGTTTAAATGAAATGAAACGTTTTTATTTCAGACCGAGATCCTTACACATTTAAAATTTAAAACAAGTGTCGAAATATAACTGAGTGACCGGTAAAATGGAGCTTCAGCCATTAACTGATAACATACTATAATGCTAGCAAAATCTTAAAACAAAAGATAAGAAACGTAATTTTACTAAAACATTACATTAAAATGCAAAAAAATGGCCAAGTAAATCTTAGCTACGTTTTAGTAAGTGATCAGCGGATTACTGATTACGATAGATAAGATAATTTATTGAGCTACATATATTCGTATGGTACATATAAATTGCATGTAATTTTTAGAAAAATCATTTGTAATCTTTCGAGTTAGTCAGTTAGTTTTTTTATAAAACATATAAAATCCCACCATACTATAAAAGCCTTAAAGGTTTAGCCGCTTCAACTCTATATGACTCTCCATGGAAGCTTTGAAAGCTATCTATGGCCAGATCAGTACAACTATCTTTCCTCTACTTAGTAATAGTTTAATTCAACATAATTTCCCAAATTGATCAGTCTAGTGAAAGCCTTTCTATTTCTTTACCACAAGTAGTAGTATTTCACTTATCTAACTAACTAATCACGACCAGAACAAACAAGCAGTTGTCGAGCCAACTAGTTTGGCCCGTAGCGACCCGCAATTTGCTGATTAGATAAACGAATTAATTTAACAAGTGCCTATTGAGTTGAGGCGCGTGGGTCGGTCGCGAGTGGGCCGCTACTCGTGTCAGCACAGACAACCATCTTACGTTTTTGTCAAAGACTTGTTTGCAACGTTAATGAGAGTAGTCTATTTGTATACGCGATGAAATTTCGATGGCTTGGAAGCCGCCGTGATGTAAGAAGTAATAAAAATTGACATCAATTTAGCATCATGGGGGAACCCGCGGCTTGGTTGACTCCACAGGTCATGGTCTTTCCTGTGTGTTTGCCCGACTAAGATTTCAATGTGGTAAAGGTGCTGGGGAAGTCTAATCCATCTATAACAACGTCCAGGCATTACCGCGTCCGAGTGATCCCTTCATCCATCTAGTGTGAATGAAAGTGCAACTGGACGCTGTATAAATCGTCTCATTACTTAGATGCAAATACTAAAGATTTTTGTCGAAGGAGAAATTGAGATGGATAGTAGATAGAGTATGAATAATAATGTACATACTATGTTCATAGTATGCACAATACTTCCTTTTACGATAATAAAAGGAAGAGCGAACGTAACAAAGTTCCCTAACATAAAGAAGACAGTAAACAAACGCGCTCCAGTATTTTAACTAAAAACATTTCCAAGAAAGCTGTCTACAAACATCTTGTTAGTCCCTCATTAAGTGACGAAAACTTAGACTTAAAACACATGACTCAAAGGGAAATTCTCTCAAACCACAGACAAATATTGACACAGAAACCGGCATAGGCGTTCCGCTTTTGCGGCCCTTAACACCTGGATCATAACGTCGTATTTCCTGTGTAGGCGCGAAATGAGGGTAGTTGGTAAAGTGACAAAGACGAGCAAGAATTTAGGAAGCCATTAAAGGCCTGGTACGAAACGTTGAGTTAAGATTGTGTGTTAAAATTCAAAGAGAAAATATTTGCGAATGACTAGAATTTGGGTAGGCTTAGCCTCCTTTTGATATCGATAATGTTATTCAAAAGAGCACAGGGTATCAAATAAAGGGCTAGAAACTAGCTCAGGCTCATGTTTATGTTATCACTATTGCCTGTAATTGCGGGTCGGCCGCTCGATCGATTGATTGATTAATTGGCTGATTGATGGATATTCGATATCAAAGACAAAGACAAATTTTGTTTATTGCTAGGAACATAAAAGAAAATTAAAACTAATGTGTACATCTAAATACATGGTAAGTGTCCAGGCCTTAGGAGGTTAAAGTTATAAATGGCACTCATGGAATCTTATACGTGGTATATAATTTATAAGAATTAAGAGGACTTAAGAATAGATAGTTCGAGTGGAGTTTTTTCCCCGCTGCCTTTTTCTCCACTACACTGCGGCCCGAAGGCAGCGGCTTTCACTTTCGTGTTACATTGTACTTTGATATTCAGCAAACAGAATGTATATTCTAAACGTTGAAATAAATTGAATTGAATTGTTTCCCTTAGCGGTAGAAACCTAAGTTTGTAGCTACCTTGAAGCTAAAACGGCCGTTTTTGGAGAAAATTAATTAAGGTCCTACCTATGTTGTTGATCCTAGATTCTAGGCTGTATGTTCAAGATTCGCTGTGAAGATTAGTTAGTTAGACCTGACATTTCCGCACTTAGCCTCATAGTTGGGCCATTGTACGTAGCAAGCGCTGAGGTACGCCAACACCTCAGACACTAGGGTTTCCTTACGATGTTTTCGTTCGCCGTCAGCGAGTAGTATTGCTACTATAATTTCACAAGTATACATAACTTAGAAAACAAAGTCATTGGTACATGCCGGGGTTCGAACCCACGACCTCCCGATTGAGAAGCCGGTGTTCTACACCGCTCTCGCTGTCAAGGTTTCGGATGTTTACTTTTTGAGAGAAAAAAAAGTACAATAAAACAGGATTTTTATTCCATTCAGTTCAAAATTTCTTTATTTAAGTACCAGTATGTTACACTATTTTTATTTTAATGCACGTAATACGTAATACAGAGAATATTGTAAAGAGGTTCGAAATTTCACTGATGCCGTGAGTCGCCCATTGGCTCAATTGGTAGAGCGCTGGTACGGATAGCCAGAGGTTGCGGGTTAGAATCCCGGCATGGGTGAAATTTTTAGCCTCTAAATAGGTTTTTTTAAATACCAGTATGTTTACAACCCAGTGTACATATAATCCTAGGCTAAACTAGCTTGACACTAATTGTTTCGCAGGCATGTTACATAGCCTATTAAAACTTATAAAGTTAACAAGACCGATAAATAATGGATATAATACTAATTTAAACTTCCATTACGTATGATAACATTCAGTTATGTATATTTCGTAATAACATACATTTTTGACAAAAATTCCATTGGTGGCGCCAGTTGGCACCCTAAAGCCCCTTAATAAACATTTTCTTTGTAAAAAATATATTGCTAAGTAACCAAATAATACAAAATCTTGCTAACTTTTCCATCTTAATGCTTAAAGCTCATCTGCAGTTGACAGATAGAGAGAAGCGGGAATAAAACAAAACTTCGGCCGGGAAAATCTAATATAATTCGCAAAACAAAATTTAAAATTGTAATTTTGCGCGAACTCATTAATGGAGCGGAAACTTTTCACTGAGTATTTCTTACTTTTAATGAAAATTATTTCTCGAGACATTCGAGCTGAAATTTTGAAGTAAGTATTTGTATCATTCGGTGGCACCTCGAAGTTTTGCATAAATGAAGAATATTTATTGATTACCTGCAATTTATATCATGAGAGTGTTAAGAGAAAATAACTCATACTTTCGTAAGAACAACACATTGTAGACTTTTAGTCCGGATTTACTTACGGGTGTTGTTATATCGGAAAAGTCCGACCAGGTTTCGCTCCGATTCGCAGAGCTTAATCATGGTGAGCAGAGACGGAGCTCGCGTCGTCGGTTGCTTGTCTCACACTACGGGTAAGCGATATAACAACACCCGTAAGTAATTCCGGACTAAAAGTCTATGAAAATAACTCATGTTAAAAAATCGGTGGCGGTGCAGTGGGAGAACGCCGGCCTCATTTTCGGTAGGTCGCGGGTTTGATTACTGAATAATGTCTAGTATTGTAAGTTATCGAGTCCTGACGTATGTACATTTGTGGAGTTCTAGCACCATGTACAATGCTCGCTCGCAGTCCCGGCTGCCTGAGTTTGCTTAAACCATCACAAAGGTGCATAACCGTCTATGACTAACGCTAGTGGCATTTTTCCGAGCGATTCCGTGCTTCGCAAGGCACGCTAAGCAGTGGGTGCCAGCTGTCGTCGATAGATGGTAGTCGTTTGGGCGGCTTGAAAACTTCGGACAGTAAGACCAGCCACTAGTATTGCAAGCCCCCACCAATCCGGATTTGGCCCTGGTGGTGGAGTATAGCCTATACCTTCCCGGAAGAGACCCGTGCCCATCGGTGGGGACTTAACGGGTTGATGATGTACCAAAGACTTAGTGTTTCTAAGTTACCAAAATTTTTGACGTTGTAGTAATTATACCACTTGCTAATTGTGAAGGAAAACTTCGTGAGGAAACCTAAGTAGACAGATAGATAACTGTTTATTGTACACCAGTAATTTACAGAGAGGAATTTTTGTTATTAGTATATATATTTTTATACATATTTTATGTATTTTTAAATATAATTATTATCTATTATAAGTATATAGTGTATATTTACTTACGTATTATATGTACTTATTGAGTACTTGTCAGCTTATCTAATTTTAACTAAGTATCTCTTCCGTTTTGTTTCGAATGCCTACCATTTAATCTCTTGCACCATATGTGGTTGACTGGTAGAAAATGCTTATAGCATTAAGTCCGCCACATTGCCATTGTATTTTTTTTACTTATGTGCAATAAACGTATTAATAATAATTTTACAGTAAATTAGTATTTGAAGTTTTCACATACCTCAACGTCTGAAACTGTCAATTCTCAGTGTTAAAAAGTTAAAATCACTTTGTTAATTTCCGCCAAAAATTCCACAAGACCCGTGCGGTTAGCTACCACCGCCCTCCCTCCCACTTTTCCAAGCAGAAGCAAGACACGAACACACCACCACCAACACCAATACTTGTGTGAGAAAACACGCGACGCGTTTCGCCTCTAACACGAGGCATCCTCAGGCTCCCAAATGCAAATGCCATTCTCAGTGAGCACTCGTGGTGATTAAGCCCATACCCTCTCTCTGAGAGAAGCTGTATGCCCTATGTGGGACTTATCGTTATAATTCAATATCGATCTTTGTATGTCCTCACTGCTGGGGCACGGGTCTCTTTGTGCATTACAGGAAGGTTAGGCCATACTCCGCCACGGGCGCCAAGTCCGGGTTGGTGAAGGATTGTATGACAGTGGCGGGCCTTACTGTCAGGAGTTATCAAGTCGCCCATAAGGCTTAACGACTGGACGTACATGACAGCCGGCACCAACGGCTCAACGTGCCATGTGAAGCACGGAAACGCTCGGAAAAATGCCACTAGCGGTAGTCACGAAACGGTCACCCATTCTGCACCTGACTGCGCCTGTTGTTGCTTAACTCAAGTGATAAATTCCAATGACTCGGTTCGCCTAGGCCACGAGCGCTTCGGGACTTATATATGGTACATAAAAATGATAGATTAGAATCGTCGATATGAATGTATGTTATAGTTAGATCTAAGATTACCGCAATTAGCTTTATAGGGCAATTGTAATATAAGATAAGAATATTCTTTATTGTACACTGGAAAAACAACAAATACAATATAATTACAAATATACGTAGTACAATTGGCGGCCTTATTGCTAAAAGCAATTTCTTCCAGACAACCTTACGATGGAAAGTTGCTGAAGGAAATTAGAAAGACGGGTAGCCAGTGCAAATTTGAATATTGATACATACTTATACTTATTGTACGTAGCAAGCGCTGAGATACGTTAACACTTTAGACACTAGGGTTTCCTCACGAAGTTTTCCTTCACAATCAGCGAGTGGTATTGCTACTTTAACTTCACAAATTTAAGTTACTTAGAAAACGAAGCCATTGGTAAATACTGGGATCTGAACTCCCGACCTCCCGATTGAGGTCACCACCGCTTCACGAAATGTATAAGATTCATCGTTTCTTTACCGACGTAACTTTCCAATTCTAGGTATCATTTCCTCGAAAGAGTTCCCATTTTCATCAGCCGAAATGCTGGTTTGTTATTTCTCTTTTTTCACGTATAAAATTCTACCAGTATCATTAATCAATAACCACTCCAATTTTAGCTCGTCAACTTTTCTCAGCTTCTCTGAGACACGTACTGGCGCTAAGAAGAGCTCAAAGAGTTGCTTTACACTGCTTCCCTCAAACGTGTTTGATAAATCTTTTGTTTTATCCTTAGACTTAGTATCGAATTCTCCTAATAGTGGTAATTTATACTTCAATATTACGATAATTATTATATTTGTATGTGAATTGCTCGTAGCCCCGGCTGTCTGAGTGATCTTAAACGATCACGAAGGTTATGCAACATAGGGCGCGTTTAGCGCATGGATGTGTGACCGTCTACAACTAACGCTAGTGGCATTTTCCGAACGGTTTCATCCTTTGCAAGGCACGCTAAGCAGTTGGTGCCGGCTGCCGTCGATAGATGGCAGTCGTTAAGCCAAGTCAGAGGCCTTAGGGCGGATTAAAAACTTCTGACAGTAAGACCAGCCACTAGTCTTGCAAGCCTAACTTGCAACACCAAAATAAAAATAGAGAGGTTTAACGAAATAATCCTTATTCTTTATTGCACACTTAAAAGGCATACATAAAAATATACAAATTAATAAAGTGTACACGGCGATCCTGTTCAGATGCCATTTCGTTTCGATCTAAGTCTGTTTTAAGTTGCTTACCCAAAATTTGCTTTTTAGAAACCTATTTAGAGGCTAAAAATTCCGCTCATGCTGTGACACGAACCCGCGACCTCTGTTACGGTTAGCCAGAGGTCGGTCGGGCGGAATTTTTAGCCTCTAAATAGGTTTTTGCCATCATTGTGGGGTAATGCCCTAGCGCTATGGCGCTCACTAGGGCAGGGCTATATCCAGCAGTGGACTAATATAGCCTGAAGAAGAAGAAGAAATAGATTTTAAAATTGTCCTCAGCACGGGTTACTCCAACAATAAGAATATAATTTATATAATCTTTCTTTTTTTTAACGGAGGCAGAGCATCGGAACCCTATCGGAGCCCTAGAGGCCTACCCCTTGAGGGGCACTCGCGGTTTACTGACTGGGAGCCTTTCGAGCGGTCCTCGAGCAGAGTCGCGCGTCAGCGATTTCCCCTCTCGAAGGGCGAGTGCGACGTCATTTGTGTTTGTCGTCAAGAGTTCGAGGTGCTTTGACAGAGGCGTCTTAAGACTTGCATGAGTAGTTGAGTAGTATGACGACCCTCGTTTGGTGGCGCAAAATTTTTAGCATTAATTTTATGATTAGTGTACTAAATCTTTCGTAAGCACAACACGTTGTAGACTTTTAGTCCGGATCTACTTACGGGTATAGTTATATGTTGGGTGGGACGAGCAACCGACGACGCAAGCTCCGTCTTTGCTCACCATGATTAAGCTCTGCGAATCGGAGCGAAACTTGGTCGCACTTTTACGATATAACAACACCCGTAAGTAGATCCGGACTAAAAGTCTACGATTAGTGTTCTGTAACGATACTTCTTTTTAATAGCTGGCCGGCGCAGTCGACCAGTAAAATTTAAATTTTATTCTTTTAAGTGCACTAACCCGTGCTAAGGACAATTTCAAAAACCTATTTAGAGGCTAAAAATTCCACCCGTGCCCCGGCATGGGTGGAATTTTCGAACCCGCGACCTTTGGCTATGCGTGCCAGCGCTCTTCCAAGGTAATGGGCGACTCACCAGCATCAGTGACATTTCTAACCTCTTTACAATACTGTGCGACATCTGGCTGAAGTAATTTGCATCAGTAATATTTCATAATGATTCGCGATATTTTTGTGCAACTCCCTTCCTGCCTCAGTGGCACTTTCTACTACTAGAAATTCACAAACTGGAGCCCACGATACAGGATTTACCTAGTGTGGGGCCCACCAGACACTGTACACTGCCAATTACCTTTTACTAAATAAATAATTTTTACTTTTATATACATAGTTATATATTAAACGGGTCAAATCGCGATTATTTATTAGGTAATTTGTTTTTCGAATAAAGAATTTTCATTCATTTATTATATTCTTTTTACTGCACTAACCCGTGCTTAGGACAATTTTAAAAAGCCTAGTCGCTGCCTGTTCGTAATACAGACAATATTAATAGGTGTTTAATTTTTTTAAATTATTTTAAAGGTTATCGTTGCGTTCTGTTGAGGTGTCAGTCGAGTTGGGACCCAGAGTGCTTAGTGCGAGTTTGACAGATCCAATCGAATAACTTTACTACCGCGTTAATCGAGCATTGAGTAGTGAGTATGAGTAAGTTAACCGTTCGAACTGGCAAAACGCTGTCACAGTACAACTCGCACTCGCGTTTATTCGTGTTTTGGCTGATAAACGTGTTCACTTCTCAACGTAAACCATTACAACTCGCACTCAGCAATTTTAATTTCCCTACTTGTCGCTAGGTGGCGCTTCCTCGATGCCATAGAAATATGAGTTTACGTTAACGCGATCGAGTAATTAAAAAACTCGCACTAAGCACTCAGAGCTAGTCTCGGATTTGGGTGAAAAAAGTGAATGGAAAAAGATGTTACTATTGTTACTTAAGCATGTTTGTGATGTCGCTGTTTCTCGTTTCCTCGACACAGGGTGTCCTACTGTGGGGCCAGAAGCAGTATAATGTGTCTGTATGTAAATGTTGTTGTTGTACTTACACTACTGAAAATTTCGACACAGAAATGTGTGTCAGGATGAATAAAACTCTAAATCCACTAATTTCATTTCGAATACTGATAAAAATAATTAAACTTTATTGCCTTAAACAGAACTTTACATAAATAATAACATGTACAAAGGCGGCTACTATTATTTAGTATTTTTTCCGTTTTGTTGTTCTTCAAGGGAATCTAATTTGGGCATTATGTTTTGTTTCAGGTAAGCAACGACTAAGTGAATTTACGTTGAAGTAACTTCTACTATTAATGTTGTGGTATCTACTAGTATCTCTGAGCGGTAAGTTTAAGGTTGAAGTGGCAGTGAGCGGGTCACATAGCTCGAAAAACTAATGGCCGTTGGGGCGAAAACATTCTGACCTGGCGACCCATGGACCGGAGGATGCAGCATGGGCAGGCACTCCACCAGAAAGTCTGACGGCTTGGTTACGGTAGCGGGGAGTCGCTGGATGTGGACGGCATAAGACCGTAAGCTTGGAAAACCATAAGGGAGGCCTATGTCCTGTAGTGGGCGTCGAATGCCTGATGATGGTGACGATGATTAAAGTCCATATTAATAAAATGAGAGCATTTTATTAATGTGGACTTATTAATAAAACATATTAATAAAATGAGAGCATTTTATTAATATGGAATTAATACACGCTGTCGCTACCTGTACGTAATACAGAGAGTATTCGCTCATTTGGAAGCGCTGGCACGTATAATCAGTGGTCGCGGGTTTGAATCCCGGCATGGGTGGAATTTTTAGCATCTAAATAGGTTTTTAAAATTGTCCTTAGCGCGGGTTAGTACATTAAAAATAATATAAAGTGTACATAGCTTCAAAAAAAGTCATTAATACACAACCGCACTGGGAATCAAACCTGGATCTCCCGTTTCCGAGTCCATTGTTCTACCCACTGGGCCACAACAGCAACATTTCTAGTTAACACTATTTTTATTTTTAATGCACTAACCCGTGCTAAGGAGCAAATTTTAAAAACCTATTTAGAGGCTAAAAATTTCACCCATGCCGGGATTCGAACCCGCAACCTCTGTTTAATTTTAAATTTCAAATTTCTAGTTTATTTCCTTTTTTTCTTTTTTCGTTTTACCTACCATAGAATTGCAAAGTTTATTATAACTGCATTTTTACCGTTAAAATCATTTTCTGTGGGGAAGGCGCTGCTTACCGAAATACAGGTTCTATTTTTGTATACTTAAATTGAGTATATAGTAAACTATAGTATATTAGTGTTAGTGCCGGACTTGGCACCCGTTATGTTGTATGGCCTAACCTTCCAGCGTTGCGGGAAGAGACCCGTGCCCCAGCAGTGGGGACATAAAAGTTTTGAATATCGATCTAGTGTCCGTATGTAACTTTTCTTTGAAATAAATTTTACTCTTATGCTTGTTCTTATTATTCCTATTACAGCAGCTCTATAATTTGATTTGTCATCATCAGGCTATATTAGTCCACTGCTGGACATAACCCTCCCCTAATGAGTGCCTTAGCGCCCTGTCAATAATTTTACTATCCAACTTTAAATTTCAAACGTATTTTTTAACACCCTAATTGAAGAGAAATGAGCCTATTTGTCCTTATTACCGTAAAACGGTACACTCCAAGATGATTGCGCGCCCCCATTCACGCCGGAACACCCCATTTGAAGCGTCGAGCGCCATATTTCACGTAAAGCGCCAAATTTCCAATATCCCAAATAGGCTTCAACTTCTGGGCGAGATCTGTCGGGACATTCAAGTATTGGGCCTCTACTGCGTAATATTTTACCTAAATTAATTTTTGTTCGTTTAGGAAGCAGCAGCGCTCGTGGCCTAGCCGAACCGAGTGATTGGAATCAATTAATTGGCTTAAACAACAACAGGCGCGGTCAGGTGCATGATGGGTGACCGTCCCATGACGACCGCTAGTAGAATTTTTTCAGAGCGCTTCCGAGCTTCACAAGACACGTTAAGCCGTTGGTGCCCGCTGTCATGTAATGGCTGTCGTTAAGCCATGCAAGAGGTCTTATTTGGCTTAATAAATTCTGACAGTAAGGCCCGCCACTATCTTACAATCCTCCATCAACCCGGACTTGGCTTCCGTGGTGGAGTATGACCTAACCTTCCTGCGATGCAGGAAGAGATTCATGCTCCAGCAGTGGGGACATACAAGGGTTGATAACGATTGCTATTATAACTTCACAAATATACGTAACTTAGAAAACAAAGTGATTGGTGCATGCCGAACCCACGACCACTCAAGCAAAAGCAAGAAAACTTAGAAATGTAAGTGTAAACTTTGAAATGTAATAGGTGGTGGGTATAGTTTAAGAACAATGCAATTAAAAAAGAACGAAAAGATGAAAAAAAAAAGAAAAGAGATGAAAAAAGACTCTGACTCCTGTTAGAGGAAACTATATGGGACATACGAGGGTCGATATCGAGGTAGCAGAAGGTGAAGGAATATATCGCCGCCATACTTGAGTGTCTGAGGTGTGCTTATACCTCAGCACTCGGAATTACCAATACGCGAACACGCGTGGTAATTAAGCTCATACTCCCACTCTGAGAAATGCCTTTGCACTGCAATGGGACGTTTATTTTTTATCAACCCTTGTAAGAGACCTGTGCCTCACTGCTGGGGCACGGGTCTCTTCCTGCATCGCAGGAAGGTTAGGCCATAGTCCACCACGGGGGCCGAGTCCGGGTTGGTGGAGGATTTTAAGACAGTGGCGGGCCTTACTGTCAGAAGTTATCAAGCCGCCCATAAGGCCTCTGACATGGCTTAACGACTGCCATTATATGACAGCCGGCACCAACGGCTTAAAGTGCCCTGCGAAGCACGGAAGCGCTCGGAAAAATGCCACTAGCGGTAGTCACGGGACGCTCACCCATCCCGTACCTGACCGCGCCTGTGGCTACTTAACCAAGTGATTGATTCCAATCACTCGGTTCGCCTAGGCCACGAGCGCTTCGGGACGTATTTCTAACATATACAAATCTTGTGTGCACAGTGTTTGTAATCGAACTTCTCTTTTTTAATTTTATAATTTTAATTAATAATTAATTTTGTTCAATTTTTGTAAAACTTTCTGTGCATGTGTGGTAGGTCTGAGAATAGCTCCTTTATCACCAACCCACCTAGGGGCACGGGTTTCTTCTCTGAGGAAGATATAGGCCATACTCCACCACGGGGGCCAAGTCCGAGTTGGTGGAGGCTTGCAAGACTAGTGGCTGGTCTTACTGTCTGAAGTTTTCAAATCGACTTGGCTTAACGACTACCATCTATCGACAGCAGCCGGCACCAATTGCTTAACGCGCCTTGCGAAGCGCGGAACCGCTCGGAAAAATGCCACTAGCGTTATTCATAGACGTTTTACCTATCCATGCACTGAACGCGCCCTGTGTTGCTTAACCGTCGTGATCGTTTAAGATCACTCAGGCAGCCGGGTCTACGAGTGCTAAGTCCACTGTAGGCTGCCGAGGACAGATAGTAAAAGTACGTCGTGATTGATGTTAAGGCAAGCTTGCACTCTACGCTTTTACGTTATGAAAGACTGCAACGAAAATGTTAAAGTCAGTCTGCCGGCTGATTTAACATTGCAAGAAATTTGCCTCTACTGGCACAGAGATACTCTTGAGAAGACTAAAGAGTAGGTAGTCGGTGCTGTAAGTGATGCAATTTACTTAAGCCAGATGTCGCTGCCTGCACGTAATACAGAGAATAGTGTAAAGAGGTTCGAAATTTCACTGATGCCGGTGAGTCGCCCATTAGCTCAATTGGAAGAGCGCTGGCACGGATAGCCAGAATTTGCGGGTTCGAATCCCGGCATGGGTGGAATTTTTAGCCTCTAAATAGGTTTTTAACACTAAAGAGACAAACAAAAATAAAACCAAATAAAGATGAGACAAAAACAGAGTTTACGCCTCTCGCTCATAATATTATATATATTTCTAAGCTGATGCCAGCAGCAAAAGATGCCCTAGAGAGTACCTGCATACCTCACATAGTCAGTAGCAATCTTATCGCTGAAACCAAAACTAAGGTGTATATTATTTATGTCATCATTTATGAAACTTGTATTTCCAAATATATTTACGCGCCACCTAAGTAACTTCTACAGCATCATTCATGGGCATCATGCATCAACTATCCCCATAGCTGAAAATCAGCGCCTTTTAGAGAGTACTCCAGAAGGCATTCAGCTCAGTTATATCCATTTTCGGGTCCGGAAAATGTATGAAAAATGTTTTGTTCTCCTATTGAAAAAACGTATTTGATGTTTTTTGGTGTAATTGCTTGCGTATGCGAAATAAGTCTTTTCTTTATCCTTTATCTTATGTTCGCGATGTCGTGATAATCGACGTAATTGGTTAGGCAAATCTCGATGTCCCCACCCCCCTATCCTCGACATATGTTTTTTTTCTGTTACGAATAAACTTTTGAATGATACACATAGCGCTTAATTGAAGATCTCCAAAATTTTTGGGTTCTTTCTGCAATATATACGATAACGGAGCGATCGCACACGCCTCTACATCTTATCAAAAGTTTTATAAACCTATTTAGAGGCTGAAAATTCCACCCATGCCGGGATTTGACCCCGCGACCTCTGGCTATCCGTGCTAGCGCTCTTTCCAACTGAGCTAATGGGCGACTCATCGGTGGAATTTTCAGCCTCTTAATAGGTTTTTAAAATTGTCCTTAGCACGAAGATGAAGATAAAGGAAACCAGCAGTTTTTATTAATAAACGAGAACTATATTATTAAAACAGACATCTTTACATGAGAGGGAAAAAACCACAGACAAAAAGAAAAAAAAAACAGATTAAGTTGGTTTTCGATTACAGCAAATAAATTAGTTTTCCTTGCACATTTTAATACCCTTCCTCAATGAAAACTAAAACAATCATATTAAATACCTAATATTAGCAACAACATTTGCCCATGTTAAAAACCAAAAACAAAAAAAATAAATAAATAAAACACTCGAGGTACATCCGCTACCTTATAACAAACTTGTCTCATTAAGCAAATTAAGCTTAATAGCAAAAAGAAAATATTTACTTTCATTAAATAAATCATTAAGATATATCTTAGTTGAAACTTCTTATGAGTTTTATTTTATTTATATGTTTTTCAAATAAAACTTTGTTTAAACCTTTCGTACAAATATCAGCAACCTGTTCATCTGTAGGGATATAATTCAAATCTATAGTTTTGTCACACACTTTGCTTCTAATGAAGTGATATTTGATATCAATATGCTTTACTCGACTGTGTTTTTCAGGATTCTTTGCAATACAAATGGCGGACTGATTATCAACAAATAAGACTACTTTGTGACAACCAATGCCTATTTCCTGTAAAAGGTTCCTTATCCAACATCCCTCTGAAGCGCCTTTTCCCAAAGCAATATATTCTGATTCTGTGGTAGACAAAGAAACACATTGTTGTTTACTAGAACTCCAAGATACAGTACAACCAAATAATTGCATAATATAACCTGAAGTAGATTTCCTGTCCTTTTTATCCCCTCCCCAATCTGCATCCGTATAACCTAGCAGTATAGGAATATCTTTATGAAAATTGTAAATTAGTTTTAAATTAATTGTCCCTTTAATATAACGCAGAACTCTCTTAAGTGCTTTCCATAATTGTTCATTTGCACATGCTTGATATCTGCTGAGAAAACTAAGAGCAAAACATATATCTGGTCTTGTTCCTAGCATAGCATACATAAGGCTGCCAATCAGTCTTCTACACCTTTTTATTAATCCCTTATCATTTGTTGATTCTGATAGTATTTCCAATCCAACTTCAATTGGTGTTGCTGCTGGCTTACAATTTTTCATGTTATATTTGATTAATAGTTCTTCCAAATATTCCTTCTGATCAAGCTGTAGTATTCCTTCTCCTTTATTTATATTAATTCCTAAGTATTTTGAAACCTTTCCGATGTCCTTCATTTCAAACTTTGTCTTTAATGTTCTTTTTAACTTTTGTAAGTCTTCAACATCTTCACTTATCAAAATTAAGTCATCTACATAAACCAATACATAGAATTTCTTTCCTTCCTTGTAGTAAAGGCAGTAGTCAGACTTGCTTCTAGAAAACCCTTCCTGTATCAAACATTCATTTAATTTTTCATTCCACATCTTTGGAGACTTTTTGAGTCCATATAGTGACTTCTGTAATTTTAACACTTTTCCTCTGTCTTCTAGGCCTTCTGGTATTCTTAGATAAACCTCTTCTTCAATATCGCCATATAAAAAGGCACTTTTCACATCCATCTGGTCCATTCTTAAATTATATTTATTTGCTACTGCAAGAAGTATCCTTACCGTTGGTAATTTTGCCACTGGTGCATAAATATCAGAATGATCAAAGTGGTCTTCCTGTTGAAATCCTCTGGCAACCAGTCTAGCTTTGAATGACAGCTGTCCTTTTTCTCCTTTCTTCACTCTAAAAACCCATTTTGCTTCTATAGTCTTCTTGTTCGGAGGTAAATCTGTTTCAATCCAAGTGTTGTTTTTCTTTAAGGCTTCTAACTCATCATCTATTGCTTTCTTCCATCTCTTAGCATCACCACTCTTTAAGGCTTCATTATACGATAGTTGGTCTTCTTCAACAGCTATGAAATTCATATAATAGTCGTCAAACCTTTTAGGTCTTTTCACAATTCTTGTCCTTGTTCTTCTTTCTCCTTCGTCTGTCTCACCTTCTTCATGGATTTCTTCATTTTCTATATCATAAAACTGAAGCTCGTCTTCCTGGATAGTGTCTCTTTGCTCTATTTCGATACTTTCATCTGTCCTTTTAGATCTTCTGTTCTCCTCATTTATTTGATCATCTGCATTTTGTTCCTCTTCCATAGGTTTCTTCTTTTCTGTTTGACTTTCCTCTTCTGTACCTATTCTTTCATCTGTGTGTTCACTTCCCTCAGATTCTCGCTCTCCTACATGCCTTCTTTCTTCAGTAAGTCTTCTTTCTTCTGTTTGTATTCTTTTCTCTGTACTTTCTGTTTCTTCTTCTTCTCTTTCATAAACTTTGTCCTTTACAAATATATGTTCTTTCTGTTCTTCTGTTTTCTTGGAATTTTTTATAAAGATGACATCTCTTTTAGTTTCCACCTGTCTAATGTCTGGCATCCACACTCTATAACCCTTACAATCAATACCATAGCCCACAAATAATCCTTTTCTGCTTTTTGCATCCCATTTTAATCGCCTCTGTTTAGGTATATGTATATATACTTCAGAACCAAATGTCCTTAGTGTGTTAATATCAAACTCTTTCTGAAACATTAACTGGAAAGGTGATTTGCCAGATATTTTGCTTGGGCCTGTTCTATTTATTGTAAATACAGCGGTACTTACAGCCTCTGCCCAGAAACTTTTATCGAGGTCCTTTGCTTGTAACAAGGTTCTTGCTGACTCCACAATAGTACGCATGTCACGTTCTGCTCTTCCATTTTGCTCAGGAGTGTAGCTTACTGTAGTTTGGTGTGTTATACCCATCCTGTCAAACAAACTTTTAATGTCCCTATTCACAAACTCGTTCCCGTTGTCCGACCTTATTGTTTTAACTTTATACTCAAAGAAAGTTAGAAATTTTTCAATGCAAGACTTTGTTTCCCATTTATTTTTTAAAAAGTAAACAAATCTGAAGCTACTGTAATCATCTTTCAATAGCAAAAAATATTTTGAACCCCCTAATGATTCTACTTCCATAGGCCCACAAAGATCCATATGTATTAGTTCCCCGGGATAGGTACACTGGCTGTCACTTTTACTGAATGATTCCCTGTGTTGTTTCCCCTTAATGCAAGAAATACATTGCTCATCAGATGACCCTTTGTATTGCAAATTGTTTGAATTTAACACTCTTTTTGTATGATTGAAATTTTGATGAGCAAGTCGCTCATGCCATTCACTCAGAGTTGACAGAGCTACTGAATCACTGTTTTGACATTGAAAGTCCATTAAATAGAGATTGCCCACTCTGGTGGCAGTACAGGTAACTTTTCCATTTATGCTAAATTTACAGCCAGTTGTTGTAGACATCATTGTGTAGCCCTTATCAATGGCACACACCACTGAGAAAAGATTGACAGTTAAGTCTGGCACGTAGAGAACATTAAGCAAAACTGAAGGTGTTTGGTCATAACTGATAAACTCTACTGTCCCTACACCACACACCTTGAGTTTTCTACCGTCACCAATAGTAACATACCTTTCAGTTGACAGGTCTTTATAATCTGAGAAGTACTTCCTCTGTGCACACATATGCTCACTTGCACCCGTGTCCATAATCCATCCTTCAGCCATATCTGCTATATATGCACTGGGTAACTGCCTATCTCTGTTTCCCTGATTTTTCTGCAACCGTATTCTACAGTCTTTATATAAGTGTCCAGTCTTGTTGCAATAATTACATTTTCTTAATCTACACTCACTTTTGTAATGTCCGACTTTACCACACACAAAGCACTTATTATTTTCATTGCCACTATTTAAATTCATTGCTCCGCTCTTCTGTGGATTGTCTGAAATCCTCTGGTATCCTCCATTTCTCTGTCTGCTGCCTCCACCTCGACTAGCGACAAGGGCTGATGATGACATGGCATCTGCACTTCGACTCCTCTCTTCTTCAATTAACAACCTGGACGTCAACCTTTTAAGGGTCTGATCTGCTTCAGGTACTGATTCCCAGGCCGAAACGAAATGCCTGTACTTGTCGGGTAATGCAAGTAAAATTTTTGTTATTACCATTTTGTCTTCTATGTTTTGACCCATCGCACGGCATTGGCTTGTGATTTCATTTATTTTTGATAAGAATGAGGATAATGGCTCTTCGTACGTACAGTTGAAAAATTTCTGCTGTACTAAGTGAATGCTAACTGTGGAGGCCGGCTCATATATGCTTTCCAACTTCGCCCACATTTCATTGCTGGTTTTGCAGGCATACAAATGCGATAGTACATTCTCTTCCACTCTTGTCACAATAATTTCTTGTGCTTTTCCATCTTTCTCGAACCATCCATCTTTGTTTTCTTCACTTAACGTCTCTGTACCGGTTACTATGCCGTATAGATTTTTAGCCCTCATAACGATTGCTAACTGAAACTTCCAGGCCGTGAAATTATGCCCGTTTAGCATAACATTCATGCGAGTCTGCTCCATCTTACCCTCCGAAATGCACAGTTAAGTATTGAACAACGCCGCCGGCGCCGCCTTGCTCGCCGCCCTTCGCCTCGTGGACCCCTTTTTACTTTTTCGCCGAACCACACTATATTTGTTATAGCGCGACTTACTCAACGTAGGTATTGCTTCTTTTATAGTTCCAGTGTGCCTGGGCCCATAACCAGATGAAGATAAAGGAAACCAGCAGTTTTTATTAATAAACGAGAACTATATTATTAAAACAGACATCTTTACATGAGAGGGAAAAAACCACAGACAAAAAGAAAAAAAAAACAGATTAAGTTGGTTTTCGATTACAGCAAATAAATTAGTTTTCCTTGCACATTTTAATAGGTTAGTGATAGCCATAGGTTGCGGCTTCGAATCCCGGCATGGGTGGAATTTTTGGCCTCTAAATAGGTTTTTGAAAAAGTTTGGTCCACTGAACCAGAGTAGAATCTCCGACGTCAAAGCTTGAAGTGGACCAAGCAGCCACGTTTGTTAGCTTACGTCAGATCAGGGCAACGGGGGACGTGACTCTGAATAATGCTTACGTCACAGGTAGACGAGATGACAGACAATGTAGAATATACTGCTGTACTTTTGATTTTGACGCCTTCGATTCTAATCTCAGATTGCACTAACCCGTGTTAAGGACAATTTTTAAAAACCTATTTAGAGGCTAAAAATTCCACCCGTGCCGGGATTCAAACCCGCAACCTCGGCTATCCATGCCAGCGCTCTTACCAACTGAGCTAACGACTCACCGGCATCAGTGAAATTTCGAACCTCTTTACAATATTCTCTGTCTTATTCTCAGATGGTCAGGTATTATATTTTTTAGACAATCCATTCAATAAAGATAGTGAAAATTTTCGGAAGCTATTTGAAAGGAACGTGCTAAAAACTATGACGAATTATTTGAAAATCTGATACTTAACATAACAGATCCATATATTTGTGAGACATCCATTCGTATATACTAACTAGTTGTAGTTAGTATATAGTTGTGCCCCCGCATTCTCTAATAAACCGAGGTGTTCCCTGAAGTCAATTAGGTTATAAGATAATTTCCGCAAAACGTAGCCTATGTATTAATCCAGGGTGTCAGGATACCAAATTATATTACAATCGCTCCAGCCGATTAGACGTGAAAAAGTAAGAAACATAGGTACGCACACACAGACAAACTTTCGCCGTTATAAATATTAGTGTGATAAAGTCTTATCTAGCCATAAATAGGAAATAATGCTTTAATTTTTTTCTGGTTTTGAACAAAAATTATAATAAAACTTTAATCATAACTAGGATACAATGTGCCATGGTAGCCAAGCACGGAAATCACAAACAAGAAAATACACTTACACTAAGTGTGTTAAAGTGTTCCCTAATTATATTAGCCTAAATCGCAAAATGCTCTTATATGCGCCTATATGCTTGTGGCTTAGTAGAACCAAGTGATTTAAATCAATCACTAAGGTTAAGCAACGATAGACGCAAGGCACGTTAAGCCGTTGGTGCCGGTTGTCATGTAATGGCAGTCGTGAAGCCATGTCAGAGACCTTTGGGCGGCTTGATAATTTCTGACAGTAAGGCCCGCCACTGTCTTATACTCCTCCACCAACCCGGACTTGGACCCCGTGGTGGTGCATGGCCTGACCTTCCTGTGATGCAGTAAACGATAGAGGGAAAGTGGGGACATAAAGGGATAACGAGGTAGCAGTAAGGTGAAGGAAAATATCGCCGCCGTACCTGAGTGTCAGTCGTTACTTTACGGAAAACCATAATAGCATTAAAAAGTGAAAAATACTTTGTTAATTTCCGCCAAAAATTCCACAAGCCCCATGCGGTTAGTTAATGCACCGCCCTCCCTCCCACTTTTTCAAGCAGAAGCAAGACACGAATATACCACCACCGACACCATTTGGCCTCTGAGGACGCCTCGTGTTAGAGACAAAAAACGTCGCGTATTTTCTCACAAAAGTATTGGTGTCGGTGGTGGTGTGTTAGTGTCTTGCTTCTGCTTGAAAAAGTGGGAGGAAGGGCGGTGCATTAACTAACCGCATGGTGCTTGTGGGATTTTTGGCGGAATTTAGCAAAGTATTTTTTACGTTTTAATGCCACAACTTTTCTTGCAGAATATCCCACGCCTAACAGACAAATTGTATTCCACGCCTAACAGTAATTTACACGAAGTGTGAAGAGCCCTAAAAATTCATGGCCTAATCCCTCAAGATAGCGGACGTTAGCGGTGATAAAGTGTTCCCATAAAATTATGCAGCGAAATAAAGGAGGTGCGTCATTTAAGCAGTTTTTAATTTCCCCGAAGGCGTTTTTTACAACGCGGGTTATCCGGAGATGGATGTCGGCACCTCCGCTAGAGGGTAAACTAACTGCTGGCCCAAGACACGGTCGATAAAATGTGCTGTGAGGCGGGATTCGGGTGTTTTGTTTCATGGATTTAGATGTTTTTGGTACATTCCGTAGGTAATGCCCGGGGTGTACGATGTACGTCTAGGCCACCGGTTGTTTTATCGAGATAACCATAGCCCTCCCCTAACGAGCGCCATAGCGCCCTGTCTTCAGCTTGCCGCATCCAGCCTCTGCCTGCAGTTGTTGCAGTTAAAAAATTTACTAGGAGATAAAATTGTAATTTCAAAATTGAATAAAAGAGATCCAAAAGTTGTCAATGACAAACTCTTAAGTGATTCTAAATTAGAATAACATTTGAACCATTTTTTTATTACCACAAAAAAAAAACAATATTCAAATGTCTAGTCGGCCGGCGCCGGCATGTGAAAGGGCATGACCTAAATATGACTATAGTAACAAATTATTCTTGATTTTAAAGGTATAAGGCCACCAAGTATAATGCTACTATAATAAATTCAAGAAATAAGTGAATTCAATATTCGTTCAGTTGGAAGAGCGCTGGCACGGATAGGCAGAGGTCGCGGGTTCGAATCCTGGCGTGGGTGGAATTTTTAGCCTCTAGATAGGTTCTTCTTAGAAAAAATACCTACCGGCAATACTGCTAAATACCTAAGCAATCAAAAGACCGTTGCGAGCCTTTTATCATTAAGGTTCTTGGAGAATAATCCTGGATTAGAGATTATGATTAATGGGCCTGCACGGGAAATGTATACTTTATATACGTCTTGCTAGAAGAAAGCTTGTTAAAATAATCTGACTGCCTTGTTAGTCTGACTGCTAAACGTTGGGTTACCAAAAGAGGGCGTTGGTACGGTCTCTGCTGGGGCGTGCCCTACTTTGATTTGGACAAATAGTTTTATTCTGAGTGTTCTTTCTTCTTTATAATAACTTCTGCACATTTTGATCTTAGTAATTAGGCAAATGGTGAAATATCAAGTGAAAATCGAACAGAAATCTGGAACGAGTTTTTTTTTTATATTCATAAACATATTACACAGATCTCTTAAGCCCTATACTAAGTACAACTAAATGACTTGTGTTATAGGTGCTTACTCGACGATACATTTAATACAATAAACACATAGATAAAGTACAAGACCCGAGACAAACTAGAAAAGTTCGTTTCCCAGTTTGACCCGGCCGGGGATCGAACCCGAGACCTTCGGTTTTACAGTCAGCGTGCCAAAGCGCTTCGCTACCGAGGTCGTCAATCGTGGTCCTTTAATTTTAAATTTTGAGTTTATAATAATCAAACTGTAGGAAGGGAATACCAGAAACTGCGTAAAAAAGTTTACACACGGTCCAGAAAAAAAAACAATTATTTAAAAAAACAATTGATAAAGAAAACTTTGCCGTGGATAAAGTGGAGTATGGCCAAACTTTCCTGCGATGCAGGAAGAGACCCGTGCCCCAGCGGTGGGGATACATACAAAGAGTTGATATCGATCCATAGAGAGAATATTTTTTTTTACAAAATTTAAAAAGAGTTTTTATTCAACTTTTATCATAAAAACCAGCAATTTATTAATTTGAAATTTTATTGAGAAAATTGGGAACGCACGAATACCTATTTCCCGAAAGTCAAATGGTTGCCGTAGAGCAAGGACAGTCAAATGAATTCTTTGTTAAAACGCGAAGCTCCTGAAAAGTTTGGTGGAAACAGCAATTTATACCTTTATGCTTACACAGCTACAAACCAAATTAAGAAGAAAGCCTAAGAAAAATGCCGAATATTAATCACGTTAATGAAGACAAGAGTAAAATACTTGAAAAAAAAATAGGTGAATTGTGAAAACCCGACTCCTCAGCATAAACTCGTTTAATATATAACTACGTATGAGTATCGCAAATTATTAAGAAATAATAGATAGATAATATTATTAACCCGTTATTTGATCGGGTTGCTGCTGATTTGATAAAGTTTACGACTCCTGCGTCATTGAATTAAATCGACTTTATTATACTTTTAATAGTGTCACTGGTAGTTAGCCAGTGTCGGCTAGGTCTACCTCACGATGATGATGAGCGGTGATGGATGAGCTGATGCATCCAGCGCACGGGGAACACTCCTGCACTGTTCACTTATAGTCTAATATTGTTCTTTGAGCTGATAAAGTTTATTGGTCACCAAATGTCTTCAAACATTAGCAATGAAGAACAATCACATCACATTAATATAATAAAGGCAAAAATTTGTGAGTGTGTATGTTTATTTATTTTTTCACGCAAAATTTGTCTTGGAGTTAGCTGACACTCTAGATTAACAAATAGGCTACGTTTTACTGCGGGAAAATATCTTGTTCCCATAGAAAAAATAATAAACCGCAGGTAACACTGCGGGGCACAGTAACAACTATAGAAAATAATAATTGGATAAGCTCAGCTAGGGCTCGCGCGGCGCTGGGACATAGGGACGTGGCGTTAGGGCGCGGAAAAGACACGACGTCTTTCCATTTGAATTTCATACAAAATATAAGATAAGAATATACTTTTATGTAGTATCTCTTATTGACTCGAAAGGCTCATACATAGTTAAATATTAAAGGGGTCTAATCGCATTTCCTTATCGTACACTGGAAAAAAACTAATACAAAATATTTGCAAAGGTATATAGTAGAATTCGCGGCCTTATTACTGAAATAAATTTCTTCCAGTCAAGCTTGCACGATGTAAAGTTGCTGACGGATGTTAGCAAAAACATAGCTCTCCCCTAATGAGCGCCATAGTACCCTGTCTTCAGCTTGCCGCATCCAGCACCTGCCGGCAGTTTTTCGCAGATCGTCATCCCACCTGGTCGGAGGGCGTCCTACGTTTTCCGAGTCGCGGTCTCCACCCAAGATCCAACGGTTGTCAGATCCACGCCCTCAATTTAGTATTATTCAGTGTATTAATATATATGTAGTATTATTCACATAAAGCACATACCATACCCATATACATAGGTATTAGAACTAGGTTCATAACATTTACATACAAGCCAATTCATTGCTTCTGGCCCCACACTAGAATACCCTATGTCGTGGGAACCAGAAACCACGACATCACAAACATGTAAACATCCAAGACCTGGGGTTTTCTTTGTCCCCAGCCGGGGTCCGAACCCGGGACCTCTTGCATGGTAGGCAGATGCGCTACCGCTATGCCAAAGAGCTCGACAATTATAACAGAGGTTATTATGCTATATATATGCCTTTTGGCGTACAAGATAAGATAGATAATGATAATGGTTTATTTTTCTGTCCACAAATTACATTCGTATACAAAATAAAATTGGATAAATGATACAATACAACAGAATGCACTGTTTGTGGAACGACGAGCCTAAACTAGACCAAAAGATCTGTATCTTAGGTTTCCAGGCCTCCCGCTCTACAAATGAACGGTATCATATTCGACGCGTCATCAGCGTAAGTATCAAACATGACAGATGTTTGCAAAACTTATATAAAAGAAAGTAAAACGTATGTATGTAAGTGTGTGTATGTGTGTGTCTGCTCAGCCCTACGACCGGAGTCTTGGGTTCGGGTTTCAGCCACTGAGCAGAGTGTGTGTGAAAAGGTGTGATGAGTGTATATTTGTGAATGATCGCAGTGGTAGATGGTAGAATTCTCGACCCACGTCCTTCCTGTGTGGCTTTTCTTCTCCTAAATATATATATTTTCATTAAGTATATTGTAAGTACCTATTTATAACACTGCGACTGTCTGTTACCAAAATAGAAATAAAAATATAAACTAAGGCCTGCGCCTTTATTATGTAACTTCCACATTTATATATGTGTGCCAAAGCGAAATATCTACTTAACTTTATCGTACAATTATGTGGCTTAATGTCATTGTGATGTATCAGATACATATTACGCTTCATACTCTATGCGGCAGAGCTGAGTAAGAATTCCGCTTTCGCACACAGATGTATACGTTTAAAGTTATAAAATCAAGGCGCTGGTCTGTCATACCTAACAAACGTTTACGAACTTAACTTCAGAGTCTAAGGGCCAATTTCTGAATTATTGAGAATTTCACTAAGTAAATAAATACTTAAAGTAAAGTACTGTAACCCTCTTTTCCGAAAAAATCGAAGAGACAGCACTACACTTAACCATTGACTTAGGGAAATTCTCAATTCAGAAACTAACCCATAGGACTAGATACAGTTCAGTTAGGAAGTACTGAAAAGCACTAAAATAAATAAAATATACACTAGACGAAAATCACATAACATATTCAGAAACCAATGTGATTTTAACGAATTCGAATTTGGAATTTTACTTTATAAAAACAAAACATATCGCGGCATGGCCATTGCTATTTGAATAGACCCACTTTAATTTCAGCTGCTGATAACGCCCCACTTTTATTCGGCCAGCATTGTTTTTAATGTCGAAGCGGGAATGATATTGCTGGCCGAAATTGTATTGCAAATGAAAAAAGAAAAAAAGATTATATTTCTGTGCTTGATGTTCATTTGTTACGGACATTTATGACGTAACCATACGGCAGGCTTGTTTGCTCCTGACGCGTGTGAATTATGAACATGCTCGTTAAATTACTATCAGGATTTAATTACTAATGTGCGGTTCAAAACCTGGGCCTCGATTCTGTTAGTGCATTACAGTACCTTAACAGGTACTGTAATGTACCTACATGGTATGAAAAAACATACCTACATGGTATGTTTTTTCATACCATTGACGGCCAGAAGGTTGGTGCGTGCTTGCGCGTGCAAATACATGTGCACGCGTAGACTTAAAGGGGCAAAGAAATTTTCATGCAATTGTCAACGGATTGGTGATCTCTAGCGCTACAACATTTAGGCAGGCTTCCTCGCTATGTTTTACTTCACAGCTAGCGAGTGGTAATGCTACTTAAAAAATCACGTAACTCATAAAGCTATTACATATTCATCCATAACGTAGTTAGGACGCCCTCTGTGGGATGGTGGGATGACGATCTGAGAAAACTGCAGGCAGATACTGGATGCGGCAAGCTGAAGACAGGGCGCTAGGGCGCTCATTAGGGGAGGGCTATGTGGACCAGTAAAGCCTGAGGGCGAGACGAAGAGGACGAATATTCATATCCACGAATAATTTCATGGATGTGAGACAAGCGTCAACAGAATTATGATGAAATGAATTAATCACTGAATTCAATTGGTCATTGGTCAATGAATGAAGTGCTCGAAGCCTAGGCGGCCCGAGTGATTGAAATCAATCAATTAAGCTAAGCAACAACAGGCGCGGTCAGGTGCAGGATGGGTGACCGTCCCGTGCAACCGCTAGTGGCATTCGGAGCGCTTCCGTGCTTCACAAGGCAGGTTAAGCCGTTGGTACCGGCTGCCATATAATGGCAGTCGTTAAGCCATGTCAGAGGCCTTTGGGGCGACTTGATAACCTCTGACAGTAAGGCCCGCCACTGTCTTACAACCCTTCACCAACCCGGACTTGACCCCCGTGGTGAAGTATGGCCTAATCTTCCTGCGATGCAGGAAAATACCCGTGTCTCAGCACTGGGGACATACAAGAGTTGATATCAAAGGCTAAAATATATCCCCACCTTTACACAACTGACTGCTTGGTGCACCTAGGTAACAATAAGCATAATTTATGACAGCAATCGCGCTTCACACTGATTGCTTCCAATTCCAACGGCTTGTAATTTTCTGGAGTTATTGCGCGTAATTTGAGTGCTGAATTCAACTCTATGCTTTTGTGATACGGATCTTTGCATAGAGGTCGACTGAAGGCGAAATCGGGCGATTCATTCGGATGAGTGTTTATTTATTTATTTCTTTTTGGAAAACTTGCAGCTTACATAGAAATGGACAGTTGTTAGTGTAACTGTAAGCTAAAAATAAGTTTCCGCATGTAGTAACTAAGTAAAATATGTGCAAGTTAATATGAAATGAGTTAAAGCTACTTTACAGCACCGAGGACGCGTCCTTGAGGGTTCGTAAATTGAAAAAGTAAAGTAAACCGCTGCCTTAATACTCAGTAACTCGAAACACCTTATTCATGTGTTCGAAATGGTACCCAAATAATATAATACTCTTTTTAATGCACTAACCCGTCCTAAGGACAATTTTTAAAACCTATTTAGAGGCTAAAAATTCCACCCATGCCGGAAAAATAACATTTGATGATTTTTTGCCTTACTGTGGTTATGTTTGGATTTATTCGAATGATTTTTCGTAAATATTTATTATTAAACATTAAACACGAAACATTACATTTTGTAAAAAAAAAGAAGAAGAAAACAATGTTATAAAATAATGTAATATGTAAAAAAAATCTCGTGTCATAGTGCTTATTATCAAACTTCTCCGAAACGGCTTCATTTTCGATATCGATATAAACCCTTGTATGTCTCCACTGCTAGGGCACGGGGCTCTTCCTGTATCGCAGGAAGGTTAGCCATACTCCACCATGGGGCCAAGTCCGGGTCGATGGAGGATTGTAAGACAGTGGCGGGCCTTACTGTCATAAGTTATCAAGCCGCCCATAAGGCCTCTGACATAGCTTAGCGACTGCAATTGCATGACAGCCGGCACCAAGGGCTTAATGTACCTTGCGAAGCACAGAAGCGCTCGGAAAAATGCCGCTAGCTGTAGTGACGGGACGGTTACCCACCCTGCACCTGACCGCGCCATTGGTTCCAATCACTCGGTTTGACTAGGCCACGAGGCTTCACTTTCATTTTCATTTATTTTTTTATATATTGGCATTTTATTTGGTAGGTCTTATAGGTAGGGAAAACAATTTTTGCTCGTCAAATCATAAAATTAAAAAACGACAGCTACTCATTCCGGAGGTCTTGGGTTTGAATCTCCGCATGTACTAATGACTCTATGGGACACAGTCACATACGCAACGTCAAAAAAGTATTGAAATGCTTGATAATGCATTTCTCGAGCGACTGTGCATGAAAGGGCCGGTAAGGGACGTCGCTTGCGGACATACTTCGACCGAATAGGTGTTGCATTTGCAAAGGTTAAGATAGAACCATAAATTAACTGGCGTGCAAGCATGCAACGACTCATGATAGACATAATACTCAAATATAACATAAACATTTTACAACCATGAAAACAGAAATGTAGAGACAAAAAATTGAGTGTTGATGAAGCGAAGGTGATTTGTCAGGATTGTGGTATGTGGCAATCGCAGCATCTGCCTACCCCTCTGGGATACGGGCGTGTGTTTTTGTTATGTATATGAGGTAGCCCAGTGGGTAGAACAATAGACTCGGAAGCGAGAGACCCAGGTTTGATTCCCAGTGCGGGCGTGTACCAATGACTTTGTTTTCAGAATTACGTACATTTGTGCAGTTAAAGCAGCAATGCGACTCCTTAACTGTGAAGGAAAATATCGTGAGGAAACCGGAACACTTAGGTGTTCATATAGGTACCTCAGCACTTAAAATTGCGGTAAGCATTACGTACCGCAGTGTTCAAATGCCTCAGCACTTAAAATTGCGGTGAGCATTACGTACCACAGTGTTCAAATGCCTCAGCACTTAAAATTGCGGTGAGCATTACGTAACGCAGTGTTTAATTGCCTCAGCACTTAAAATTGCGGTGAGCATTACGTACCGCAGTGTTCAAATGCCTCAGAACTTAAAATTGCGGTGAGCTTTTTGTACCGCAGTGTTCAATTGCCTCAGCACTTAAAATTGCGGTGAGCATTACGTACCGCAGTGTTCAAATGCCTCAGCACTTAAAATTGCGGTGAGCATTACGTACCGCAGTGTTCAAATGCCTCAGCACTTAAAATTGCGGTGAGCATTACGTACCACAGTGTTCAAATGCCTCAGCACTTAAAATTGCGGTGAGCATTACGTAACGCAGTGTTTAATTGCCTCAGCACTTAAAATTGCGGTGAGCATTACGTACCGCAGTGTTCAAATGCCTCAGAACTTAAAATTGCGGTGAGCTTTTTGTACCGCAGTGTTCAATTGCCTCAGCACTTAAAATTGCGGTGAGCATTACGTACCGCAGTGTTCAAATGCCTCAGCACTTAAAATTGCGGTGAGCATTACGTACCGCAGTGTTCAAATGCCTCAGCACTTAAAATTGCGGTGAGCATTACGTACCGCAGTGTTCAAATGCCTCAGAACTTAAAATTGCTGTGGGCATTACGTACCGCAGTGTTCAAATGCCTCAGCACTTAAAATTGCGGTGAGCATTACGTAACGCAGTGTTCAATTGCCTCAGCACTTAAAATTGCAGTGAGCATTACGTACCGCAGTGTTCAAATGCCTCAGCACCTAAAATTGCGGTGAGCATTACGTACCGCAGTGTTCAAATGCCTCAGCACCTAAAATTGCGGTGAGCATTACGTACCGCAGTGTTCAAATGCCTCAGCACTTAAAATTGCGGTGAGCATTACGTACCACAGTGTTCAAATGCCTCAGCACTTAAAATTGCGGTGAGCATTACGTAACGCAGTGTTTAATTGCCTCAGCACTTAAAATTGCGGTAAGCATTACGTACCGCAGTGTTCAAATGCCTCAGAACTTAAAATTGCGGTGAGCTTTTTGTACCGCAGTGTTCAATTGCCTCAGCACTTAAAATTGCGGTGAGCATTACGTACCGCAGTGTTCAAATGCCTCAGCACTTAAAATTGCGGTGAGCATTACGTACCGCAGTGTTCAAATGCCTCAGCACTTAAAATTGCGGTGAGCATTACGTACCGCAGTGTTCAAATGCCTCAGAACTTAAAATTGCTGTGGGCATTACGTACCGCAGTGTTCAAATGCCTCAGCACTTAAAATTGCGGTGAGCATTACGTAACGCAGTGTTCAATTGCCTCAGCACTTAAAATTGCAGTGAGCATTACGTACCGCAGTGTTCAAATGCCTCAGTAGTTAAAATTGCCAATCCGCGGTGGGCATGCGTGGTAATTAAGCCCATACTCTCTCTCTGAGATAACCGGAGCTGGTAAATGGGATGCTTAGAAGCTAGATGAAAAAAATGTATTCGGTAATAGCACCACTCAGTCCTTCCCCCTTAATTTTGTGTCTTTACCTCTCAGCACAAAATTACTTCGTAACAAATTCATACAACACCTCATTATCACCGGTTTGCCGGGGCGTTATGAAAAAAATGATATAACCCGGTGAAATACTAAAATTGCCTGGCCCGTAACCGGGAAAGGGCGGCGCTTTGTTTTTAATTTTGCCGGTTTATTGTCCCACTTCCAGGCGGGGATCAGTGAAAATTACTGGCGACAAATTGCCTTTGCTACCTGGCTTGCAGCTATTATGTACTGTCGACAGCACATTAACCTTTACATTTTAGTCGCCCGTGCCGTAATTGTGTAAAGTCGACTGTACTTTTTGGTCTGGGCTGGTTTGGGTGGGGTATTGGGCCTTGAAAGTTGTAAAAAGGTAGTGGGTTCAAGTCACTTTTAGTTTTTTGGAAGAGGGCCGACATACAGCACTCAGTTCAAATGGGTTTTTAATTTTTTTACATTTTAAATTTTAACTTTAATTTAAGGCGCTTAGGGGTGCTAACTAGCGTAACCAATTTAATAAAAATCATAACTTGTTTTGTAATACGTTTTTATCTAAAAGTGAACATGAGAAATATTAAAAACCTATTTAAAGCCTAAAAATTCCACCCATGCCGGGATTCAAACCCGCGACCTCTGGCTATCCGTGCCAGCGCTCTTTCCAACTGAGCTAATGGGCGATTCACCGGCATCAGTGAAATTTCAAACCTCTTTACAATATTCTCTGTATTACGTACAGGCAGCGACTTCTGCCTGAAGTAATTTGCATCACTTGCAGCCCCGAGTACTTACTTTGCACTTAGGTTTTTACATCGGAATGATATTGGTGTACCCACATGATTATATTATTTTTAATGCACTAAACCGTGCTAAGGACAATTGTTAAAAACCTATTTAGAGGCTAAAAATTCCACTCATGCCGGAATTCGAACTCGCGACCCCTGGCTATCCGTGCCAGGGCTCTTTCCAACTGAAATAATGGGCGACTCACCGGCATCAGTGAAATTTCGAACCTCTTTACAATATTCTCTGTATTACGTACAGGCAGGCAGTGTCGCTGCCTTTACATTTAGCGAGTGGTATTGCCACTATAATTTCGCAAATGTAGATACATAACTTAGAAAACATAGTGGATATGCGTAATATAACGTTAGAGTAATATTACCCCTTATATTACACAAGCCATAACCCTTTTTCCGAATCAACGGTCGCCGTATTTTTGAAAGCGAATTAACTTTTATGGAACCCCCTCAGGCGTGCTGCGATTTTTTTCCCGGAAATTAGATTGTACGATGCGATGAGTGCACAATGGGCCCTAAAGGGCTTCTGAGGGCCAAATCTAAGGGTCAAATGGGTCCGGTCTCCGTTTTAACGGCCCACCCATTCCTTTGCACACCTTTTGCAATTGTTATGTCCCCGATATAATTCCGTTATTTTGTTCCGACCATTGTCTTTTTATCACCCCTTTTCTCGTCTTTTTTGCTCGGCAGTGGCTTTGTTGAAGTTTCAGCTCTTATGAGGTTGCTTTTCAGTGTTTGCTTTGAGGTTTATTTTAACTCCGTAGTTTCTGTAATAAGGTTTGTTGTTAACTGGAAAGGGGATATGTTGTTTCTTTCTCTTTGGTTTGACTAGCCGCAAGTTGGGTTTTGCTTTGTCACTTTTTAGTAGCTACGCTCAATTTGTAGAACCTGACTAAGCACGGTGGATATTTGTTGCTTTTGTAATGTTTCAAATGGTGGGAATTAACTTTGTTCGGGGAAAATTGCACCACGGACCTAAATGGCACTTAAGTTTAAGATAAACAGAAATTTAAATTTTCGTCTTGCACCATAAAACGTCAGTGCTTAAATAACGTTTAACAACTGTCGATCTCGTAAATACCCGATATCGACTATTTAGCTGAGATAAATGTGATTAGTGAAGGAAACGTCCAATTGATCAAGCTGTCAATCCGTGAGTCCCGTTAGGAACAAATGAATATTTTGATTTAAAAACCTATTTAGAGGCTAAAAATTTCACCCATGCCGGGATTCGAACCCGCAACCTCTGGCTATCCGTGCCAACGCTCTACCAATTGAGCCAATGGGCGACTCACGGCATCAGTGAAATTTCGAACCTCTTTACACTATTCTCTGTATTACGTACAGGCAGCGACATCTGACTTAAGCAAATTAAGGGATTTTTTTTTCCGCGCACAAACCTTTTTGAAACCCTATCTGAAGAAAAGTTCCAACGCCGGCTTTTACAGCAAAATTAAAGTTCGAAAGCTTCCAAAATGTTGATCACGTTTCAACACACGCAGGATCTTGTCATGAATTCATAGACAAACTAAACGTGTTACGTTGAAAAGCTTCCGCCAGTTTTTATCATCGAAAGACATCGTATAACGAAACGTTCTGTGCTGTTTTACCGACAAATTTAGGAAAATGTCATTTGCAAAGCTTCGTGCAAGACACCTCTAAACATATTGTTTCTACTAAACATGTGAAGGGCCAGTTTTTGAATTGAGAACTTCGCTAAGTAGGTACTTAACTGTAGTAGTGCTGTCTCTACGAATTTCTCAGCAAATAGCGTGACAGAACGTTACTTAAGTATTTATTTATTTATTGAAATTCTCAATTCAGAAACCAACCCTTAGTGAGATAATCATGTTTCAAGAGGTTTATACCGTTCCAATCATGGAACGGTATAAACCTCTTTATACCTTTTTTTTAATTTTTTTATTCTGTCTATATTTAAAATTATGTCACCCATTTATGATATATCCCATATTTTTAGCATTTCTACTCCACATCTTCACATTTCGACTACAGTGCGTTCACATTAACTTGACGCGTGAGAGAATTGGTAACAAGGACATAACATGTGAATTAGCTTTTGGACCTAATCGGAAGATGTTAAAACAAGCCCTGAATACTTTTATTTTCCCCAAGTAATGGGAATGATTTCTTATTTAACATGGTAACAGTAAACATCTCAGTGCTACCAATTCTCTCACGCGTCAAGTTAATGTGAACGCACTGTACTACTGACTATTTTACCTGCTTATTCCTTTTTTTTATCCAGTTTTCTGTTTATATTCTAAATAAAATAAACAAACACATTTAAACAAATAAAAAAAGTATAAACATTTAAATAAAGCACAAAGTTGAAGTCGTTCCAGTTTTATTTTACATAAAAAGCTTAACAACATCACAAGTTAATAGTGTTTAGTAAGCAGTTTAAGGGGAACGTGGTGCAAGTCACTCTAAGAGTTCTAGAAGTAATTTTAGTTGTAAGGTTACCGTTTTCCTATGATTCTACCATATATTCGAGTATCGACATCACATTATTTTTCTACGGCATAGAAAATCCTAGCTGAAAACTTATATGTAACACAGTTTTGATATGTAAAACTAAATAAATAACTAACCTAGATACCTCTTGGGTGCTCTGTCAAATTTCTGTTTTTATATTCGGAAAGCATTTGATATGGAGACACGAGATTGATATAAGAAATGAAATAAATGACAGTACTTTATTTGTATAATTGGGGAATGGAATATAGGAATGGTTCTTGAATATTTTTTTATTTATTCAAGAACAAGTAAAAAGTTGACTTATATTTTTATGTAAGTAAATTTTTAGTTCATTCTTGAACGTACAAAATCTCACAATGCTCTCTTCTTGCATCCGCTCTTATACTTCTCTCTCGCTTACACCTTGAGTTCTATTTTGTTCAGCTTTAACGTTTCATGATCTATTTGATAATTAAAAGAACACAGCTAACTTAAAATAACAAAAGTAGAACTAAAAAATTAAATACACGACTGCGTACACATTTAGGCTACAGACTGTTACCAGAAAATATATATACATACATACATACATACATACATACATACATACATACATACATACATACATACATACATACATACATACATACATACATACATACATACATACATACATACATACATACATACATACATACATACATACATACATACATACATACATACATACATACATACATACATACATACATACATACATACATACATACATAGCGGTGGTAGCTCAGTGGGTAGAACCATAGACTGGCAAGCGAGAGCCCCAGGTTCGATCCCGAGTGCGGGCATGTACCAATGACTGTTTAATTTCAAAGTTACGTACATTTGCGAATTTGCAGTCGCAATACCACACGCTAACGGTGAAGGAAAACATCGTGAGGAAACCCGCGGCTTGGTTGGCTCCGCACGTATTGACTAGTCTTTCCTGTGGGCTAGGCCGACTAAGCTGTCAGGATGGTATAGGTGCTGGGCAAGCCTACACCATCTATAAAACCATGACCCAGGCACTACAGCGTCGGAGTGGTCCCTTCACCCATCTAGTGTGAGTGAAGATACCACTGGACGCTGTATAAATCATCTCATTAAGTAGATGCAAAAAGGCCAATATTAATATTATTACATACATACATTTACTCGAAAAACATGACCCACCTTGTGGCTCCGTCAGGCATAAACATCAACATTTCCGCTTGCATTAGATCTAGTTGGCATAACATTTAAAGACTTCTCGCGCGAGACACAATTGAAAGGAACGCAAAAATAGAAATAAGAAAAATGAACGCATAAAAGTGTAAGGGCGTCGGTAGGGGTAATGTTATGGTATTATGTTATTGGCACCCGCCCAGTTCAGCTAAAAGAGCTGGTAGATTCGATTATTTATTTTTAGTAACTTTTTTTTTTATGTCTCCTATAAACGTCCTACTGGGACCCGGCATTCTCTCAGCGAGAGAGTATGGGCTTAAACCACGCGCATCTACCGCGGATTGGCAATTTCAAAGCGCTGAGGTATTTGAAGACCTCAGATACCCAGGTTTCCACATGCTTAGCAGCGGTATAGCTGCTAAACATGTACTGTGTAGTGTCGGCCTAGAGAATAGCACCAACCCAATTCTTCCCGCGGGTGTCGTAAAAGGCGACTAAGGGACACAAACCGGGGGGTGGGCAGCAGCGCCCTTTGCAGTACAATTCCACCGAACTGCGATCTCCAACCCGCATGCCCAGCGTAGGGATTATGGGCATTACCCCCTATGATAGCACAACGTGGCGCTCTTTAGAGGAGGGCTTTGTCCAGCAGTGGACTAGTATAGCCTGACGAAGATGTGGAAACCTGTCCTTCGCTGACCGCCAAGGCAAACATCGTGAGCAAACCTGAGTGTCTAACTACCTCAGCGCCTGAATTTGCCATTTCGCAGTGGGCACGCGTGGTAATTAAGCCCGGACTCTCTCTTTTTTGGGAAAAGGCTTGTGCCCTGCCGTGGGACGTGTATACGTCTTACGCAGACTATAATAGTCTACATAAAAACAAATTGCCATTTATTACTTTTTATGCCATTATTATGGCCTTATGAGCGGCTTGATAACTTCTGACAGTAAGGCCCGCCGCTGCCTTACATTCCTCCACGAACCCGGACTTGGCACCTTTTCTGGAGTATGGCCTAACCTTAACCCTGTACCAGGCTATGTACTATACAGGACTAGATTAAATTGAACCCTATAAACTTGAAATAAAGTCCAAAACCAATGAAAAATTCATACTACCCACGCTTGGTTAAGGGTTAATACGATGCAGAAAGAGACCCGTGCCCCAGCAGTGGCGACTTACAAAGGGCTGATACCCATTTTTTCTGCGATTCTTCAAAATGGCAAGTACGGTTCTTCAAAATTCATACGGTTCTGCGATTCTTCAAAATGCAATGTACGGTCGACTGTACCTGAACTTTTGCACGGATCGCCGTACATCTTTAATCTGACTCGAAACGTAGCAGCGGAGAAATCGCTTCTCCAAGGATTGGATCTTTTTGCAGTGTCTTGTAGCTGCATAAAACTTAGTCGCTCACAAAGGGAAGATGCAAAAGTTCTTACAAGTCCAGTGTAGTGTGGAGTCTTCTCAGGAGAATTGCTCCAAGTCGAATCTGAAATTCAAATGGCGCGCAAAAACCAAAGCGGTCGTGCGCCTGGAAAATTTATCGTAAATAGTTTGCGCTGTTTTATACGGGGTTATTTTGAAATTGTGCATACCCTGAAACATTTTTGACGACTTTTGTTCTGTCAGTTGATTCTCTTATAGTTTTTTTTACAATTTCATTGTTACAATCGTCTAAACACATGTAAATGGAAGGAAGCGTTCGTGGTCTAGTCGAACCAAGTGATTGGAATCTGTCACTTGAGTTACAACAAACGCTTTCAGATGCAGGATTCCTTTCCGTATCCTGACTACCGCTAGTAGCATTTTTCCGAGCGGTTCCGTGCTTTGCAAGGTACATTAAGCTGTTGGTGCTGGCTTTCGTGTAATGGCAGTCGTTAAATCATGCCATGGGCAGCTTAACAACTTCTGATAGTAAGTCCCGCCACCATCCCACAATCCTCCACCAACCCAGACTAGGCCCCCGTGGTGGAGTATGGCCTAACCTTCCTGCGATGCAGGAAGAGACCCGTGCCCCAGCGGTGGAAAAATACAAGGATTGATATCGAAATAATTAAATAAGTAGTGTCACCATCTATCCATCTATCTAATAAACCTAGCCCATAAACGCAGTCTACTATAGGGCATAGGTCACTTCTCTTTCAGGCCAACCCATCCGATTACATTGTAGACAAAAAGGATCGAAGACCAGGAAGAGAACTCAATTAATTTCATATAATTCCTGCCAATATATAAAGTCAATTGACTTTGTTTAATACCCTCGAAACTAATACGATCGATAAATAAATGTCAAAGCTAGTTTTACCACTTTTTTAAAATATCAAACATTTAGCGACTTCTATGGTAACATTTTAAGAGACATTCTCATTATGATTTCGAAACTCATTGTGAATGAAATTCATTGAGAGACTTACTTTAATACCCTCGAAATTAATACGATCGATAAATAAATGTCAAAGCTAGTTTTACCACTTTTTTACAATATCAAACATTTAGCGACTTCTATGGTAACATTTTAAGAGACATTCTCATCATGATTTCGAAACTCATTGTGAATGAAATTCATTGAGAGACTTACTTTAATACCCTCGAAATTAATACGATCGATAAATAAATGTCAAAGCTAGTTTTACCACTTTTTTACAATATCAAACATCTAGCGACTTCTATGGTAACATTTTAAGAGACATTCTCATTATGATTTCGAAACTCATTGTGAATGAAATTCATTGAGAGACTTACTTTAATACCCTCGAAATTAATACGATCGATAAATAAATGTCAAAGCTAGTTTTACCACTTTTTTACAATATCAAACATTTAGCGACTTCTATGGTAACATTTTAAGAGACATTCTCATCATGATTTCGAAACTCATTGTGAATGAAATTCATTGAGAGACTTACTTTAATACCCTCGAAATTAATACGATCGATAAATAAATGTCAAAGCTAGTTTTACCACTTTTTTACAATATCAAACATCTAGCGACTTCTATGGTAACATTTTAAGAGACATTCTCATCATGATTTCGAAACTCATTGTGAATGAAATTCATTGAGAGACTTACTTTAATACCCTCGAAATTAATACGATCGATAAATAAATGTCAAAGCTAGTTTTACCACTTTTTTACAATATCAAACATTTAGCGACTTCTGTGGTAACATTTTAAGAGACATTCTCATCATGATTTTGAAACTCATTGTGAATAAAATTCATTGAGTTTTTCCTGTTGACCTAGAACTATGAAATTTGCCCAGAAATACCGCTTTACATATATGTATACTTTTACGATTGTTTCCTATATACCTGTATATATATCTGTAGAACACATGACAAAATCTAAAAAGTATACGTTTGTCTTAAGCTACAAAAATTGGGTTTGAAGTTCGGGGAAGCTGGGAAAGCTGCGAGACTCGAAATTGAGATTTTGAGACCTACGAAATTGTGCGGAACCCTCGGTACATGAGTGTGACTCACACTTGGCGTATTATATTTTTTGGCCTACCAATGTCCGGCTTTTCCTCTTAGTTCCCCGTTTTCCTCGCCCCGTCAAGCTTTTAACAATCCCTATTTGTGCGCTTGGGACACGAATGTACCGGCAATGTTTTCACGTAAATAGCTTTTTTTTGCGCTGATGCCATTTTCGGTACTCCAACACCGCTCAAGCCTTTATTCTAACGCCAGGCAACGTGTACACACATTTTTCTCTCCATATATCCTCGTCGGTATTTTTCGCACCACCGTAACTGTATTCATAAGCCTGAGTTGATTCGCAAAAACAGTTTTCGACACGCAAAAAACGTACATCGTGCAGATTTCGCGAGTTTTACTCGCTCTGTTGCAATGCATTGAAAGGGTCATTACCATGAGGTTAAAGTTGTAATGGCGATAGTGCGTAGCCGTCAACTGCTGTATTACGCGCACCTAATCATGAACTGTAGCAAATGCAGAAGAGTGGCATATTATTATCACGAAACAAAAAACCCGTGGCCCAAGACATAAGGGAACGCAAATGAAGTTGGCTAGGATAGACCTTACGAAGACCTGATCACCACGTTCTGAAGATGGCGTTTTCAACTGAAAACTCGCCGGAGGCTCACGACGACCCGGAAGACCGTCCCAGACGTAGAAGAGATCCGTTCTCTCTGAGGAGGAGGAGGAGAGAAAAACTTGGCTGAAGCCCCTGAATAAATGGAAAGCCCCACAATCCACGTAGGAGTAAAGGGAACAAGGAAAAAGAAGAAGAATCCCGAAATTTTCCATTTGTCTAACAAATTACATACCAATTGCTATCGCAAACGTCAGGATTTCGATAGGATTTGGTTTGCGTAAAATGAGCCCCATTTTATAGAACTAGAGTTGATTTACTGAGACAGTTTCATATTATATTGCATAGCTGGTGAACTCTCAAATTGACAAGTAGAATTACTAGTTGTACTCCTTTATTAAATATTACAACTATTTATTATTCCATTATTAAGTATTATCATTACATTATTAAATATTACTACATTTCGACCCTTGTAGAAATATAAAACAAATACAATCAAAAAGGTTTTATAAAACACGTATATTTTTTTTATTATGGCAACTTTTAGCTTGCTAAACAAAGAGTTTTGACATTAAAAGTTTTGACGTTTTCACGTCTTAGTGACTCTTCGAGTCATTGGCAGAATCCTTAGGGTAGCTATTAATTAAGGATTGAATTGAATTGACTCTTCGACCTTTCAACTTAGGAAAAATATCACTAACAAATCCCAGCCTTCTATCGATATATCTTTAAAAGTAAAACGAATGTAAATTCTTTACGTTGAAACATTTTTTTATTTCATTTAATTAATTGCATGTGATTTGACACTAGTGAGTTTCTAGTATGCAGATTCATGGTACGCCTCTCTACAATAGCGGAGAGTGAATAAAATTGCAATATTTCCCCCTATTGGGGGACCGCGCTGCGTTAGCGATCCAATTCGGTAAATTGAACCTGCCAGCCTGCCTAGCACAATAAGAGTACTCTTGGTGACCACTAAAGGCGTTTATACACGAGCGCGTGTGATAATGGCAGCCATTGACACTCGTCGACGGCAAGCGTCAGGTGAATATCCTGTGGTACATAAGGGTTGTTATGTTATCAACCCTTGTATGTCCCAACTGCTGGGGCACGGGTCTCTTCCTGCATCGCAGGAAGGTTAGACCATACTCCACCATGGGGGCCAGTCCGGCTTGGTGGAGGATTGTAAGACAGTAGCGGGCCTTACTGTCAGAAGTTATCAAGCCGCCCATAAAGCCTCTGACATGGCTTAACGACTGCCATTATATCACAGCCGGCACCAAGGGTGCCAAGTCCGGGTTAGTAATGGTATTAGGCAGTAAATAAACTGGCCTGTTACCGTAGTGTGTCGAGGACGCTACACCAAAACGAGTCCAATAGTATAGTAGAGTATAGTAGAGTCCAAATGTATAGTATTTTAGTAACGTATACAATGAAACAACTGATATATATCGGGATTTAAAGTTAACGCTACAGTAAAAGTGTTTGTATCAACCAACTAGTAGAACGCCTGGATTTAAGTGCCCCGCGGTGTTACCCGCGGTTTATGAGGGTAAATAACTTGTGTCGTCGTCAGGCTAGTCCACTACTGGACATAGCCCTCCCCTAAAGAGCGCCACGTTGTGCTATCATAGAGGGTAATGCCCGCAATCCGCACGCTGGGCATGCGGGTTGGGGATCGTAGTTCGGTGGAATTGTACTGCAGGGGGCGCTGCTGCCCACCCCCCAGTCTGTGTCATTAACAGTAAAATAAATTTTCCCGCAATAAAACGTAGTCTATTTGTTAATCCAGGGCGTCAGCTAACTTCACACAACTTTTATTAAAATTGCTCCAGCTGTTAAGACGTAAAGAAGTAACAAACATATACACTCACGAACTTTCGCCTTTATGATATTAGTGTGATGAAGATCTTGAGCCTAATTGTACGCATCAAATTTTGAGCAATTCAAATCGTCTAACTGTCAAATTCCATTCCACTAATTTGACAGTGAGACGATTGGATTTGTTCAGGATATGGTGCGCGTAATTCACACTTCAAATACTTAAAATGTCTTCCTACTATTCCCTCATCGGCAAATGCTTATCCCGAGGAAATAGCGATCCATTTCGATAGCCGCAGCCAAGTTTGCAGTTTAGTTTATCAAGCAATCGAAATTGGATACCATTCGTTTAGGACAGATTCAATTTCAAGTCGCGTCGCGTCACAATATAAATTGGAATTTCGGTCCGAAATCCATTTAGGAGTTGCACGAAAATATGGCACATAATTTTATTGTAGGTCCACGAAGTAATTATTGAGCGGTTTCCTTGAGTATAAAATTTAATTTAGAGTGAACTTGATTTTTTATAACCTTAGAAGTAACAATTGTCGCGACTACGTAACACAGTATTGTCAAGCAGAATTTTCACTTTGTTTTGATATTGAAAGCATACGTTATATGCCGCAATACCAGCACTCCTCTTCCCCTGCGACCCCACCGCGTCCGCCATCAGCCGGTGGCGACCCCGGTAAGGCCGCGGCAGGTAGGGAGAGCGGCGCACCGTAATACGGGCACTCCTCTCCAGCCGCGGCCTCCTCCCTTCGGCTACGATGCCGCCCATACGGCATCGCAGCCCGCCTCAGTGGCGGTGCTGCCCTTACAGCACCGCCACCTACTGACCGCTCGACTCGCTGGCCAAGCGAGGAGCGGTCCCTCCGGGGTTGCTCTTGGTTTCACCGTGGGTGTGTTCCCGCCCGTAGGCCCCCACGGCTACTTAGCCCCCTCGCCACGACAAAGCGGCAACCGTCGAGGGGGAGAATAGCATACGTTAGCTCAGCTTAGTCCAGCTTTTATTTCATTTGAAGTTTTTGTTTTGCTTGTATTTAGAATTAAATATAGTTGCATTATTAACTAAGCAATAAAAAAATCTGATTGTTATAGGACGCCATTCCTGGAAAATATCAATTCATAGCTTGGGCTTTTTTCTTCAGTTTCAAAAAACAAAAAATATATGGTTTTTGAACTCACAGCTGCGCGTAGGTTACGTTTAAAATGTAAGTTTTATAATTATAGAGTTCTTCTATATGAATATTACGATGATGTATCTTAGTGACATCGAAAGAACGTGTAAATATTATTTCATCATAAAGTCATGAAAACCTAAATAGAACAAAATAGTAATCTGTCTAATAAACATGTTTCAAGAGTTGAGGCTGAGGCTACTTTGTATTTTCAGAGTTCAAAATATGAGCGTTAGAGCAATAACACCGCCAATCATGTAACACTACTTAGATGCTATAAATAATTAATATTACTTTGCTATTAATAAAAAAAAATAAGAACCGGTTGTACACCGAAAAGTTCTTATGCATTATGCTTATGCACAGACACAGATGTACATACATACATAACCTCACGCCTGTATCCCAGAGGGGTAGGCAGAGACCAGGGACTGCCACTTGCCACGATCCTGACAGATCACCTTCACTTTATCAACGTTCATAAGTCGTTTCATGCACGCACGATGGTTCCGGGTACTTTTTATCTTTCCCTTTGCTAGTACATCCCCTATTTAGTCGATGTAAGTCCGTCTGGGACGTCCCTTACCAGCCCTCCACTCTCATTCGTAAGACACAGATGTCTACACGAAATACAATAATAAGGGGTGGTTTGCGCAGCACGTCGAAAAAACTAATCTGTGTCCGTCTGAAAACTTTGACAGGTGAGTCTATTTATTCATACTTGTCCAATTTTGTAAACAAGATTCTAACCTTAAAATTGAGATTAGATGCCTAAACAAGACATTTTCTCGCAAATTCATGAACTATCATGAACTATGTTTATAAAATTGGCAGCGTGTTATCTAAAAGAGTGTTCCAAGTTACTTCATTTATGAAAATATGGCAGTTTTGGACTAAAAAGTCACAGTTTAAGGGTAGAATCTTGTTTACTAAATTGGACAAGTAAAAATAAATAGACTGTAGACGAGGATCGTCTCGGAGCCACTTTAAAAGTTTTGTTAATCGTAACATACCTCCATGAATCCTGAAATAAGTATGTCTTCTATTTTCTTTGATAGTGGAATCAAAACAGCTCTGCGAAACGACAAAACATATCACTAGTTGCAGCTAGCAGCCACTAACGTTAACGTATACCAGATATGTTCCCCGACTTCTGTTTACAAACACAATAGTAGCCGACCGGAAGACAAAACAACCTGCTTGGCTATCCGCAAACCGAAGGAAGCCGCACCATATTTCAGACTGCATTGAAGTTACTACGACAGAAGTCCACACTACTATAACGAATTGATACACCTTAAAAAAATTAATAGGATAAGATAAAAATTGTACGACAGAGCACATGACATCAAACATGTAAAGATACAGAGCAAAATAGGCGACCTTATTGCTAAAACTAATTTCTTCTGGTAGTGCATAGTCCGATTTTATAGATAGATAGAATATTCTTTATTGTAGACAGATAGGACTCTTGGAGCATAGATGGATTGCTTTTCATCCTTTCTCTAAGTCCCATCGATATTTGAGTGGCTCGAGAGCTAGAGTTTTTACGCATAAGTTCGCTGAAGACGTGGTTTCCAAGTTTTCTCTTTTGATTATCACCCGGGAGCCCTTGAATATTGTGAAATAACCCAACACTGACATTCGAGTTGGGTTTTTACCCCTCATTACATCTTTACGAACTCGTCTTTGGACAGGATTTGCTGTTATTTCTTTCACAATGTGCCTGGCTACCCATAGCACTGGGTATCCTAGTTTGGGAGCCACGACGCACTCATGTTACTAAACTATGCAAATAAATTATTTTCATTTTTTATTACAATAAACATATTTATCCGAAATGAGCCTTTCAATGCTTGCACCCACCTTTGTGGCCATTTTCAAGAACAAAGATCACACTACTAAAGTCAAGTGAAAGAACAGGACCGACGTTTCAACCACATTGCGATCTACTACCACGGACAAATCTGGTAGACTACAACATTATTGTAGCCCAAATTGGACCACAGTGGACCTCAATGGTGGTTTGCAAGAATTAACGCTGTTAAATGCCATTAAGGTCACCGCTGACGCACAATGCCTTAGTATTTTCACCTTTACGTTCAAAGGTGAGTAACAATCAATAAAAAAAACCGTAAATACATCTTCCAAAAGCTTTTCTATCTTTGACCATTCTCATCCAGCCCAGGTAGACCAAATCGGCTTCATTAAGAATCGCCTGATGCCCTGCAGTCACGCCAAATAAATAATTAAAACAAATGCTAAGCAATTCCTCTACCGCACCTACTAATTTTGCGCAGACATTAAACCATGTTTACGGATTACACCCCCTCACCACAAATACTTGTTGTAAATTGTACACGAAACACAACTCTATTCAGGCAGACACAGAGACTATAACCGCTGATCTCGTGCCGACGAAAATCATTAAGCATGCAGTGACTGATGATTTACGCGTCGCCTTTGAAGATGGAGTCATTAGTTACGGTCATAAAATATAGGTGCAAAGGGAATTGGTGTGACGCGCAGGTTGAGACTTCCTGGTTGGAGTGCCGCTGTTTATTGAAGTGAGGAAGTGTGCACTTGGGAAGTGGTATGTGCACCGTAAAATAAGAACGGTTGTGATGAACTTTGTTACATTGCTGTCAAATTAAATCTACATCAAGCAGAAGTGACGAGCTGCAAAGATCAGTGTGGGGAACATTGAAAGCTTTCTATGTCATCAGAAAATTTTCGTTCGTTCCAACTACTTATAGGACTTAGTTAACATAACATAACATTTATGTTCAGGCACACACATTGCTTCTGACCCCTTTTTTTCTTATGACGTTTTTCATCGCATAGCAGCTATTGATTTAGTGTTGTCTGATTACTAACAAATTTATATATATTTTTAAAAATCTATTTAGAGGCTAAAAACACCACCCATGCCGGGATTCGAACCCGCGACCTCTGGCTATCCGTGCCAGAATTTTTAGCCTCTAAATAGGTATTTACAATTGTTCTTAGCACGGGTTAGTGCATTAAAAATAAAAATAGTATAATTATGTATATATTTACTTCAGTTTTTCATCTGGAGGCAGAAACTGTGTTTAAAATCTTAGCTCAAAATAACTTCTCAATCGTTACTATTTGTTAAATTGCGTTAGGGTGCCCAATGTCTATACAAAATTGGTTGGGAATTCATTTTAAAATTTGATGTCGAATAATGTGTGGTAGCTGCTGTGTGGTGTCGGCCTAGAGAATAGCACTAACCCAAATTATTTCCTCGGGTGTCGTAAAAGGCGACTAAGGGACACAAACCGGGGGGTGGGCAGCAGCGGCCCCTGCAGTACAATTCCACCGAACTGCGATCCCCAACCCGCATGCTAGCGTGGGGCTTATGGGCATTACCTCCTATTATAGCACAACGTGGCGCTCTTTACGGGAGGGCTATGTCCAGCAGTGGACTAGTATAGCCTGATGAAACCCTGGTAGAAACCCTTTAAATGTATCACATAGTCCGCCACTCTAAATAGCAATGTTGGTTGACTAAGACCACACTTTCATCTAGTTAAGTGGCGTACAATGACTCTTGCTTCACCAGGGATCTCATTCATATGGATGGAAGGACCAAACATCTAAATTTCCTCTTTACACTCAGGCTTACAATTTGAAATAAATCTTCATCAGTTAGAGTAGAGCAAGTAGAGTCTGTTTGAGGTATTTTATCTTGGTTTTCAGCCCTTTAATTCCCAAAACAGTATAAGAGGTCAAATGTTGACAGATTATCAATTCATTATTTTGATGAATCAATTCATTAAAATAATGAATCAATTCATTATTTTAATGAATCAATTCATTAAAATAATGAATTGATTCAGACTTAATTATTGTTAAGTCTTAATAAATTCGTAAGCAAGTTCATTTCGTACTATAAGCAGACTAAATACCTATCATATTATGTGATTTTGTTTTGTTTTTGTTTTATTTATTAATCGAATGTAGAGTGTATATAAAGTGTGATAAATTAAATCGAATTATGAATTAGATTTAATTTTAACATTAACGAAGTTTTAAACAACTGTTTTACTTATACTTTTGAACTTGAGGTGTCTAAATAAATTGATTAATACACGGTGTCGCATTTCACACGGTCCAAACGAAATTCATACATGGGGCGTACTAAGGGCTATATATAACCCCCATGTATGTTCAGCCAAAGTGAATAGTTTTCGAGATGTATTTTTTTTCGTATTTTTAACACGTTACCCAGAATTTTATATATTAAATTCTTATAATAAAAAAACGATCTGAAGCGGACGTGGCGTCACTAGCTTACTATTCTACTAACTTCCGATATCTCTTACTGTTGGCAGACTGTCAGTTAGCAAATAATAAAAACAACTGACAGCTGTTAACAGCACATTGACATATTGCATGTTACTTACAATGACCCAATGGCGAAATCCCAGGTCTCGCTGACTAATTATCATCGAGCTTTGCTGTCGGCCGAACGGCCGAAGCTCGATGACAGCACGGTCTCGCTCCGTCGTAATGTAGATAGACCTTTAGTTGTGTTCAGAAATCGCGCGTCGACTCCACCTATTATAAATAACCGTCCGTATAATTATATCGCCTCTTTCAGATTTAATTATTATATTCTTTTTAATGCACTAACCCGTGCTAAGGATAATTTTAAAAACCCTCTGTAGAGGCTAAAAATTCCACCCAAGCCGGGATTCGAACCCACGACCTCTGGCTATCCGTGCAAGCGCTCTTTCCAACTGAGCTAATGGGTGACTCACTCAATAAAGATTTTAATTTTAAAATATGTTATGGACACTTAAGATTCTCAGGTTTCCAGATGACAACAATAGGCCATTGGGACAAGCCGGGGTGTGAATAATATAACTAATTCTTGCACAAAATTTGTCTATACACCGAATTATTACTGTTTTTGTTGACTATCGAGTGTCGAATGCAAACCCTAATGTTAATTGTGTTATTTCCGCTTTAATAACATTTACATACATTTACATACAGGCACATACATTGCTTCTGCCCCCACACTAGGATACCCTGTGTCGTGGGAACCAGAAACAACGACATCACAAACATGTAAACATCCAAGACCTGGGCTTTTTTTTGTTCCCAGCCGGGATTCGAAACCGGGACCTCTTGCATGATAGGCAGACGCGCTACCGCTACGCCACAGACGCCGTCAAACCGCAATTACAGTTAGACCACGATCAAACTATTAGCTATTTTACTTTATTGCACACGAAACATTAAGTAGGACATTACATAAGAAATAACAAAGGCGTGCTTATCTCTGTAAGAGATTTCTTCCAGTAAGCCCTGGAGTGTCGAAGCAGCAGCAAGAAACGGGTCTATATACGTGTACAAAATAAACTACATAGACTGCAAAAACCCTTAACAATAACCTAAGCAGAATAAATACACTACAAAGACTAAATACCTGTAAATATAAATAAATAAAATACATAGTAAATCATAAATAAATATATAGCCCAAAGTTATCATAGAGAGAAATAGTGCCTTTTCAACTGCTTCTTAAATGTACCAATAAATTAAAGTGAAATAAAATGTGAAGGTGAAATAAAAACTGTTTTTAAATTTCCATTTTCCGGCTGTATCACATTAACTACATCGTGTTCTTATACAGCTGTCAGCAAAGCTTTATGTAAAGACAAGCATCGAGTGAAAATATCCAATTCAAAATTATTCCGAGTAGCGCAGAAACTGAGACTTAATTAGCGTTTTAAATTATACATACCTGTGTCCGTTTCGAGCATTTAATATTCCTTTTAAAAATCAAAACAAGGACATACTCGTTGGAATACGGCAAAGAACGGCTAAGTTGTGAAACACGCTGCCATCGTCGGTCTTTCCGGAGACTTATAACCTGGTTGTCTTTAAAAGTAGAATTAACCGGCATTTAACATAACAGGTAATATTTCTTAATGATTCGCGATACTCATATATACTGTTATATATTAAACGGGTCAAATCGCGATTTTTTTTTTAGGTAATAGTACATTACACAACTAGGGTGGTAATACAAAGAAAGGCCTAGATCGCAGAAGTTTGCGGCCCGAGCTGCAAGCGAGGGACGTTAATATGCGATCGAGAGCTTTCTTTATTACCTCCCGTGTTGTGTACATCTTTTTATGTCTACACTTGGCCAGAAAGCGGCTTTTTCCGTACGCGCAGCGTGCGGAAAAAGCCACTTTATTGCCAGGTGTGGCATAAAACGTAATTACCTTACTTCCCGACGTTTTGGCAGCGTTACAATTGCCGTGGTCTCGGGTAGACTGAAGTGACTGACGTCGGGAAATAAGGTAATTTCGTTTTGCCTAATAAATAATCGCAATTTGACCCGTTTAATACATTACTATTTAACAGGTAAGCACGTTACACCGTAGACCCTGTCTTCGCTTACCATCAGGCGTGACTGGGTTCAAGTGTAACCTGTCCTACTTAACAAAAAACTGGCATTAGTTTTATACATATGTGTGTATATGTATAAAACTAATGAGCATGCCTATTGGCATTGACGACGGGAAAGCAGTAGGCGCTGCGGCGCAAGCCAGCGGGAATCCCCCGCAGCCAGTGTCCGCCCCACCTATCTCGGCGCGGGCGCGCCGCGCGCTTGCCCGTAGTGTGAGACGAGCAACCGACGACGCGAGCTCCGTCTCTGCTCACCATGATTAAGCTCTGCGAATCGGAGCGAAACCTGGTCGGACTTTTCCGATATAACAACACCCGTAAGTAAATCCGGACTAAAAGTCTACAATGTGTTGTGCTTACGAAAGTTTTAGTTCAAAAAATGTAAATGTAATATATTCGTTATCAACCCTTGTATGTCCCCACTGCTGAGGCACGGGTCTCTTCCTGCCTCGCAGGAAGGTTAGGCCATACTCCACCACGGGGGCCAAGTCCGGGTTGGTGGAGGATTGTAAGACAGTGGCGGGCCTTACTGTCAGAAGTTATCAAGCCGCCCATAAGGCCTCTGACATGGCTTAACGACTGCCATTATATGACAGCCGGCACCAACGGCTTAGCGTGCCTTGCGAAGCACGGAAGCGCTCGGAAAAATGCCACTAGCGGTAGACACGGGACGCTCACCCATCCCGTACCTGACCGCGCCTGTTGTTGCTTAACCAAGTGATTGATTCCAATCACTCGGTTAGCCTAGGCCACGAGCGCTTCAAATGTAATATGTAATATATTATGTAATACATTAGGTATATATTAGGTATTTAGATTTACGAACTCACTGTAATATATTAGGTACTTAGATTTACGATTTACTCAAATGTAATATATTAGGTACTTAGATTTACGAACTCACTGTTGTAATTATTTTTTTCTACTGGTGCCATAAAGTGTACGCTAGCTATACATCTACATAAGTGGATTCGACTACCCACCTAATGAGATCTCATGAGTGCAGATCTATCTATCTATAATCAGCCCACATCAACCCACTGCTGGGCATAGGCCTCCTTTTTATTGCGCCATTCCTCACGTCCTGTGCTAACCTGATCCATCTCTGACCCGCAACCCTCACGATGTCGTCTGACCATCGTATCGTTGGTCTGCCTACCAACCTAGTTCCCTTCCTTGGCCACCACTCCGATACTGCCCTGGTCCACCGGCCATCTTCCCTTCTAGCCAAGTGTCCCGCCCATCTCCACTTTAAGTCTGTGATTCGCTCACCAACGACTTCGACCTTGGTTCTTCGACGAATTTCTACGTTGGGTACGCGGTCCACACGCGATACTGGGCAAATTTTATTTTTTGCATATTTTGCTCGGTGAGCGTCCATGTTTCCGCACCGTAAGTAAGTATGGGCAGGATACATTAATTGTAGACCTTGGTCTTAAGTGATTGTGGCTGTTTAGTCTTGAAGACGTCAGCCAGTTTACCAAATGATGCCCATCACAGCCAAACCCTCCTTTCAGTCTCCTTTACCTGGGATTCTTGGTCAAAGGATAAACAATGCCCAAGATAGACGTAATCGTTCACGACCTCTACTAGCTCGCCACCTACCTTTATAGTAGGTCTATTTGCGTAACGACTCGTCATAATCTTTGTCTTAGACATATTCATCCTTAGACCCATTCTCAGGGATGACTCTTGCAATTCTGCAAGCATCATCTGAAGATCTGAGGAGTCCTCCGCTAAGCGGATCATCTGATCCTCTTAGCGCCGACGATCTCGTCTCGATCTCGAAACGCAGGATTGCACATAACATCTTGCAATTCTAAAACATTATTCACTAGGTAGGTAGGTAGGTAGGTAGTCGGGGCTGTAAGTGATGCAATTTGCTTAAGCTAGATGTCGCTGCCTGTACGTAATACAGAGAATAGTGTAAAGAGGTTCGAAATTTCACTGATGCCGGTGAGTCGCCCATTGGCTCAATTGGTAGAGTGCTGGCCAGAGGTTGCGGGTTCGAGTCCCGGCATGGGTGGAATTTTTAGCCTCTAAATAGGTTTTTAAATTTGTCCTTAGCACGGGTTAGTGCATTAAAAATAAAAATAGTATAATTATTCACTATTCTTACAAAAATAGAAAATAAAATAGCCAAGTCTTTATTGCTTTCCGGTAATATACAGAGTTAAGGCTGGTTTCTGAATTGAGAATTTCACTTAAGTAACCTTTAATCACGGTCTTTTTTTAAAAAATCAAAGAGACAGCACTACAGTTGACAATTTCGTCGTCGTCGTCAGGCTGTACTAGTCCACTGCTGGACATAGCCCTCCGTTAAAGAGCGCCACGTTGTGCTATACAAGGGGGTAGTCCCCACGCTGGGCATGCGGGGATAGTTAACTATTTACTTACCGAAATTCTCAATTCAGAAATTGGCCCTTAATGTACTAACTTTTTCCTTTGTAATAGTTTACAATGGGAGATTTTACCGCTAAAAGCGCTCGCTTCCCGACAACCCCAGGATTTATCATTATTACGGTCACAAACTAATAATAAACTTTGTACACTGAATAATACAACACCGCTATTCATAAAATACAAATCCTGCACTGACTATGAATTTCAAATTCGAAAAGCTTTTATTATTCAAAGGCTCACACGAAACTGATATACTTGGTCTTAGGCAGCGGACACTCAGAAAGGTGTCCTCCGACTAGGTGGGATGACGATCTGCGAAAAACTGCAGGCAGAGGCTGGATGCGGCAAGCTGAAGACAGGGCGCTATGGCGCTCATTACGGGAGGGCAATGTCCAGTAGTGGACTAGCACAGCCTGACGACGACGAGGACGACACAAAAGAGATGTGGGTCGGGGTCGCGAATAAGACATGACGCGTTGCATACAAGCCGCGTCCTCGCCGTGTCTCTTCTTTGCAGGCTTAGTCTCGTCCCTTCAGGCGCTTTGGTTGCTAGAACCAAAAAAGGAATAAAAAACACAACTTGTTTTATACTAGGTTTTTGTAAAAAGTAAACATTAAAAATATTAAACCGATTTCCGCTAATAACGGCCGTCTTGGCGGAAATTGATTAAAATCGTATCTAAAAAAATTGGATTAAGATTTTTATTGTTAAATTTAAAAATACGTATTAAAAAAAGATATCGATTAAAGTCTTAGGATGTTGATACTACGTGTTAAGCTGTGTGTTCAAAGAATAGTTATCACAGATATTAATATTTTTAGTGTTTACTTTAAAAAAAAAAGATATCGATTAGTCTTAGAATGTTGATACTACGTGTTAAGCGGTGTGTTCTTAGAATAGTTATCACAGATATTAATATTTTTAATGTTTACTTTTCAAAAAAAAAATACATATTTTAAAAAAGGTATCGATGAGTCTTAGAATGTTGATACTACGTGTTAAGCGGTGTGTTCTTAGAATAGTTATCACAGATATTAATATTTTTAATGTTTACTTTTCAATAAAAAAACCTATTTTATAACAAGTTTTGTATTTTATTTGGTCTGTGGCGCTAGTCAGCAGCCCAAAACGCTCTTGCTACATTTTGCATGACAACTCTTTAGCGCGTCTTTTCCACGTCTTTTCCACGCCCCTTCTGTGTGACCGGTGGCCAATTCAACGTCCGTATAGACCCTCCTTTAGAGAGACGACCGTCCAATTTTCAAGGATTATGTAAAATTGTTTTCCATGATAACCACACCGCACTGCCACAAACTGGAAACTACAGCACTAGCAATTTTGCATAGTATCCGCCAATAGAGTTGTGCTGTCGACCGCAGGTTGACCGCATTTTTATTATTGAAATGAAATTAAATGAAAAGGTTGTAAACAAAGTAGCGCAGAAACTGCGGCTTAGTAAACCTTACAATTCAAACTATGTGTCCATTTCAAAATCTAGATCATTTTGAAGAAAAAATGGACAAATAACTCTAAACTTAGCCTTTTCTAAGTCCTTAATTAAAATAGCTTACATAATTATTATAAAACTAGCTGACTTAGCGATATTAGAACCGCCTAACAGTCGATTAATTTTTTTTCTCCGTATGAACCATCCTCGTACTTCGAGGAATATTCTAAAAAAAGAATTAGCGTAATCGCTTTCGAGATTTGCGCTTACCAACACATTCAGCGATTCATTTTTATATTATAGAAGATAAAGAACTCATGCATGATACTGGCTTTAATTTCAGACATCATTGTCATCTAAATAATCCTTTATGGTATAATAGACCTTTTGGCACAAAATGTACTCAACACATTTTTTGAAGCGCGTTTCAGGCAAGCTTTTGCCAGCCTAAATCTTGGGAACGAAAGTTTATGTTTATTTCTAGTATTTAATTTGTGTTGTCTACCTAAAGTGTTATAGTTACAGATAATTTTCCTATCGTACATAATGTTTCCTTTAATAAAGTGTTCTATAATGTGTGTTATATACGTGCTAACTGTAAAGAGGAAGAGACTTACTCCTAAGATACAAGTTGAGAATTTATAAGTTACTAACTTTTGTGAGGTGGTAAGTACTTAGTCCTGTATTAAACTTGGATCTTCTTGAAGAGCAAAGCAAACGTAATTTTGACAAAATTCGTGGCCTACCGCGCTCTACAGCATTGTTCCAGAGATACGTATTTTTGGCGTATCATCAAGGATATACAAATACGTAGATAGAAAACTCTTTATTGAACAGCTATTTCTTAGCCTAAGAGTATACAATCGCCTCCCGAAATGTTCTCTTGATGAAAAATATTATTAAACAATTTGAGAAAAACACGTACATTATGTATGGTACCTGGCTGCCTATAATTCTATATGCCTCAAATATTATATGCTTCATGAATGTTTTCTTTTTTTGTTTGTTGTATTTCGCGTGTAGTATGACTTATACTCCCTGAGGACAGTATAGGCCATACTCCAGCACGGGGGTAAAGTCCAAATGGGTGGAGGCTTGCAAGACTAGTGGCTGGTCTTACTGTCAAGCCGTCCTAAGGCCTCTGACTTAGATTAGCCATCTACCGACAGCAGCCGACACCAACTGCTTAACGTGCCTTTGGAAACACGGAACCGCGTTAGTCATAGACGGTTACCCATCATACACTGAACGCCCACTATGTTGCTTAATCTTCGTGATAGTTTAAGATCAGTCAGGCAGCCGGAGCTCTGAGCGATTATATATACTCGTACTTACTATCATCATAAATAGCAAATCATTAATTCGTCTTAGTCATTCCCGTAGTTAACCCATCTCAGAGCAAACGTTTGTATAAAGAGTCGAGATCTGTAAAGTTCCCCGATCAAGATAAATTTCCACTTCAGTTGGCATCCCTCGGGAACAATGACTCGTCATTGGCTGTCTGTCATTTGATAGATTGAAAATACCCATCTTTTATTTTTCTTCTCGAAAAATACCGCGAGAAACTTCCGAGTGAAATTATGTGTTCAACGTTAAATGAGTAAATGGTGGCATTTTTCCGCTTTGCTGTAACAAAATCGACATTAATGGCCTACGTAAAACCATATCGATGAACTGATCAATGAACAGTGGTAGTTCACCGTAAAACAGAGTTATCGTTATCGTTAGCAGCCCTCAAGTTTGGGTGGTCATCGGTGCGATTCCCTGCATACATACATAACCTCACGCCCGTATCCCAAAGGGGTAATCATAAGTCGTTGCATGCACGCACGCCGGTTCCGGGTATATTCTATCTTCCCCTTTGCTAATACATCCCCTATTTGTTCGATGTGCCCTTACCAGCCCTTCCACTCACAATCGCAATATAATTTGTTTCGTCAATCTTTCTTCTTTCATCCTCTCCACATGCCCTAACCAAAACAACATTCCTTTTTAAATTCTAGTCACTACATCCTCTTTCAGTCCACAACGTTCTCTAATAAGACTATTGCGTATCCTTTCATTCAAAGTAACACTACACATACGTCTAAAGGACCTCATTTCTGCTGCATTAATTCTACTTTCTTGCTTCTTTTGTCTCGTTACCATACATAGGTAAGTGTTGGGACCAGCATACAATTATAGCCAATCTAGCTCTTTTGGAGATGTTTCGGCTGCACACAATGGAGTGCAAGGCGCCGTTTACACAATTTCCCGCTTTTACTCTTTTTTTTATATCACCTTCACACTTTCCATTCTTCGTAAACACGCTCCCCAAATAGATAATTATTTTACTTGATCCATTCTATTGCCTCTAATCGTTATCTTGCAAAGACCAGTACTTTCGTCTTACTTAGGTTAATGTTCATACTTTCTTTCTAAATGCCTCATCCATTACCGTTACTTGTGTATATTTGTGAAGTTCTAGTATAGCAATACCACTCGCTCACGGTGGGAAAAACACTGAGTTACATGTTTATATTGTCATACTATTCAATTAGATTGATTCATCAACCTAGATTAGAGTCTCAAATAAACAAATGTGATTTTCTAAGTCATAGTCAGCTAACCCAAAGCAAAGAACGAAACCTTCTTCAAATTGTCATAAAACACGATGTAACCGGTAAGGGAACACAAGGGAACACAACAGCCTAAACTAACTAAAACACAAAAAGGCGGCCTGTGATAACACAACAGGTTATTGTACTAACGGAGATTGCCGATTGACTCATAAATGAACATTATATAATTGCAGAAAACATTTTTCTTATTTTTTATGAAGGTACCATTCCTAGGTAACACTCTGCAGGGTACAAGCCTTCTCTCAGAAATGGAGAGTATGGGATTAATTTCTACGTGAGCCTACCACGGATTGGCAATTTCAAGCCCAATTAAAAGCGGCTTATGCAAAATAAAACAAACATAACAGCTGGGATATTATTCAAAAACGATTCAATATTCGATTCGATATTAAACCTTTATATTTTTTATTTTATTTATTTATTTGTCCTGACTGTTGGAGCATGGGTCTCTTCCTGTATCGCAGGAAGTTTAGGCCATACTTTACCACGGGGGCTAAGTTCGGGTTGGTGGAAGATTGTAAGACAGTGGCGGGCCTAACTGTCAGAAGTTATCAAGCCGCCCATAAGGCTTCTGATATGGCTTAAAAACTGCGATTACATCACAGCCGGCACCAACGGCTTAACGTGTCTTATGAAGCACGGAAGCGCTTGGGAAAACGCCACTAACGCTAGTCACGAGATGGTCACCCATCCAGTACATGACTGCGCCAGTTGTTGCTTCGATATCGATATCAAATCATTATAATATATGTCCCCAATATTGGGGCACAGGTCTCATTCTTTATGGTAGGAAGGTTAGGCCATACTCCACCACGGGCTGTTGCTGCTTAACCCAAGTGATTGATTAAAATCATTTGCCATTTAAAAATATTCGATTATGACCTCTGTCATATTTTACAAATATTATCCTTACAACAGTCGTTTTGAAAATAGATTTCACTTTATCATGTCTCTTTCGTAAGCACAACACATTGTAGAATTTTAGTCTGGATCTAATTACGGGTGTTGTTATATCGGAAGAGTATCATAAATCGCATACATAACTTTGTAACCCTTGCTTCTATCTTCCAAAACAAGCAACGTAGCTAAGGTATGTGTAATAGCGGCAATATTAAAAACTCAATTCCTACAAAATTTTAATAAAACTACCATCCCTGTGTTTCTAATAACATTATCTCATTCCGGGAGTTCTCTGGGTCTCAAGCCAAATGCCTTGTATCCTGCAAACTGGGCGTTCTCTTGCTAATGTCACTGAATGCTGTCATCACAAATGGCTGCTGTCAAATTTCTGTCAAATAGTTACAAGAGCTTGCCGATAAGCAGTTTGACATATTATGTAATTGTGGTTTTTCATATTTTCATATGGATATACGAATATAATATCATCATCAACCCATTATGTCCCCACCGAGGGGCACGGGTCTCTTCCCTAAAGAAGATATAGGCCATACTGTGGAGTATGCGGGGGCCAAGTCCGGAGGATTGGAAGACAGCGGCGGGTCTTGCTGTTAGAAGTTATCAAGCCGCCCATAAGGCCTCTGACATGGCTTAGCGACAGCCATTACATGAAAGTCGGCACTAAGTGCTCGAGTCCGGGCCTTATGTAAGCCATAAAAGGCCCGGTCAGGCGCAGGATGGGAAGAAAAGTGATTGATTTCAAACCCTCGGAAAAAATTGCAAACAGTAAACAGTAAGTTAGGTAGTAAACTATCAGTTAATGCTTTCAAAAAGACGCCTGTCACCTTAGTCATCCGAGACCACGGCACCTGAGAAAGTGTCGAAACGTCGGATAATTGTAAAAAAATGTAATGAACGAGTGAAATCCGTATAAAAACTGTTTTAATTATACTTACCACTTGTCCAGCGAGGCACGAGAAGAGATTCCCCTCTTTCCTGACACCGAGGGCAAATGGTAACACACGCCCGTCTCGCTTATTAAAATTTATGAGCGCTTATGCTAAAGTTCTGCACTTTTACTATTGCATAATGTTCTCAGGGACCGCTCCCTACATTGTAAGTGGTTGCGCTGAATTTGCCTGATGGAAACCTCACTGTTTACATATATACATACATAAATGCATACATATATACATACGTACATCATCGTCATCGTCAGGCTATACTAGTCCACTGCTGGACATAGCCCTCCCCTAAAGAGCGCCACGTTGTGCTATTATAGTGAGTAATGCCCATAATCCCCGCGCTGGGCATGCGGGTTGGGGATCGCAGTTCAGTGGAATTGTACTGCAGGGGGCGCTGCTGCCAACCCCCTGATTTGTGTCCCTTAGTCGCCTTTTACGACACCCGCGAGAAGAATTGGGTTGGTGCTATTCTCACACACACACACACACATACATACATACATACATACATACATACATACATACATACATACATACATACATACATACATACATACATACATACATACATACATACATACATACATACATACATACATACATACATACATACATACATACATAAGTCTTGAAAGAAGTCAATGAAACCATTCTACTTCAGTAACAGTTTGTTACTGGGCCACTTTCTAAACTGACAATTTCGTTAAATAAATAGTTAACTGTAGTGCTTCGAATTTCTTAGAAGAAACTCGAAGAGACAGCGTTCCAGTTAACTATTTACTTAGCGAAAATCCTTATTCAGAAACTACCCAATAGGGAGCATATGGACAAACCGATTGTTGGTAGAACAATTGACCCGCAAGCGAAAGAGCCAGGTTCGATCCCCAGTGCGGGCATATTTAATAAAAAAATTAAAGTTACGTTCATTTCGGAATTTGTAGTCGTGATACCACACGCTAACCGTAAAGGAAAACACCGTGAGGAAACCCCACGCGTTGGTTGGCTCCACGCGTATTGACTTTCCTGCAGTCTCTCCAGTGGGTTAGGCCGACTAAGCTTTCGATCGTATAGATGCTGGGCAAACCACCACCATCTAAAAACAATGCCTCAGACAATGCAATGTCCGAGTGGTCTCTTTGGCCTTCTAGTGTGAATGATTATGCCACTGAACGTTAAAGAAAGAAGTAGAAAGAAATACATTAATTGGAACAAATGTGTTAATTTGTTCCAATTAATGTATTTCTTTCACAGGAAAGAAAATATATTATAATAATAATAATAATAATAATAATAATAATAATAATAATAATAATAATAATAATAATAATAATAATAATAATAATAATAATAATAATAATAATAATAATAATAATAATAATAATAATAATAATAATAATAATAATAATAATAATAATAATAATAATAATAATAATAATAATAATAAATATTCATGGATATATTACACAGATCTCGTTAGCCCTATACTAAGTACAACTAAATGACTATACCACTCATAAGGTACATACATAGAAAATAAGAACAATCATGTCTGTTAGCTTTTAGAATATACCTCGGTCTCTAGAGTAGGCTTCGGTTTTTGCCAATTTTCGCCGGTTTTTGTACTCAAGATCGAGTTCTGATTTCAAAATTAAGTGTCATATTAGTTCCGATTTCGAAATTAAGTATCATATTAGTTGTAATATTTCAATTACACGAATATATCCGATTCTATCCGATAACTGCCGGGATATTGTAAAAGCTAACAGTCTATACATAGATGCAGAGGCGAACCATCTCATTAGGGACAGACTGACGGGTGGACTAAAGTAGCGAAACTACAACGATTCTTCGTCTGGCCGCGAAACCGAGGGAGTATCTGGCAGCGAATCCACAGTCATATTGTACACGCAAACATGCATAATGCTAGCAACAAACTCGGAACTATGTACGAGTTGAGGAGTGCATTGCATAAGATGGTGCCGTGGGTAAGGATAAATTTTGGTCTTCCTCGCGAATTCTCAGATAGTCACTTCTGTTGCGGATTTTATAATCTTTCGTAATATAGGCCTAAACGACTGTCTTACAGATTCTCTTATCCGAAATCGCTTAGCATGAACGTATGTATGTAAGTGTGTGATACAATACCACTTATAGTATTTTCTAAGGTTAACACGAGTACTAGACATAATTAAAACTGTTTTTATACAGATTTCACTCGTTTATTATATTTATTATTTTTTACAATTTTCCGACATTTCGGCACTTTCACAGGTGCCGTGGTCTCAGATGACTGAGGTGACAGGCGCCTTTTTGAAAGCATTAACTGTTAGTTTACTACCCTCGGCTTTGTAGTAAGTAGTAAACGAGGGTAGTAAACTAACAGTTAATGCTTTCAAAAAGACGCCCTCAGACATCCGAGACCACGGCACCTGTAAAAGTGCCGAAACGTCGGAAAATTGTAAAAAAAAATGTAATAAATGAGTGAAATCCGTATAAAAACAGTTTTAATTAGAATACCACTTACTGACTCCAACGCATTATATCGTGGGGAAACCTGAATGACCGAAGTGTTCACTTACTTCAGAACTTGAAACTACCATGCGGGTAGTTACGCATAGTGATTAGGCCTATATTTTCTCGGAGGAGCCTCAGCTCTGCAGTGGGAAGTATTATGTAAGCTGTTTTGGTTTAATTTCCCCACTCCGGCTCAAATGTAGCGGCGTTAACGCAAACGCCCCACATAGATCTAAGTGAGATATGGACGCAGCAAGCGGCGTAAATAGAATTTAATTTTCGCCGACGAAGCCTGCATAACATAACCGGGGGAGAAAGGTCAGCTCAATGCGCGAACTCTTTTAGGACTCTTACAATACCAACAGTATTAACCCTTTTATGTCCCCTTTGCTGGGGCACGGATTTCTTTCTGCATCGCTGGAAGGTTAGGCCATAATTCACCACGGGAGCCAAGTCCGGATTGGTGGAGGATTGTAAGACAGTGGCGGGGCTTACTTGTCAGAAATTATCAAGACGCCCATAAGGCCTCCGACATAGCTTAAAAACGGACATTACATGACAGCCCGGCACCACAGAAACGGATCACATCAAACCAAGCCAAGATTTTTTTTATATTTCTTCCATTCGGATCACGCAATTAATCTTAGTAGGAATATGATTAAAACCTAGGGGTGCTTGCGCAGTGCCCTCAATTGTAGTACAATTGTGATTGTTTCTTGTATTGAGAAGACGGCTTAAACTGTTTATTATTCTTCTTCTTCAGGCTTTATTAGTCCACTGCTGGACATAGCCCTCCCCTAATGAGTGCAAGGTTGTGCCATCATTGTTCAATTGTTTCTTAAACTGTTTAAAATCAAGATTTATGAACTTGTGCAAGTGGCTTCTAAAGCCCAACGAACGTGTTCATCAAGACTAAGCAAATTTCAAGTCGTTCTTCTATGCTCAGTGATTCCTCAGTGAAGCGCCACCGGCCTTATGAGGGAAGAGTTTTAGCGGGTTTAGGAATTTATGTTCGACTTAATTTGAATTTGACTAGTTAAGTCCGAGTTTGTAGGAGAGAAACTAGATATTGCATACTTTAATGTTCCCCGTGACTATACAGGGTATAACGAAATAAGATCCGCCAAAAATGCTTCTAAAATAGGCACAAATCAATTATTCGTGTAATTAAGGTGATATAGGTGTAATTAAGGTGACATAATATAGTTTGCTGAAACCTGTATAGGTTTATCTGTGAGGCGAGTTACTCTTTTCTTTTTTAATAACTAACTCTGGGGTCTAGTGTAACCTTTCCTACATTAAAATAAAAAAATAAACTCAAGAAGTGTTGTTTCTGGGCATTTCGGTGGTAGATCGTTAAAAATCATTGGAACATAGTACTCCGCTGTAAGATTCTCATAATAGTTATCGTAATGCAGTAAAATATAGGTATGAAGGTAAGATAAGATAAGATAAGAATATTCTTTATTGTACACTGGAAAAACAACAAATACAAAACAATTGCAAATATACATAGTACAATTGGCGGCCTTATTGCTAAAAGCAATTTCTTCCAGACAACCTTACGATGGAAAGTTGCTGAAGGAAATTAGAAGGTACTGCAGGTTCCGAAGTTGTTTAGAACGGGTCCGTTACATTAGCTTATTATATTGGCAGTACTAATCCATAGTTAACTTATTTATGAGTTAAGTTGCGTGTTTGAGCTTGTCCTGAGCAAATGGAATTATACCAGAATGTTATACCTACCGAATGCCGATACCGAACCTGCGCCGAATCATCTTATATTTATAGTGTGCGAGAGGGATAGCGCTATATAATTTTTACTTGTTAAAATAACTACTAGGTGCGACGTTATTATTTGAGCATAGGCATCCAATATTTCACCTCTTACCGAATTGCTACAGCAGAATGTTTATTTAGGTAACTGGGTGCTGAAAACAATGACATACTTGTTGACAGGTTACTTACGTTATAACCGGTTTAATGATAGCATTATGGGCTTCTCCCCTTTTCCTAAGGGGCATTTTAATCCACGGTCGGGACGCGTAGTAAATAAGCCCATACTTTCTCTTCCTCCCTGAGGGGAGGCCGGTGCCCAGCAATGGGACATAAAAAAAATCGATCAACAAGCTCACATTCGTCCTGGACATACGCCTTCCCTAAGGCACGCCCCTTTCTTTTGCCCCTGGCCATTCTCATCCAACCACTGCCAGCAAATCGTTATCAACCCTTGTATGTCCCCACTGCTGGGGCACGGGTCTCTTTCTGCATCGCAGGAAGGTTAGGCCATACTCCACCACGGGGGCCAAGTCCGGGTTGGTGGAGGATTGTAAGACAGTGGCGGGCCTTACTGTCAGAAGTTATCAAGCCGCCCATAAGGCCTCTGACATGGCTTAACGACTGCCATTATATGACAGCCGGCACCAACGGCTTAACGTGCCTAGCGGTAGTCACGGGACGCTCACCCATCCCGTACCTGACCGCGCCTGTTGTTGCTTAACCAAGTGATTGATTCCAATCACTCGGTTCGACTAGGCCACGAGCGCTTCAGCAAATACCGTGCAGTAATTGTGATTTTTGTCAGTGGCCGAATTCCGGCCTCACATTCGGAAGGGCGTGGATTCAGATCCCGGCACGAACCAATGACTGCTGTCGAAGTGACGTATGTTTGTGAAGAAGTTATAGTAGACTCGCTAATTGTGAAGAAAAATATCGTGAGGAAACCAGAATCTCTAAGGTGTTCACAACCCTCAGCGCGTGAAATTGCCTAATACCTACTAATTGGAGGGCACTCGTGGAAATTAAGCCCATACTCTGTCTCAGAGCTACATAAAAAATATATGCAAAAGTGGGCACAGTGCTATCAAATCCCTCTATTTTGATTTATGTTTCTGACACACATAGGGAGGGTTTCCGCCATAGAGGGGTAGGAGAGAGGTCGTCATATTACCGGCAAACCCACTTTTGTCCATGCAAAACCGTATCACCACCAGCCACCTGAAATACCGTCCTCTGATACTACACCTTAGGGTCTGTTCAGATGCACAATATTTTGATCCGTAACGACTTCACTGCTGAGTTATGTTTGGGGAAAATGTTTATGTTGTAGTTCTGATGATTTTTCGTCGTATTTTACGCGTGTTTCGTAAAAGGTTCAAAAAGTGGCGTATTACAGGGACGTATAGCGGGCGGGATGTGGGCTATTACACACTCGTGCTTTTTTTTACCTTTCACGCACTCGTGCGTTTTCTTTCCCAACTGTCAAAATAATGTCTATTAAAAAGAAAAATCAACCATGAAGTTTTTACTAAAAAAAAATCATAGAAGTTTTTGTGTAATTTGTTTCAATATCAGATTTAATGATTTGATTGAATGAGTTAAGTTAGGTTTCGTTTCATTTCATCTCATTAAATTTCATTTTCATTTCATATCAATAAAAAAATTCTACTGAAGACTTGGCTGTATGGGCATATTTCCCTTTGCCTACTAGAATGGGTGAAGAAAAAAAAAACTGCTTATATTTTCTTACGGTTGGCGCCATTTTCCAAATTTTTTTTCTTTATTAAATTGCTTATGTTTTTCGCAACTGTATTAAAAATAGTCGTTCAGTACACGTGCGGAATCGTCATTGCAACTTGTTCCGACTGTCAACCCTCGCCTTCGGCTGCGCCTCGGCTCGGGTAGACATGTGTCGGAACTCTTTGCAATGACAGCCTTTCCGCACTTGTAATGAAATATACTATTTTGTTTTTTATTCAGCATCTTTAGTTTTAGGAGTTCCACAGGCTTGGGTCACATGGGGGAAAAATAATTCTTAGTGATTTTTAAGGCGGATTGCAAGGCAAAAAAATGGTTCAAGTCCCGGCATGGGTGGAATTATTAGCCTCTAAATAATTTTTAAAATAGCATGTTTATTTTCAAAACCTTATAATACATTTAGAAAAAAATTATGTTGTGATTGTAATTATTTTTTGGTGTTTAGAATATTCTTATCTTATCTTGTCCTTCAGGCCCTTTTTTTCAATAACACAGGTTTTAATTGAAATATAAAATAAATTATAAGTATAGACGTAAATGTTTTAAAAATAACAGCAAACTATTCAGTAAACGTCCACGCTCCAAAAAGCTCCAGCTAAGTGACCTGGTTTTATCTGGTTCTAATCAGTCTTATTTAAAATAAATACCGGTTTTGATTTCGTATGCAAAAGAAGTAAATCGGAACGAGCCCTAGCTTCCAGATTTGAAATTCAGATGCATCCACACAATTCCTTTGTGCTAAACTGTTGGAAATGTAACCGGTCCGGGTTTGAGAGTCCTACACTGTTACCGGATGGAATTACAGTGACATGAATGGAAGGTACACCACGTCCACACGAGATTGCACTTGATATTAACAAAACAGTTGAGGATCGTTTAACTACACACAAATTTTAAAAACCTATTTAGAGGATAAACATTACAAATTACTAACATTTTATTATGTAGCCTCTATAATATGGGTATTCCACTGCAGGGTAAAGGCCTCCCACTTTTAGACCAAGAATTTCGGTCACTGGCCACCTTTGACCACTCCGGCAAAAAACTGTCGAGATCATCCCGCAATTGTCTTCTCAGCTTCATGATGAGCGCCGCATGGTACCCACTCGATGGCAAGTCTCGCCAACGTCTTCGGGTGCATGCGACTTTTATTTTTATTAATTTTATTAGAGAAAAACGGTCACATGTAATCATCGATATCATTGATATCAACCCTTGTATGTCCCCACGGCACAGATCTCTTTCTGCATCGCAGGAAGTTAGGCCATACTCCACCACGGGGGCCAAGTCAGGGTTGGTGGAGGATTGTAAGACAGTGGCGGGCCTTACTGTCAGAAGTTATCAAGCCGCCCATAAGACCTCTGACATGGTTTAACGACTGTCATTACATGACAGCCGGCACCAACGGCTTAACATGCCTCGCGAAGCATGGAAGCGCTCGGAAAAATGCTACTTGCGGTAGTCGCGGAACGTTCACCCATGCTGCACCTGACCGCACCGGTTGTTGCTTAACTCAAGCGATGGATGCCAACCACTCGGTTCCACTAGGCCACGAGCGCTTCACATGTAATACAACGTGTAAATCGGCAATAGAGGGATTTTGATTTATAAAAATGTAAGACTACTCAGTCTCAAAGATTCAAGGAAACCGAGGATAATTAAAAGATTAGATTGTGTTTTGTAACTGCTGTTTCCGAACACTTTTTCCGGTATACAATAAATAATATTCTTATCTTATCACATCGTTTATTAAAATTTAATATGTTTAATTAAAACTGTTTTCATACGGATTTTACTCGTTTATTACATTTTTACAATTTTCCGACGTTTCGGCACTTTTTCAGGTGCGTGGTCTCGGATGACCATAATGTTTAATATGCTTACCTACTTTTTGCTAATTGTATTGCTTTAGTATTTGTATTATTTCAACGGATTGTTATTTATCAACACGTAGTTACATATTAAACGGGTCAAGTCGCGATTATTTATTAGGTAAAACGTAATTACCTTATTTCCCGACGTTTCGGCAGCGTTACAGTTGCCGTGGTCTCGGGTAGATTGAAGTGTAGTACCGTCAATTATTGTGGGTAGTCACTTATAGTTTTTAGCAGCTGGCCGACACATGACACCGACGAGAAATAAGGTAATTAATTTTTAAAATAATTACTTTTTACTTAAGGTGCTTCGAGGCGCTAACTAGCGCTACTAATGGAATCATCATAACTTGTGTTATTTTTTTTTTATTTATTTAAAAGTGAATATGAGAAATCTTGACAAATGTGACAACAATTTTTAGAACCTGCAGTCTACAACCTAGAATCAACAACCAAGGTGTTTTTTAGTCACGTCCGCCAAAAACGGCCGTTTTTAGCGGAATTCGATCTATAGATCATAGGTTCTAGACTGTAAGTTCTTAAAATAGTTGTCACAGTTGCTAAGATTTCTCGTGTTCACTTTATATTAATTATAAAACAGTTAGGATTTTTTCCATTGGTGGCGCTTGTTAGCGCCCCGAAACGCCTTAATAAATAATTGCAATTCTTCTTCTTCTCCAGGCTATAGATAGATAGATAGATAGATAGAGAACACTTTATTGTACATAAAAATGGAAATTACACAGATATTTCTCCACATTAGTCCACTGCTGGATAAAGCCCTCCCCTAATGAGCGCAAGATTGTGCCATCATTGGGGAATAATGCCCATAATCCCCACGCTGGGCACGTGGGTTGGGGATCGCAGTTTGGTGGAATTGTACTGCAGGGGGCGCTGCTGCCCAATCCCTGTTTTGTATCCCTTAGTCGCCTTTTACGATACTCGCGGGAAGAATTGAAATTAGACCCGTTTAATATACAACTATGTATGAGTATCACGAATAGTTAAGAGAAACTTTTCTATGGTTCTGTCTGTAATGTAACCGGCTCAAGTTTCGCCATTAAATTAATCATTAAGACAAGGACTTGTCAAAGAGCACGGAGCAGAAATTAGAGATAGGGGTTAGGTTACAGCAGTAAACTTGTTTAGTTAAATCGGCTCCCCGCATCACGGTTGCCCCGGGAATTGTCTCGCATTTGAATTTCAGATGTGGTTTTCTTGTTTGTGTCTTAGGCGATTCCCAACAAATCCACGAACAAAGTAAAACTAATAGAAGTATAAAATCAATAATAAATTGTGCATCCTAAATACGTGAAGTTAAAATAGCAATACCACTCGCTAATAAGATAAGATAAGAATATTCTTTATTGTACACCAGGAAAAAAAATTACAAAGATACAATACAATTGGTGGTCTTATTGCTTAGGGCAATTTCTTCCAGACAACCTACAAGCCTACCTACCTGGAGTCTTGCTAAAGGAAAAGTGAGACGGGTAGTTGGTGCAAATATGAATATTGATATACATACTTATACTTAAAAATAATATACCTACATAAACCATAACATATAAGACATAAAAGCAATTTATTATAAACATACATACACAAAGTTACATTATTTACAATAAACCTGAGTGTCTGATGTGTTAAAATACCTCAGCGCTTGAAGTTGCCAATCCGCTGTGGGGATGTGGGAACTAAACCTTCTCTCTCTCTCTCTGAGAGAACAGACAGGCTTTTTCTTCGAGTGGCATTGGTACTATGTTTTCACAAAATTTGTAAGCTTATAGGAGCAATAATTTAAAATAAGAACATGTAATGTACGAATCACTCATAGCCCCGGCTCCCTGAGTGATCTTAATCATGAAGGTTAAGCAAGACATTGTGCGTTCAGTGCATGAAGGGTTGACTGTCTATGTCTGACGCTAGTGGCATTTTTCCGAGCGTTTCCGCGCTACGCAAGGCACGTCAAGCAGATGGTGCCGGCTGGCAGTCGCTAAGCCAGGTCAGAGGCCTCAGGGCAGGCGCCGCTTGAAAACTTTGGACAGTAAGACCAGCCACTGGTCTTAAGCCTCCACTAATCCGGACTTGGCCCCCGTGATGGAGTATGGCCTAACCTTCCTGCGATGCAGGAAGAGACCCGTGTCCCAGCAGTGGGGACATACGAAGGGTTGATATCATAGCCTCAATATTTCCCTTCAAAGGCAGCAAAGCAGTTTATAATTTTGAAACAAAAGGGAAGACCCCCAGTCAACTAGTCCGGCCGGCACCGCTTGACAACCGCCGCATTATTTAAGGTCCGCACTCAAATTGTGGCAATTGAGCCAACAGCGCGCCAAGCCCCGGAACAGTTCTAAGCAATTGGAAGTAGAACAGAAGTTCATTAGCAGATAATGCAGGGTTTCACTCGCACCGCGGTAAATACTACATTAGTATTTGTTAATGATTCGCGATACTCATACATATTTATATATCAAACAGGTCTATTCGCGATTATTAAGTAAAACGGGATTATCTTATTTCCCGACGTTTCGGCAGCGTTACAGTTGCCGTGGTCTTGGGTAGACTGAAGTGGCGAGTACAGTCAATCATTGTGTGTACTCACTTTTAGTTTTTCGCAGCTGGCCGACACACAACACTCACTGCGCCCGCGAACAAGTGTAGACAAATAGAAGACACTTTAGCTATAAAATAAAAATGAATCGCTGAATGTGTTGGTAAGCGCAAATCTTAAATTCTTTTTTTATAATATTCCTTGAAGTACGAGGATGGTTTTTACGGAGAGAAAAATAAAAATAAATTAAAGAATCGACTTTTAGGCGGTACGAAGTTCGCTGGGTCAGCTGGTTGTACATAAAAATGGAAATTACACAGATATTTCTTAACCTAAGAGTACAGACGGCGGCCTTATCACTAAAAGTGATCTCTTAAAATATTTTTTATCTTTTATACCTCTTTTTATAATCTTGTGGAACTTTATGGTAGCTAATGTTACTTCATGTATGTTTATAATTGCTACATTTATAAAATATAATGGCTTACGTAAGTATATTATTATGAAGTGTAAGTATGTCAATCAATATTCATATTGGCACCAACTAACCGTCTCACTTATCCTTCAGCAACTCTCCATCGTAGGCTGTCTGAAAGAAATTGCTCAAAGCAATAAGGCCGCCAATTTTACTGCTTCTTTGTAATTTTACCCTGGTATCCAATAAAGTACTTTTTATACGGAATGAGCTTACTCTTGACCTCTTTCTAGCCCAAAAGTGAAGATAAGGTTGCCCGAGACCGAATTTTCCCAGAAGCCTGTTGACTCGCACCTTAAAGAGGTTCAGATAACAAGTATTTGGAAATACTTGTACCTTAAACGTGTTTCTATGTATCCTTCACCTAATTTTCATTCACTGAACTAAATGCCATATATAATTCTTTCTAAAACTGTTGCGAGGCACGGGTTCAAGCGCCTGGCGAGCCTGCGGGTTTAATTTTTTGTTCAATGTATAATTCCAACAAACATTTATATATTTTTCCGTTTTCTGCTACTCGACTACAAGGTTTGTTTTTAATATGTATTACTTAATATAGACCAAAACATGGTCACTCACGAAAGGGTTGGTCTACCAGTTCAAAGTCGCTCAGCGGGCCATGGAGAGAGCTATGCTCGGAGTTTCTTTGAATAATAGGATCGTAACGAATGTATCCGACAGAGAACCAAAGTTATCGACATAGCTCAGAACCGACTGATTAGAATAGAAGTTTGATTTTTGAACGCACCCATGACGGGCGGAACTACTTGACAGCTGTCAGATGAGCTGAAAAATGTACCTCTTGTTTCTTGTTGGTTAAACGTGTGAGTTCCCAAAATTGTATGGCAATTAGATTGCCGGGCTTATATCTTCGCGTTAAGTGCAAGATAAGTTCAGCGACGGATCCCAGTGTTGACAGTGTTGTGGTCGGGCGACGGATCGACCAAAATAGTAGACATCTCTTTTGTTGAGAACCTGGTGCCGTGAAGGTAGCTTTCTGGGAAAAGAGCTCTTGGGATAGAGGGGGAAGTCTAGGGATCCCCAGACCTTACAGTGCACCCATCCTGAACGGCGCCGGCTGCCAAGTCGAGAGGCGTCGACGAAGACAGACTTTGTAAGTGCCTTCTTTTCTCATTAGTTTTTAAGTATTAGTGTCCTATACCCAACACCGACAACCGTTGGAGTAAACGTGTTCTTGAGTGGAGACCTCGACTCGGCAAACGTAGTGTAGGACGCCCTCCGACCAGGTGGGATGACGATCTGCGAAAAGCTGCAGGCAGATGGTGGATGCGGCAAGCCGAAGACAGGGTGCTGTATTAGGGGTGGGCTATGTACAGCAGTGGACTAGTATAGCCTGACGAGGATGAAGACGATGAATATAGACCTTGTTCTATGCAGGTCCATAATTTACTAATAAAGTCATGTAATATTTTCTAAGGTTAACACGAGCACTATACATAAAAACTATATTTACACGGATTTTACTCGTTTAATTTTACATTTTTACAATTTTCCGACGTTAAAACGAAACGACGGAAAATTGTAAAAATTTAAAATTAAACGAGTAAAATCCATGTAGATACAGTTTTTATTAAAGTTATGTAAATTCTGATATTTAAAAATTAAATCTGACTTAAGGCCAGATTCTAAATTGAGAATTTTGCTATTCTTTTCAATTTTGAGAATTTCGTTTTTTACTTAACTCTAGTTCTGTCTCTTGGAATTTCTCAACAAAGAGCGTGTCAGAGTATAACTTAAATATTTTCTTAGTGAAATTCTCAATTCAGAAACCCGCCCAAAGGTTCCGGTAGCAACAGTTGCTCAAAAGCACAAAGTCTGATTGGTGTGTTTCATTAATTGCCCATTTTAAATCTAACCCTGTATAATGTCGAGTGTATGTCGGTGGATGTAATTAAATCTGTTCCCTTATGTACCGCAAAGTACAAATAAAGACTTACCGCGTCGGATAGGAACCATTTAATGACAACTCAACGATTAACAACTCATAGCTTTACTTCGATAAATATTACATAAATACATTACCCCACGCCTGTATCCCAGAGGGGTAATCAGAGACCAGGGACTGCCACTTGCCACGATCCTGACAGATCCCCTTCGCTTTATCAACGTTCATAAGTCGTTGCAAGCCGCACGCCGGGTCCGCGTACTTTTTATCTTCCCCTTTGCTAATACATCCCCTATTTGGTCGATGTATTTCCGCCTGGGACGTCCCTTACCAGCATTTCCACTCACATTTGCAATATATATTTGTTTCGTCAATCTTTAAATCAATTGATAAATATTAATGGCTGCGTTTCACATCTCCGCTCCATCTCCCCAAGGTTTGCTGGACGAAATCTCGTACACAGATAAGCTCGCCTTTGTACATGTTTTTTCTGCATTATATTTCTTTTTTGTGTTTTTTGTGTGCGAAAGAGTATAATAATAATGCATGCCGATAAATATATTTAATTTAATTAATACAAATCTATTGAACAGAACTACAACGAAATAAACAACTAGAAACATTACCAAATCTGAAACACGGAGCTTAGCAAAATAATTATGGCAAATTATTTCGTTGCTACACAAACTCATCACAAACGCCAGTCACAGAGCATTAAGCTGAAAGACTCGGCAGACAATGAAGCCCGCAGAACCGCACCTAATTTCAGCACAAATCAAACATATCGCGCGCTGTATGCGGCGGCACGGATGTCCGAGCGCTGTGCGGCTACCGTTATGGCCACCAGTTTGATCAAATTACAATAATAATCATTTACATTAGGCTTAAAAAGTACCCGGAACCGGCGTGCGTGCATGCAAACTACTTATGAACGTTGATGAAACGAAGGTGATTTGTCAGGACCGTGGCAAGTGGCAGTCCCTGGTCTCTGTCTACCCCTCTGGGATACAGGCATGAGGTTATGTATGTACGTATGTATTAGGCCTAGAGGCACCTTATATATACGAGTAAATATAATAAAAGAAAAATCAGACAATATACATTAAAATCCAAAATAAACTGAAACACCTATAGCTAAATAAAAAAAGCTGTCCGCAGGTTATCGCTATTTTTGAGAAGGGCCTGTTAAGTTAATGACATAAATTATTACTAAAAATGAAATTGTGAAGGGAAAATATTTCATTACTATTACGAAGCCTGTTGCATTACAGACATTTTACAGAAAGCTGAATTCAAGCTGACAGACGGCGGCGACACGGAAGTCCAAACGCAGTACGGTTACCGTTCACAAGTTTCTTCATAATAATAATAGTGTAAATACAAATAGGCTAACCAGTAACCTAACCTAACCTAACACAGACTTAAATTTAAAAAAAAGTCCTGAAAAACGGCATGCATATACAACAACTAATGAATGTTGATGTAGCGGAAGAGATCTATCAGGATCATAGCGGTTGGCAGATTCTGGTCTTTACCTAACTCTCTGGTATACAGGCATGAGCTTATGACTGTATGTCCTTATGTTAATAAAGAAAAGTTTTTCCAAAACTATTAATTATAGTATCAAATTTTCTCAATCAAAACAGGACAAGGAAAATAAGAATCTCCCTAATTTTTATACTAATTGAACTCACAAAATATATGAAAGTAGGTATGCAATTTCTTTAAAATAATTAAAAATGAGATCGGTCATGAACGTAGGAAGTGGCGCCTTCCCCTTTGCCTCCCCCTCCTAGACACAGGCTGAGTTTATGTGTGTGTGTAATTGAAAATGTTACGTTGTGTGAGCGAGACAACATACATACGACATACCATGCATAACAGCAGCCTTAAGCATATTATGCTGTCTGTAACAGTCGATCATTGGTATATGCCAGAATTCGAGCCCACGGCCTCATGTTTGACAAACCGGTATTATCTTCACTTCGCTGTTCGCTCCGCTACCACCGCCTTTGAAATTACCAATCCATGGTGGGCACCCGTGGTAATTAAGTTCGCACTATCTCTGTCGCAGTGGGACAATTAAAGGCTATTCCTACAATTAATATTAAAGGCTACACAGGTGTTCCTATTGTATATAAAAAAACAGTTGATCAATATTCCAGTCGATTTTGAACATTCATTCACAGTCAGTCCATTATCATGTTTCATAATTTATACCCAACAGAAAGTTAGATGAGTGTTAAATATCCTATTATTCACAGTGCACTTATTAAAATTACTACTAAACAAATTAGTATTTTCCTTAACACAAATTTATCAATTGTAAGTCATACTAAGTATATTAATCACACCAATCAATCCAAAAGGTTTTACTTCGACTAATTTCAAAATTTAGATCTTTTTGGAAAAAATGGCCAAAAGAACTTCAAACTTAGTCTTTTCAAAGTCCTTAATTAACAGCATCGTATTGTATTGGCTTTATTTCCGGACATCATTGTTATTTAAAGGATAGACGCAATACACTACCATAATATTGGTATCGTACGATGTACTAGGTGGCAATATTGCTTCTGCCAGCAACAACAACAACTTTTAACTTTGTTCGCAAAATTACCGATTTTGTCGGTAATATTGCTGGCAACGTTCCCATCTTGATTCCCGTTTCGTGCAATATAGCCGGTCGTATTCCAATTAAGTGCAAGCTGACGCAGAAATGACGTTTCACATCACAGATTCCCGGATTTCCCCATACATTTGACACAATATATCCTCACCTGCGAAACACAGGTGTTCCTACAAGGAATCAAATAATGAGACGGAATAGGAAATCTCTCTTCCGACTCACATCCGCTAAACAAACCGAATAATCGCATTTGAAATTCAAATTCCAACATCAGCCCGTCCACTTACTTTGGGAAATCTTACTGCCTTTCTTATGTTGTTTGAAATGTAATGAAGTTTTTCAATCAGTTGGTTTTTAGGGTTACGTAGTCAACAAGGATACTTCATAGTTTTGCCACGTCCTTCTATCTATTTGTCTGTGTACGGTTTAGGTCAGAGACCATTAGTACTCGGAAACTGAATGTTGCCATACATATTACTAACGCTAACAAAACGGTACGATGAAATCTTATTTTTCTGCAGTTCTTCGCCTGGTGAGTAAGTAAGGTGAGCACGCGTAAAAAAAGCAGATTTTATCGTACCGTAAAAAAATTAGTTTAACAGGTTCCCTATCCAGCGAATCACATGTGTCACACGTGTGACAGACTATTTTTGTACCAATACTGACAAGTTCATGAAACTAATATGAACAAAATTAGTAGGCAATTTGCAGGCTTATTTCTGCATTTATTCATGCATTTTTTTTTGTGTGGCCTCGATTTTTAAATATTATGTAGTGCATTAATAGTACTATGACAGATAAACGGTTGGGGCACTTGGAGTATTTTTTTTATACCAGTGACGCCCGGGTTATTAAATATTATTTCGTTCAATATTATTTGAGATGATATAGTCAGTGCAGGATTTGTTTTCACTGCCTTTATTTCACTACAAATTGTACCTTGACATTAAAGTCTTTACGTTGAAATATTTCTTTTTACATGAATGTATAATAAATAAGGTCAAACATCATCAAGGTTAATGTACAAGCTAATAAATTGATCAAAATTGAAAAATTATTCTTGTATAGGCTATAAATATCTTCAAAGTGCCATTACCAAAAACCTTAAAATTCCAAGTTCGAGCCTGCGCGGAAATATTGTTTTCGCTAAGTTTCAGCCGCAGATTAGGGCTCTAACTTCGCATCCCTTCCGAAATTGAAGAACTCTCTGAAAAATATTAATGACAGAAGCTTAACTCTTGCTAAGTCTCCAAAGTATTTTTCTTCAAAGTAGCGCATATTATACGCCTCACTGCAGTGGAAAGTCTTCTTTCAGAGAGAAGACTTGACCATACACACCCACCGCGGACTAGCGACCTTTGCGCTTATTCCGTCAATGTCACACTTTTCATAATTTTGCCCCTGGCCTTCTCTCACAAAGAGAGAACATTGGCTTAATTCACACACATGCTGACTGCGGATAGGCAATTTCAAGGTCTAAGGTACGGGAACGCTTCATAAACTCAGTTTTCCTTCACGGTTAGCCACTGGTATTGCAAATGCAACTTCACAGCGCAACTTACCTTTAGAAAACAACTTTAAACCCACGACCTCTGAAATGTGAGCCTGGTATTCTATTGCTGCTCTAGGTACCCCCGCTCCAAAGTAACATTGTTTGCTAATAGTGGCAGATAGTTAGCAGCTACGGTGAGTCCGATTGTTGTCTGTTAGACGACGTACTTCCACTTACCCCTGATATATTTTTGTAAGTGCGATAAAAGTGGTTTGAAGGATTGACGGCAATGATTTACATACTACGTTACCTTAAAGTACTTGCCTTGAGGCGACTTGTATCAAACCATAATATAGATAAATATTTATCCAGGAATAAACGAATAAATAACTGACAGACTGGGTTGTCAGTAATAAAAATTAACTATGGATAGCTCTGCAAAGGTCACGGTACAAGACTTTTATATAATTCATTCTTAATTGCATAAAAGATAATAAACAGAAGGTGGACTTACTGTTTATTGCATTTTCTATCAGTACACCTGCAGGAGGTATAGGAGAGTAAATTTTTTTTCGATTTATTTGCTGGATAGAGCTTACCCATGGATTAATAGTGTTGTCATAAAGCATTGACAAACGCCAGCCTTAGTAATATTATTAATAAATAATAAGTTAAAAATATCATTAATGAATAATATTTTTATTTATTTATTTTAGTCAATCACAAGAAGCTCACAGTGCAAATATAATTATAGGGCAATTACAAGTTTTTTTAAAAGTTTAGAATAGCTAATAGTAAATTGGTTTTTGGAGGATTTTACAAGAAAATAATACAATGCAAGCAAAGCCAAAGAAAAACTAAGCTAAAAATATGAAAAATACTATACCAATTCACGTTGCGTGCTAAGTCAACCTACTGTAATAAATAATATGTGCTTTATAGAACTCGGAACTTGTCAACAAGTTCTCTGTTTTGATCAAGTTTCGCTAACGGGTTCCGTGGAAACGTTTCCCTCTGAGTTAGTGTCATGAATTTCGGGTTGTAACGTCGACAGTGGCTGATAAACCTTTACGTTTTTGTTGCAAACTTATCCGTTATGAAACTGAGTAGAGTGTACACGACGTGTAAAGGTACTGTTGAATTGTTCTTGAATAGCTGACGAAGAAAAGTGTGAAGTAGGTATGGCATACCAACTCTATGGTTCAGTTGGTTGCCATGGATACTTAAAAAGATATTAAAATAACTTATGTGCCAACCTCTCATCTGGCACTACAAAAAATATAATTGTTTTACGAATCTCTAATTTAAATAAAACACGTTTATATTATTTAGCACTCCTGCTTTATTCTTGCCAATATTAATTGTATCTTATGACTTGAGATCCACAATTATACAAAGTTCAACCGTCTCTTGAACTTTACAAAAAGTCAAATGACCATCAGACCATCTAATGTCACTTTGCCACTGCTGTATGATTTTTATATTTATTTCATTATTGTTATTTCTTACCATAAGCGTGTTATTTGAATATCCATGTTACTATTTTTTAGATTTAATGTGTGTTGTTCTGCCGGCTGTCATGCAATGTCAGTCGTTAAGCCATGTCAGAGGCCTTCTGAGGGGCTTGATAACTTCTGACAGTAATGGCCGGGATACACGAGGCTAGTTTTACAAGCTAGGATAGCAAGCTAGTGTCAGTAAGCTAGCAAGCTAGTACTTCTGGCTTCGTGTAGACAAAACTAGCTTCATTTCTGAGCTAGCAAGCTAGTTTACAAGCCAGGATAGTTTTTAATAGGATGGAGTTCTATTTTTTAGGATAGTAGCGCCCCTTACCACTGATTTAACTATTCTGGCTTGTGTACTAGCTTCATGTGGCCGGCGAAGCTAGTTCTTAGTTGGCTAGTAAGCAGGAACCACGCGTTTTATTTTTAAATATCAAACAAATCAGGCGTCACTTGCAAAACACTCTTATACGTATACTCGTCTAAATCTTCATTGCGAAATTCTTCCAATAGTAAAGCAGATGTTCCACGTTCATCTCTTCTTCCATGTTCTTTAAATCCTCGGTATTGTCCACGCCCGTTTTTGTAACTCTTCTAGTTCGTCTAGTTTTCGAAGTAACTGATTCAGTCGAAGTGTTTTTTTTTTCGCATACAGCTCATTTTAGACGTGTGGTTACTTTAGTCACTGCAATAGTACTAGCTTAAAATTATCCTAGCCTCATGTAAACAGAACTAGCATGATCCAAGCCAGGTCAGCAAGCCAGGACAGTGCTTAGCTTGCTGTCTTAGCTTGAAAAACTAGTCTCGTGTATCCCGGGCATAAGTTCCGCCACTGCCTTACAATCCACCTGGACGTGGCCTCCATGGTGGAGTATGGCCTAACCTTTCTGCGATGCAGGAAGAGACTCGTGCCCCAGCAGTGGGGACATATAAGGGTTGATATAGTATATCGTGGTATAGGAATAAATGATTTTTTTTGTTCTATTATGTTCTAAAATGCTTTTAGAGAATTAATTTCAATTTCAGCATTTTCTTTAGTCAATTAATCGTGAACGCAGAAATCCCTTAGTAGCAAGAAAAGAAAAGGTTTTTTTCCTTCGCTTCGAATCAATTAACAAGATATCGCTTGTGCGGATTTGAATCTGTAATAAAAACCTGACTCCCTGAAAACGTCTTTAATTTTACATTAATTTGTCGATTGATGATCGGCCAATTTTTTGTTAAATTAGCGGTTCGTTTCGATTTATTTCCGGTGGACGCGGACATGGCATAGACGTTTTCTATTTCATTAAATTTTTGTACTAAACCTGAATAGACATAAAGTCGAAATTTGAATACCCAAAACGGTACGGTGCGGACGTCCATAATTATGTCGCGTGTCGTGCATGTCTCAGACCTTCAACCCAATATCTATAGATATTAAGATAATTAAATGATTTTTTATATATATAAGCGCTCGTGGCCTAGGCGAACCGAGGGATTGGAATCAATCACTTGAATTAAGCAACAAAATGCACGGTCAGGTGCAGGATGGGTAACCGTCCCGTGACCACCACTAGTAGCATTTTTCCGAGCGCATCCATGGCACGTTAAGCCGTTGGTGCCGGCTGTCATGTAATGGCAGTCGTTAAGCCATGTTAGAGGCCTGATGTGCGGCTTGATAACTTCTGACAGTAAGGCCCGCCACTGTCTTACAATCCTCCACCAACCCGGACTTGGCCCCCGTGGTGGAGTATGGCCTAACCTTCCTGCGATGCAGGAAGAGCCCCCTGCCTCAGCAGTGGGGACATATAAGGGTTAATATCGGTGTATTGCCATGTACGACCTGACAAATTTAATTCTATTGGTTGGACAGAGAGACGTCAAAAGGGATTAAATTTTTGACGAAGAATTAAAAAAACATAATCTGTTTTTAATTCGACCGTTTTGCCATTGCATTTTTAATCCATTAAAGGATTAATATTTGGGCCGTGAACCATCCAAAAAATAATGAGATTTACTTACCATTGTAGGTTTATACTTTTTCAAGCCCAGTGACTTATTTGTTGGTCCCGGTATTTATTATAAGTATTTGTTTTTATGTAGCCTATATTTGACCCACTGCAGGGCACAGGCCTTCTCTTAGAGAGAGAGACTATGAGCTTAAGTGCCACGCGTGCCCACCGCGGATTGGCAATTTCAAGCGCTGAGGTGTTTAAACTCCTCAGACACCCAGGTTTTCTGACGATGTTTTTCTTCACATTAACAAGAGGTATTCGTTATCATCGTTATCAACCCTTGTATTACAAGTGGTATTACTTTAGTTAAAATAAAAGTATACAAAAAAAAAAAAATAGATAGATATCAACCCTTTGTATGCCCCCACTGCCGGGGACAGCGGTCTCTTTGTGCATCACAGGAAGGTTAGGCCAAGTCCGGGTTGGAGGAGAATTGTAAGACAGTGGTGGGACTTAAAGTCAGAAGTTATCAAGTTGCTCATGAGGCCTTTGAGATGGCTTAACGACTGCCATTACATGACGGCCGACACCGACGGATTAAAGTGCCTTGCGAAGCAGCCTTGCACGGAAGCGCTCGGAAAAAATGCCACTAGCGCTAGACCGCGCTTATTGTTGCTTAACTCTAATGATTGATTCCAAGCACTTGGTCCCACTAAAAAAATAAAATAGATTTTATATTATAAAATATATAAAAATGTATGTAATACAGAGAGTATTGTAGAGGTTCGAAATTTCTCTGGTGCCGGTGAGTCGCCCATTAGCTCAGTTGGAGGGAGCGCTGGCACGGATGGCCAGAGATCGCGGGTTCGAATCCCGGCATGGGTGGAATTTTTAGCGTCTAAATAGGTTGTTAAAATTGTCCTTAACACGGGCTAGTGCATTAAAAAATGAATAAAAAAAATATATGAAATATTTTTATAAACAAACAAAAATTTCCTAAAAAGCCTGCATGAAAAACATGGCCACTGTATCTTGTATTTGCGGTGTTCTGACAGTCAAGTTCGACTTAACTGTAAATGGCGTGGGTTCACAAAACTAACAATATTACCATCAGCACTTTAATGCGGTCCTTCTAATTACGTATCGCCAAGCTACGCCACGCTCTAACAAACGGGTTAAATGTCTACGTTAAGGGTCTATCCACATTATGCAAGCTCGTGTCATGTAGGACGGCCTCCAACTAGGGGAGGTTCCTCCAACCTCCAACCTCTAAAATGCACAGTTGTTCAATAGAGTTATATTAGTCGTTTCATTCACACTATAGTTAGTTCAAATTCAAATCAATTTATTTCAACGTAAAGAATTTACATTCTGTTTGCTGAATCTCAATGTGCACTGTAAAATGTAAGCCGCTGCCTTCGGGCCGTATTGTAGTGGAGAAAAAGGCAGCGGAAAAAAAAAACTCCACTCTGACCATCTTTTCTCAAATCATCTTAAAACCAAATACTGATGTAGTTGCCATATGTAAACCTAATAAGATTTCATGATTGCCATTAACAACCCTAAATGCCTAGTAACCAATGACATTGCAATGGTATAACCCGTGCTCTTAACTCGGCGCCTCACGTGATTCTTCATCGCGAGATATGCCAATTTAATTTACGCGTGTTATACCCCTGGAATGATATTGTACTGCTATTGCTTTGTAGACTACCAAATTGAGACACGTAACAACCATTGTCGTGCTTATTTCATTCTATTGAAAAACTATGTAAGTGTTAGACTCTAGGGCCAGGTGGGATGATGATCTGCAAAAAACTGCAGGCAGATGTTGGATGCGGCAAGCTGACTGCTCTTTTGATCTAGCCGTTAAGGCGCCTTGGTACCAAGACCCATGCGGGTCATAGAAGTCGTGCGTTCGATTCCCACCGGGGCCAATGTACATTTGTTCAAGTGGCCAGTCTGGGTGTATTTTCATGTTTGTGATGTCCTTGCCTGGTTACCGTAGCACAGTGTATCCTGGTCTGGGATCAGGTCAAGTTGAAACGGTGCAATCCTCTTTACACCATTTTTTTATATATTTTTTTTCTATGTATTTAAGGTAAGTATTTTTTAAGTAATTGTACTACTAGGTCTGCGAGTAAGTGGTCATTCTTTTTTTACGTGGCCTATAAACGTCCTACTAAATGGCACAGCTCTTTTGTCCATAAATATTTATTTATTATTAACTTATTTTTCTCACTAAGAAAGAGCATAGGTTTAGTTGCCACGCGTGCCCATCGCGGACTGGGAATTTTAAGTGCTCAGGAGCTATTTGAACATCTCAGGATCACTCGCTACGTTTTCTTTCACCGTTAGCGAGTGGTAGCGGCTACTATAACTTTAATTTTGTGGTCACCATTTTGTTTAAATTGTAGCCCAATTATTCCCACCAAATTCTGAGGGATTTCAATCGACTTATTGTCATATTCTAAGAATTATCACCAAAAATTGTAATAAAAAAGTAACACATTGAGACTAACTGGGTGGGACTAACCTAAGTACATTGTTGAATTTGGGTCCCGCGTGCTTATTAGTTAACAACAGCCGGTTGTCGGTTAGTTTTATATTTTTTATTTAAGTTTGTTTTACATCCAAATCATACCACCCGCACGGCTACCGCAGCTTGCAATGTGGATGGACCTTAAGTATTTCACTTCCGTCCCGCTTGCACCTGCGGGTGTACTCACCTGCTCGTGTAAACGGATTATCCAGAACAGCCACTGTTACGTAATGCCGTGCGGAACCTAATTCTGTTAAAACGCTACGAGAACCGAATGCGGCTGCGACAATTGTCCACTGTTTGCGCGCAGTTGCTTCAATTGGCAAAACAAAAATAGGTCGAGAGCTCGAAAAGATGCGCAGCGGCACAGCGGAATAGGGACGCCTCTGGTTTGAAGTTTTGTTCGATGTTGACATAATTAATATTATTTTCTAAGGTTAACACGAGCAGTAGACATAATTAAAACTGTTTTTATACGGATTTATGCTCGTTTATTACATTTTTACAATTTTCCAACGTTTCGGCACTTTTTCAGGTGCCGTGGTCCCGGATGACTCATCATCATCCGGGACCACGGCACCTGAAAAAGTGCCGAAACGTTGGAAAATTGTAAAAATGTAATAAACGAGCATAAATCCGTATAAAAACAGTTTTAATAATTAATATTATTAAGTTATTCCCGGATTTATTTACTTGAATTTTCGTCGGAAGTGTCTCCGGCTCTCTTGCGGATTAGGTAAAGTTAATTATTCTTCAAGCAGTTCTTACTCTTTTAGTGCCATCTCCTATCGCAGGTCAGCTATAATTCTGGTTACTTTGTCCTGTGATGTTGATGTGTTTCTGGTGTGGAATCACTTTGCAAGACTTTAGAGATAGAGAGTTCGTTATCAACCCTTGCATGTCCCCACTGCTGGGGCACGAGTCTCTTCCTACATCGAGAGATAGAGAGTTATGGTAGATTATTTGTTGTGTGATTGAAAATCTATTCGAAATGTGTTTTTTTTTATGTAATTCTATTTATTATACCAAATTGGAAGGAGCAAGTATCCTTTTCATGTAACCGATAAACGTCCCACTGCAGGGCACAGGCCTTATCTCAGAGGGAGAGTATGGGCTCAATAACCACGCGTGCCCACCGCGGATTGGCAATTTCAAGTGCTGAGGTATTTGGACACCTCAGACACTCTAGTTTCCTCACGCTGTTTTCCTTCCCTGTTAGCGGTAGTACTCGTATTGCTACTATATCTTCAGAAATGTACATCACTTAGAAAGCAATGTCATTGGCACATACGTTTTCAACCCTTGTATGTCCCTACCGCTGGGGCACGGGTCTCTTCCTGCATCTCAGGAAGGTTAGGCCATATTCCATCACGGGGGCCAAGTCCGGGTTGGTGGAAGATTGTAAGACAGTGGCGGGCCTTACTGTCAGAAGTAATCAAGCCGCCCATAAGGCCTCTGACATGGCTTAACGACTGCCATTATATGACAGCCGGCACCAACGGCTTAACGTGCCTTGCGAAGCATTGGCACATGCCCGAATCAAACTGTGGTCTTTCACTTCCGAGTCCATTGATAAACCCACTGGGCTACCGCCGCCGCTAAAGTTCACTTCACAGAAAAACATTCTCTTTTAAACAGACATCAAAAACTGAGAAGTCTCTCAATTAGTCGCGTATGATTTTTTTCGTAACGCAAACAATAATATCTTGTGTCATGCATGAGAAAGAGGACGGTGGTAGCGGAGCGGTGTAGAACGCCGGCCTCTCAATCGGGAGGTCGTGGGTTCAAACCCCCTTTGAAACCAAATGACTTTGTTTTCCAAGTTATGTACATTTGTGAAATTATAGTAGCAAAATCACTCGCCGACCGTGAAGGAAAACATCGTAAGGAAACCCTAGTGTCTGAAGTGTTAACGTACCTCAGCGCTTGCTACGTACAATGGCCCAACTATAATAGTTATAAGAGCGCCACGCCAACAAACTGCACTGCAGTTTGGCGAAATTTGTGAAACCAAAAATGTAAAGGTTGTTTTTTTTTATTAATAAAAAAAAAAGGCTAAGTGCGGAAATCTCAGGTCTAACTAACTATTTAAATAAGACCGAAGAAAGAAGAGAGAGAAGAGAGTATCATGAGAAAAACATTTACGTTGCGAGGGGAAGTAAAATAAATACAATGTTTTCCGAATCAAAAGGGGATTTTTTTTCGTTGTCATGAAAAACAGGGTTACGTGCTTGCGGGAAACCTCAGAGAAAGCCAAGATGCATTGTCGAGTTTTACGGGTACACCTAATGCACTTTCCGCCGGAGAGACTTTGTGGGTAAGGAACGTGTCCAAAGAAACTAAGTGTAAAACTCTCAAGCGAAACTGAAGCCGCTCTTTTGAACGTTGAGATGCAAATGAGCCCTAACGCTTACCTGCTCTTGCCCGTAGCATCCATCTCCCTCGCACATTCTATTGAACTAATGAGTAGACGTTTGCACAATTCAATTAATTTATTTCAGATGTTTCATCATCATATAAAAATGCTAGTCAGTCATCAGTCATCATCAATCCACTACGTCCCCACCGTGGGGCACGGATCTCTTTCATGGGAAAGGTATAGGCCATGCACACTCCATCACGGGGCCTAAGTTCGGATTGGTGGAGGCTTGCACGACCCCGGCCCCGGCTGTTTGAGTGATCTTAAACGATCACGACGGTTAAGCAACACAAGGCGCTTTCAGTGCATGGATGGGTAAACCATCTATGACTAACGCTAGTGGCATCTTTCCGAGCGGTTACATGCATCGCAAGGCACGGTAAGCAGTTAGTGCCGGCTGCCGTCGATAGATGCCAGTCGTTAAGCCAAGTCAGAGGCCTTAGGGCGGCTTGAAAACTCCACCAATCCGGATTTGGCCCCCGTGGTGGAGTATAGCCTATACCTTCCTTAGGTGGGGACATGATGGGTTGATGATGACGACTGTAAATATAAATGATAGTAATAATAACTTCCATACAACACAATCATTTGACCTGCTCCCATAATTATGCTACAAGCCTGCAAAAAAGGAGTGACCTCAATAAAGTCATAACCTACGAAGATCTATAAGCAAACGAGTCAGAAACCAAGAAAAAAGTACCTTCGTTAAAAATTATATAACCTGCACACTGGGACGCGAAAGAAAAGTCATTTTTACATCAAAGTTTCCTTTCCATTTTCTTTTGATGTTTTTTTCCGAGATAAAATTTCGCCCCGAAACGAAATTAAAGGTCATGTCGCGACGCTTGAGTTGGCGTATTCCTAAAGTGGGTACGAGTTCGCGGGAGGGCTCTTCCCAATTAACCTTAGTAGATTGGCACTGCGGTTTGACATCTTGTTAATGCTTTATTTGTACGCACCCTCAATTTTATCTCACTTCTCAGCAAAGGTCTTTCAAAGGGAAAAGATGAGTACCTCTTTAAAATGCGTCTGAACAGGCTTTTTTTGAGCAACCTCGGTCTATCCTAGACGTCGGGCTAGATAGAGGTTAAGAGTAAGCCCACTCCTTATAAAAAAATACTGCTTTCTATATCTTTTTACTCTTAGCCGCATCACAACAACCTGTCGTCGTCAGGTGTTTCTTTTAAGGGATTTTGTAGGTCACAATTAGCATGCTACTATATGAGCTCATACGGCATATATTATAGCAAATATGAATCCACTTAACACTTGATAAAAGTAAATCAGCTTTTTACATCGCTATGGTTGTAGAACGGTGTGATCCGCAGGCTTCCAAATCTTTCACCGATAAACTAGAAAATATAGATATATAGAGAAATCTATCTGTAGAAATCTCTTACAGAGATAAACTCACCTTTGTACATGTTATTTCTTATGTAATAACATAGCACAGTACAATTGGCGGCCTTATTGCTAAAATTAATTACCTTATGCTCTCAGGAACACAATGTTGATTTTATCCATGTGATCACACATCTATCATAACATAACATTTACATACCGGCACATACATTGCTTCCGGCCCCACACTAGGATACCCTGTGTCGTGGGAACCAGAAACAACGACATCACAAACATGTAAACATCCAAGACCTGGGTTTTTTTTTTCGTTCCCAGCCGGGATTCGAACCCGGAACCTCTTGCATGGTAGGCAGACGCGCTACCGCTACGCCACAGAGGTCGTCAAAAACAATCCATCACGCGGGATACGCAATTAAAGGACTAAACGGGCCAGTAGACAAAAAGTTTTCTCGTTTGAGGACAAAAGATTAAGGGTCATAAAAGAAGTGACCGCCATCGACTCACATTATACATAATAAGCGTGCAGAGCAAAAATTTTAGGGTGACATCCCTTGAAATAAAGACTTTTATCAAGAGTAATACCTAAAATAGGTGATTACAGGAACCTCAAAAGGCGAATCACATGTTTACCATTTGATGAGTCACCAATTTAAGACATAGGCCACTGCCTTTGGATTGCCCCAATCTAGCGTGTTAGTGGAAGAAAACCGACTTCTTCTAGAACCTCCATATGAGTTCTTATTTTAATTTTAATTTTGTTCTTAACCTCCTAAGCCTAGGAAGCCAGTTCCTAGAAATAAGACATCTATTTCACGAATAACTTTCTTAATTCACACCCAATGATTAAGTAGGAAGTCCGGAAAGCTTACTGTTCCAGTTCCAATATTTTCCTTATCATTTTCTGGACAACAAGAGAAAAAGTTTTTCAAAATCTATATATAGTTTTAGAAGACTTGAAGTAAGTGGTACCTCCAGGGCTTAGAAGGCTATGGATATCTTACAGCTAAGCTTATCATAATACATTGTTTCTTAAACGAATATTTTATTACAGGCATTCATAAATAGATACTAATTAAGTTTTAACAAAAAGACACTATATTCATTTTTTAACGCACTAACCCATGCTAAGGACAAATTTAAAAAATTGTTAGCCTCTAAATAGGTTTTTCAAATAGATACTAAATAAATTAAGTATTCGCATTTGGTACTAAATTTCATTGAGTAAATACTAAGTCTCGCTCTTTTCTAATAGATTCGAAGAGAACACCACCTTTAACTATTTATTTAGCGAAATTATCAATTTAGAAACAAAGTATTTTATTCAAAATTACTCGGAAACTGTGACTTATTGAACGTTACAGGCTAGGTGTCCATTTCAAAATCTAGATTATTTAATATAACACATGGACAAAAAAAATCCCAACTTAATCTTCTCAAAGTCCTTAATTATCACAGTTTAAATATTTTAAAAACCTATTTAGAGACTAAAAATTCCACCCATGCCGGGATTCGAACCCGCGACCTCTGGCTATCCGTGCGAGCGCTCTTTCCAACTGAGCTAATGGGCGACTCACCGGCATCAGTGAAATTTCGAACCTCTACACTATTCTCTGTGTTACGTACAGGCAGCGACATCTGGCTGAAGTAATTTGTATCACTTGCAGCCCCGAGCACCTACTTCGCAGTTAGGTTTTACATCGGAATGATAATGAGAGTTTACATAATTATTATAAAACATTGAACTCATGTTTGGTACTGGCTTTAATTCCAGACATCATTGTCATCTAAAGAATCCTCAGTATTATTAGTAGCTCTTTTGGCACAAAGATAAGTAAGAATATTCTTTTACACCAGAGCACATATTATAAAACATGTAAAGATACAAAGTACAACTGGCAGCGTTATTGCTAAAAGCAATTTCTTCCAGACAACCTTATGACGGAGAATGTACATAAATTACACAAAGTATACTTAACACCTTATGGGCCTTATGGGCGGCTTGACAACTTCTGACAGTAAGGCCCGCCACTGTCTTACAATCCTCCACCAACCCGGACTTGGCCCCCTTGGTGGAGTATGGCCTAACCTTCCTGCGATGCAGGAAGCGACCCGTGCCCCAGCAGTGGGGACATACAAGGGTTGATAACGATAACGATACTCAACACATTGCTAGATTCTTTCCTTATTCTTTTCTAGATTCTTTGGATGACTTGAACAGAAATAATAACACGCTAGCAAAATACCAAAACACACGAGAAACATCACATTTTTAGTGCTACGCTAACAAACGCTTCACTTCGAGATTGCAGAAGGTAAGACGTGTTTATTTTTTTTTTCAAATTACCATGCAATAAAATAAACACACCACATATTTATCTGCCACTTACCGCACGACTGATCGTCGTCGTCCTTAAAAGGAAATGAACTTAGCACTCTGGCGCCGAGAGGCTAATTTCCTTTGACACGCGCTCGACACCATAAATCAGTTTATGGACCGTAATTTCAAAACGTGACTCTCGCGATAGATTCGTGAATTTTCATCAGTATAAATACGGCACAAGAAAGCGGAGGTGTTCTACGTCAGATGGGAAGAATGCTCTTGGCGACTATTAGTACAAAAGCCACGTAACAAGGTGAACCATAAGTGCCCATCGATATCGACCCTTGTATGTCTCCACTGCAAGGGCGCGTGTCTCTTCCTGCATCACAGGAAGGTTAGGCCATACTCCACCACGGGGGCCAAGTCCGGGTTGGAGATGGATTGTAAGACAGTGGCGGGCCTTACTGTCAGAAGTTATCAAGCCGGCTTCTGACAGTAAGGCCCGCCACAATCTTACAATCCTTCGCCAACCCGGACTTATTGAACGTTACAAAATAAACTAGGTGTCCATTTCAAAACCTACATCATTTTGGAGAAAAAGTGGACAAAACAATTCCATACTTAGTCTGTTCAAAGTCCGTTATTAAAAGATTTTACATAATTATTTATTACTAGCTATGCCCCGGGGTGTCACCCGCGGCTTATCGATTTTCCCATAGGACTAAGATATTTTTTCGCAGTATAACGTAGCCTTTGTGATAATCCAGGGTGCCAGCTAACTCCATTGTTATCAACCCTTGTATGTCTCCACTGCTGTGGAACGGGTCTCTTCCTGCATCGCAGGAAGGTAAGGCCATACTCCACAACGGGGGCCAAGTCCGGGTTGGTGGAGGATTGTAAGACAGTGGCGGGCTTTACTGTCAGAAGTTATCAGGCCGCCCATAAGGCCTCTGACATGGCTTAACGACTGCCATTATATGACAGCCGGCACCAACGGCTTAACGTGCCTTGCAAAGCACGGAAGCGCTCGGAAGAATGCCACTAGCGGTAGTCACGGGACGCTCACCCATCCCGTACCTGACCGCGCCTGTTGTTGCTTAACCAAGTGATTGATTCCAATCACTCGGTTCGCCTAGGCCACGACTAACTCCATATTAAGTTTTATTACATTCGCTCCAGCCGTTTAGACGTGTAGAAGTATTTTTTTTTTTATTTTATCTATTTTATTTTATTTAAGTAACATACATACACACTCACAAACTTTCGCCTTTATAATATTAGTGTGAAGTATGATGTGATCATAATTATTAGCTAACATTGAACATAGAACTTATGCACTGCACTGCCTTTAATTAGACTTTTAAAGTGGCGCTTTTGACACCAGTACACTTTCCACGTTCTTTGAACCGCGTTTCAGGCAAACTTTATATGGTTTATAAATGACACAATTAAAACTGTTTTTATACGGATTTTACTCGTTTATTAATTTTTTACAATTTTCCGACGTTTCAGTCATCCGAGACCACGGCACCTAAAAAAGTGCCGAAACGTCGGAAAATTGTAAAAATGTAATAAACGAGTAGAATTCGTATAAAAACAGTTTTAATTATGTCTAGTGCTCGTGTTAATCTTAGATAATATTATAAATGACATTTTATTAATTTTTATTTTATTTAAATAGGACAACCAACAGGCAATACAACAATATAGTCACAGAGAAAAAAAAACACACACACAAATAACAAGATAATTACTCACCCACTTATAGGTTGTCGCATCATGCATGTAAAAATCAACAAACTGTAATAAGTATGAATCCGTCTTAAAGTTATAAAATATATCTATTATATAAAAATGAAGCGCTGAATGTCTTGGTAAGCGCAAATCTCGAGAGCAGCTGAACCGATTTCGTTAATTCTTTTTTTAGAATATTCCTTGAAGTACGAAGATCGGTCTTACGGAGGGAAAAATAAAAAAAAAAGAATCGACTGTCAGGCGGTACGAAGTTCGCTGGGTCAGCTAGTATTATAAAAAGATAAATTGCAAAATAAATTACAAAATAAATAAGAGACCACGGTGGAAGCCCCGCACGCCCTGACACGTAGGGGAATATATCCCGAGCGTATTTCGTAAGGTCGGCTCTCCACTCCACGACCCCTATCTTGTGTATCGACAGTTTGAATTTTAACACGCGCTTGATATGCATAACCCATCGCATCTCTCGGTTTATTCATAAACATTTTCCTCGCCGCGCTAGAAGATAGGGTACTCTTTTGCATCGAAGTTAGTGGGTAGATAGACGTACAATTTATTTTCATGTGCTACTAGATGCTAACTAACGCAACCAGTGGAAAAAGAATCATAACTTAAAAAACCTATTTAGAGGCTAAAAATTCCACCTATGCCGGGATTCGAACCCGCGACCTCTGGCTATCCGTGTCAGCGCTAAAATAAATAAATAGTTTTTTTTATTATTCTTAGCACGGGTTAGTGCATTAAAAAATAATATAAACACGTGAGTACAGCGACATAATTCCGAAGTAAAACCTAACTGCAAATTAGGTACTCGGGGCTGCAAGTGATGTGAAGCATCACGCCAGATGTCGCTGCCTGTACGTAATACCATTGAATTAATTCAATGGTATTACGTACACTGTTAGGTGTTAGCACAGACACAGATTAAAAATACAGTTGACAAACACGGGTTACTAAATGCAGACTAATCGATTAAAGTAATCGGCATCCTATTTTATTAGGGACATAAACTTGTTTCAAAGATTTCTCGTCTTCCAGATTGTGAATTAAGCTCATTTTTTATATTTCATAATAGAAAAATATAACGCGTTTTTTAAACCATATCTCAACAATTTTCAATCGCGCCCAGAAATCCCCGTCTCCTTCGAAAATCACACTTTACTTTTAAACACTGCCAATTCAGTTATTTGATAGCGTATATCCAATCAGATGAGGCCTTGAAATTCTTTTTTTAATATTAACTTTAAGAGTGGTACACAAGGTTCATTTCATTTCCACCATTCACATTCATCGTCATCGTCAGGCTATACTAGTCCACTGCTGGACATAGCCCTCCCCTAATGAGCGCCATAGCGCCCTGTCTTCAGCTTGCCGCATCCAGCATCTGCCTGCAGTTTTTCGCAGATCGTCATCCCACCTAGTCGGTGGGCGTCCCACACTACGTTTGCCGAGTCGCGGTCTCCACTCAAGGACACGTTTGCTCCAACGGTTGTCGGTTCTTCGCGAGATATGGCCATTCACATAAATTATGTTTAATAAATACTAACAACTTACACCTATTAAATGACATAGTGTCCTCGCCTTTCCCAGTGGAATTATACCAAAGCACTGCAGTACACACAAACCTCATAAGAATTATTAAATAAATTCATGTCTTCTTACAGCCTTGTTTTGGTCACACTCCACCCTTTGAAATTCTTATTCTTATTAATTCTTAGGAAAAAGTGTGTCAACGTCTTGAACATCAAAGGTGTCTCCTATCATTTGAAAGAAGACCGGCATTCCATCCGGGTTGGCTGCCGCTCGAAATATGTCGAGTAGCTGATTTGTTTCGACCCCATGTTTTGATCCAAATTTCCGATATCTAAGAACCGATGTTACTTAAGTGCTTTACTTTGTATATTTTGTGCAATAAAGTGTAACAACAACAACAACAACCGATTTATAACCAATAAAAAACAGCTTTTTTTATTTATCTAGAAGCATAAACAGCTCTTTTTATTTACCTACCAGCTTTTCGTACGTATGAGTCTAGTAGCATTAACTTTCATTAGTCAAAGCACAATATTATGCCAAAGAGGAGGCAGAAACCAAGGACTGCCACTTGCCACTCCTGACAGATCTTCGCTTCATCAACTTTTATTGGACGTTGCATGCACGCAAGCTGGTTCTGGGTACTTTTTACCTTCCTTTTTGGTAATACGAGGTTCCTTGCCGGCTCTAAGTTCAAAATAATAAGAGAAGCTTATCTCCTGCTTCTTGTACAGTAAAAATTAATTAAACTATTGTTAAAAGTTCTCACTTGTCCAAAGTGCATGTAAAGAAGCAGTAGCTTTAAATATTTGTTAACGTATCAGAAACCAGTTGCAGTTTTGCAAGAGCCCTTTGGCTCGATCACGTAGAAAGAATGGGAAATGATTAGGAGGATGGTCCTGCGTCGTAAGTAGCGTTAGAAAGACGCAGTGGAGCGAGATCTATGCGCGCTCCAAGGCCGCGTTTCACAAAAATGCAATTCATAGTTTATTTAGAGCAATCGATATACATGGCAAAGTTGATTGAGACAACTACTTGTTAAGCTGTAGGTTAGGTTTGGTTTGGGTACGCAATGTATATCGAATAGTCCTAATTCACTATTATCATGATGAACCATTGGACTATTTTAATGAGAACGAAGTTACATAATTTCATAAGGATGGCATTGGTACTGTTTCCCAACTGCTTTATCGGTCAAGATTCAAAATCAAAATATCAAAAGTATTTAATAAAGTAATGCCATCGGCTTTAGAATCGGAAATGCCGCTGTCAATATTCAAAAGTAACAGTCGTTGAGTTGGCATCACTGCGATAAAGTATGTTGAGGTGCATAGATTAGTTGCAAAGGTCAAAAGAGTGAACTTGGTGAAGGAAGCATATCTTCACAATATTTCACATATCTGTGAAATATGACCCAGGTAGATATTTGGATACATGTATCGCAAGACAAGGAAAATTGCATCTTTTTTTTTATTTATTAGGCACACAAAACAGATATTAGCCAGTACATTATCAAGCTAACATTAATTAACATGTAAGATCCAGACTAATCTCCAAAACATGTGTACACAGCATGGTTACAATAATATGAAACTTAGACGAGTTACTTAAACTAACATAATATGCATTTTATGTATTCTTTTACATTTATTCAAGCAGAGAACAAACAAAAATTTTAACAAAGAAATTATAAGAATAAGAAGAAGGAGGCGACTATTTTTCGGGCTGATTATACTTTTTCCAAATTCAGACTTCAACAATCCGATCTTAGGGTTAAATATTTTTATTGATGTTCGTTATTTCATTATATGAGCGACACATTCTTGTTACGGGATTGAATAAGGGAGTTTTCGTTGCGGAAAACCCATTTAAAGTCGCTGAACCAGATAGAATGAATTAATTTAATGACCAACGGAATATTTTTAATTAGGCTTCCACTCACACGTTCAGTATTGATAGCAAGCAACGATTACTTTTTTTCGAATAGAACGTGTATCTCAGACCCAACGGTAACAGCCCCAAATACGCTGCCCTCTAGACCCTCTGGGACGAGCCGGGAAAAATCTTATTATTCCACATACACGGCAGGATAACAAAGGTCAATACCTCGATAAATGGGGTCGCAAATGACAATATTATCAGGAAAAATTGAAAAGAAAGGTCTTCTGGTCAAAGGTTTGTCTTCTCAGCGATATGAAAAGCAAAAGAAGTCCTCGTGGAAAGGAAACAGCCGAATCTGCCTTCACAAGGACAATATTTGAAACTGTCGTTCGTACATGAGCAGATGAAAGAATGTTGATCAAGTGAAAAAGGATTTGTGAAGAAACCTTAGTGTCTGAAGAGTTAATATGCCTCAACGCTTGCTACGTACAGGCCTAACTATGTGGCTTAGCGAGGAAATCTAATGTCTCACTAACGATTATCATATTTATAAGATCGTAGCAGTATTTTATGCACTGAGAAAAGACTACAATGTCATCAAAGGGTATTTTTTATTTATTTATTTGGGTTATTGACAGATAATTACACGCTCTCATTTCATTATTATTAACTTCTTACATTGCAAGAAATGTGTAACATCTACAAATAATAGCCACAACATGCATACTTTTTAAAAACACAAACTTAACCTAGTGCTAGTCTTATGCAGTACCGTAAGTGTTGGTACTCCAAATAAGTAACAAACAGAAAAGGAGAAAAACCTACTTAAGACAATAGTAATATACTTAACAAGTTTTTTTTAACATTTGTAGAAAAGAACCGAGACTTAGTTTTAATTGTTATTTTACAGGATCTAAACAGATTTTCTTAATCGTTTGCGTTGTAGTCGAGAATATGTCCAATTCGTCCCGGCGTCGGTTATAGGCTGTTACAATGCCATCCAGAGGCGCGTGGGTCTTAATAATAATGATAACAACTTCCACACAACACAATCAATTGACCTGGTCCCAAACTAGGATTTCTTGTACTACGGCAACCAGGCAAGGACGTCACAAACATGATAACACACCCAGACTGAGGCCACGTGTACAAATGTAAGGCGACCTCCAGTGGCAATTGAACCCACGAGCTCCGACCAACGAGGCAGTCGCTCTCTCTATCTCTATCTTATAAGACAGAGATAGAGATCACTTTATTTTACATAAAAATGGAAATTACACAGTTATTTCTTAGCCTAAGAGTACAGACGGCGGCTTTATCACTGATAGTGATCTCTTCCAGACAACCTTCGGATGAACTGGACTAATACATTAGAGAAGGAACTAGATGTAAAAAAAAAACATAGAAAACGATAATTTCAGATTATTATTGACACTTTACGGCGTAATAATGTGTAAGTACCCCTTTTCTTCGTCCACAAACCTATTTGTGAACCCACCTTGACATAGGCTCCAGTCCCAAACTCTTTTGCTAGCCAAACATCATCGCTTCACGTCTAATATTTACTATCAAGACACATAATTATAGGCTGACATTCAGAGACGAATCCCAAGTTCACGCTCCAAGCAAAGCGCCGAAATCTTCGTATTCACATTCGATCGGAAGCGGGAGTAAAGCATGAGACTCATGCTATGAGCAAAGAGAAGACCTGTCTTAAGAAAGTCATCTATATTGTCTATTATTTTTAAGTGATGTAGTAAACACAATGCTAATCACAAACTCCAACCAAAACAATACGACAAAAAGGTAGGTATATAACCTCAAAGTGAAGAGAACCAAATGACAGATGACAGTTCTATCTAAGTTCACGTAAAATCACCAATATTGGCTACTTACACTTAGCTAAGTACCATTTCATGCTCAACTTGATAAGATTCGATTCTGAATACTAAATATTTTTAAGTACGTTATTTTGACATTTCTGAGACCGGTCTTAGCTTAGTTTTCGTCTCTGAATGTCAGCCTGTTTGTTGACAATCAACCGATCGTAAAGATAGAAACCGTACCTACGTGACGAAGCTGGGAGGATAGTGAAGGTGCTTGGAAAGCCCATTCATTTCACTTAAAATTATTATGTCGCAAGCTTTACAGGGTCTGATTGTTCACATCGCCTGTTCAAAAAGGTTCACGAGTTATCTTAGATTGTGAATTATCATCGCTAGTGGCCTAGTCGAACAGAGTGATTGGAATCACTTGAGTTAACCAACAATAGGCGCAGTCAGATACAGGATGGGTGACCGTCCCGTGAACACAGCTAGTAGCGTTTTTCCGAGCGTTTAGCCGTTCGTGCCGGCTGCCATGTTATGTCAGTCGTTAAGCCATGTCAGAGACCTTATGGGCGGCTTGATAACTTCTGACAGTAAGGCCCGCCACTGTCTTATAATCCTTTTTTTTTTGTTACCCAGGAGAAACCCCAATTACGGGTACCATCGGCTCGGGGGAGCACAGTGGTTATGTCGGACTCCCCGCCCTGAAAAGGGCGGTATACCAACTAAAACTCCTGGGGTGTTCCTCCGCACCGCAAAGGACGGGGCCACGGGGACGCTTACGCACACTTCCGCGACACCGTCTGCGGGCGCCCTTTCGGGCACTCCTTCGGCGGCGTCCCTGCCCCACCCGCAGCGACAGGGCGAGGGAACGCCGCATCTCTTCGATGGAGCGCATAGTGGCCGAGTGCAAAAGACCTCGGCCACCACGCCCATGGCGCCCCAACGCGCCACCCCCTCCACCCCATCGCGACCCGGTCGATGAGATGAGGAGGGCGGCGCACCTCCTCGTGGAGGCGCATGGGGGCCAACGCATCCAGGCCCCCACACGCCCTACACGCGAGGCCCGTCGCGTCACTCACCAGCGCTTCTGTGAAAGCAGAGAAGGCGAAGAGCGACCGCGCGGGCCCCCTCCGTGCCAGAAGGCACCCTCGGAACACGCAAGGGCGCCCTCCGGCCCGCCGAGATGGAGGCGGAGGGTCCCCCAACCCTCCGCGACCCGGCGGCCACTCTGGTCCGACTGATATGAGGCGCGCGCGCTTCCGCGCAGTGGCGCCCCCCCCAGTCGGTCCTTCAATCGGTTGGTCGCCTGGGTATCGCTCCAGAGAGTAAAACAAGGCCCACGCGACCCCTCCCGCCGTGATGGAGGCAGAGGGTCCCCCGACCCTCCGCCCCCGGCCGCTCTGGTCCGACTGGTACGAGGCGCGCGCGCTTTCGCGCAGCGGCGCCCCCCCCCAGTCGGTCCTTCAATCGGTTGACCGCCTGGGTCCCGCTTCACAGGGTGAAACAAGGCCCACGCGACCCCTCCCGCCAGATTTTTCGCCGCTGGCCAGCAAGATCCCATAAAGAGAAGTTACTGAACAGCGCCCAGGGTGCACCGGCCCTTGCCACTTACCATTCCCACTGGTTCAAGATGAATCAGTAGGAACGGAAGCGGAAGGGCACACGGGGAGGTAATCTGGCATCGCACCCCACTGTCTTATAATCCTCCACCAACTCTGACTTGGCCCTCGTGGTGGAAATGGCCTAACCTTCCTGCGATGCAGGAAGAGACCCGTGCCCCAGCAGTAGGGGCATACAAGGGTTGATATCGAAATCAGCGGATAACAGTGGTTTCAATTTCGTTCTTTCGTAAATGCCCACGTTTTGTTAAGACAACATAACATAAAATCGCGCGTGCATCCCGGAGGGGTCCCGCGGGAACAATTTTTGCCACTCGCCATGATGCTGCTCATGGATAAATTTAGCCAAAAAACAGCAAAACTGCAAATAATTGGTAGGTACATATTCTAGATTGATTCAGTTATTGGTCGTCACCTCGCTGGTTTACGTATCGATGCAGCAGATCGCTTCTGTCGCGTCAAAGAAACGCTCCACTGTACTCAACGAAACTTCGCGATGGCTCTAAGCAACAACAAAGAAAACTCAAACAGAGACCTTTTCCCTAACAACGTCGCATCGCGCACCACGTCCAATATTTTCGACAGCGCCCGCCATCCCCAATAATGCTATCATTGATTAATGTACCATCGGGCCTGCGACGCGGCGTCAATCAATTTCGGCTTGACAGCGCGTCAGCGCACGTCGTTTTAGGTTTGGGATAACCGGGTTTGGGATATCGATGTACCATTTTTTTAAATAATCCCTTGGCTTAAGTACCCTAAGTTTCAATTGTTATAATAACAAATAACAACGAAGTATTTTTAATCAAAATTACACAGAAATTATGACTTATTGAACGTTACAAGTTAAAGTAGACGTCTATTACAAAATCTACATAATTTTGGAGAAAAAAATGGTCAAAAATACTCCAAACTTGGTCGTTCTCAAAGTCCTTAATTAACAGAGTTTACATAAATATTATAAGACATAGAACTCATGCATTAAACTGGCTTTAATTCCAGACATCATTGTCATCTAAATAATCCTTTGTAGTAGTTCTTTTGGCACAAAGTGTACTTTACACGTCCATGAAGGATGACATTTTGCCTGCCTAAATCTTGAGAACAACAGTTTATGTTTGTTTCCAGTATTTACATTGTATAAGCTACCTAGAGTTTCAAAGTTACGGAATTTTTTTCTGACATACATAATATAGTGTTAAAAATAATGTCCAAGGCACTGCAGCGTTTGAATGGTCCTTTCACTTATCTAGTGTGATTGATGGTGCCACTGGACGCTATATAAATGATCTCATTATGTATGCAAAAGTCAATGTTGTTTATTTTAACTGTTACGTAAAAATAATAATCAATCGAATGGATCCACATTGCTCGGCTAATACAAGATAGTAGTTTTTTCCAGCTAACGAAATACTATCTAGTATTGAAATCGTCTTTGTACGAATTAGTTTTTAGTGCAATAACCAATTTTCATTCATCTATTCACTTCTTTTGGACAAAGTTATATTTCTCAAAAAAGTGTCGTAACTGTTTCAAAATGTCCCTACTTTTTTCTAGTTGTTACGATAGGTACCCACTGATTATAGCGGTGGTAGCTCAGTGGGTAGAACCATAGACTGGCAAGCGAGAGCCCCAGGTTCGATCCCGAGTGCGGGCATGTACCAATGACTTTGTTTAATTTCAAAGTTACGTACATTTGCGAATTTGTAGTCGCAAAAGCCCGCGGCTTGATTGGCTCCGCACGTATTAACTTGTCTTTCCTGTGGGCTAGGCCAACTAAGCTGTCAGGGTGGTATAGGTGCTGGGCAAGCCTACACCATCTATAAAACCATGTCCCAGGCACTACAGCGTCGGAGTGGTCCCTTCACCCATCTAGTGTGAGTGAAGATACCACTGGACGCTGTATAAATCATCTCATTAAGTAGATGCAAAAAGGCCAATATTATTATTACCCACTGATTGTAAATATCGATACGATAATTATATTTTCCAATCGCCCGTCCCTACGCCGTTTACGATGAAAGGTTCGAGGGCTCGTCACATGAGGTCAGGGGTATTACAAGAAGCGATGTATCGCCTCTCCCGGTTTTTCACATTTAAGATTCGGCCAAAATACGTGATTACCGTAATAGATCGACTGCCAAACGATCCTTCAGCAGTAAAGTGAAGTACAGACCAATTTATCAGCCTATATTCATTCACCACTGGACCATCAACATGGACAAGACATTACAAGAAAAAGAATTCGTAGATTTAATAGATTCGATTTTTATTTAAGATTCTTAGTTTTTTGGGTTCATTACTGTATTTTGTGGATAAGTCCAACCCAACTCTGAAAATCAGTGTGTACAGTGAGTGATTCATAATAAGGATCAGGTTTATTTTACATTGATAAACAGTTTATTTGTCGCTGATTTTACCTTGGTAAACATTAGTAGAAAGATATTAAGAAAAAAAACGTTTTCAACTTACTTCCGGAATCACTTAATTGTTTGGCGAAAGAGTCTGACTAGGTAAGTTAGTGATTCAAAGTAGTGATTCAGGAATGAAGTTACAATCACACGAAAGCGACAATTTTGTTTTTCTTGTCCATCGTCATTCAGGCTATTAAGCCTACACCACAGGCAAGCTTTAACTCAACAAGCCTACGCACATAGGTACAGCTCATAGGAAAATAGGTTTTACATTCGGATACTCTGTTAAAATTGCATTCTGGCTCCTGAGATACCGGTTAAAGCCTAATGCAGGAGTAAGAGCACAATGATATGTTAACACATTTAATTTGTGTTGAAATAAACAACTACCTTATCCATCATAATTATCTTATTTACTACCAGAATTAAACGTGACTCAGCTATTGATTTTAAACTGTGCTTTTGTTGATTCGATTAGCTGCATATTGGTTTTTGGTACAAGAAATACATTCGTCATAATTAAGTGCCTCATTGGAAACCATAATTGAATCAGCAATTATATGACGTAAGCTGTAAAGTCATCGAACTAATTGCCTATCAATATTTGTCGGTCAGCCTGTTTCCCAATGTTTGCCAGCTAAATTATTCGCTCTAATAGTTGGTATAGTACTGCATAATCTAATCACATTTTACATTTAGGTCAACCCCCAACGGCACGGCTACAATAAATTTAAATTCGCCATAACGTAACCAACTTTACAATACGGCGAACTGACAAAACTTTCGCGCGACCAAGCGAAATGTAAATCGCTCCCTAAATCGCGCGTTTTCAGTCCCAAAGCCAAGACACCCTGCTTACCTTTTACCTACGACGTTTTATCCGAAACAACGTATTCTGTGTAGTGACCAAAACGTCGTGTCCAATTCCCACAGTGGACTGGCACTGGCGCAAATCCAAAACGTCTTTTACCCATCTCGAATAACAAAGTCGCATCTAAAATTCAAATTGTGATACTTTATTCCAGGGAGTACGAACCTTTGGTTCGCGTGCTACTCGACAAAATAGGATTGCGGCGGTACTGTTAAGAAGTAGGTACGTAAGATATCTTAGTTATAAATTCCACGTTTGACATTTGAAATTTCTTCCAGAAAGATTCGAAACTTTCAGAACGGCCGTAGTTCGTCTATGTTAGCAACTAATAAAACTTAAACTAACTTTCGACCTTTGCAGTAAAAGCTGTATAAAGTCGAGTCAAAGCTCGTATGAATTAACTACTACGTGCATGGTAGAAGCTACATGCTAGGCAGAAAAGTTATTTTACTGCCAAAATCGAGTCGAATATACTTATTAAAATAATTAATTATTTTGCATAGATGGCGCAATGGTATCTCAATAAATTTTTGTTATTTGATTTTTTTAATAATAAAAATATTATGATAATAAATTTATACGTATTTATGTAATGGCTGATTTATTTTAATTAGTCTCGTGTCAATTGAGACATTTCCTTGAAGTATAAAATATGTAACCATATTTCAATGCGATATAAAAGTAATCTTTTAAATAACATATAATTACTGGCACAGGCAACAGGAACTCGCTGTTCTCTGCTTAAATTGAATTTATATGATGCTATCTTAATTTCATATTTATAGTTTTCTTAAGAATAACAATAAATTGATCAAAAGTTGACAGCCGTATGTTGGATATTATATACATCTTTATATACATCATCGATTATTATTTTTATTTTATTCATTAATATCTGTTATTTATTAACTAATGTTATAGTTTTTATGTACCTAAAACTTAAATGTTTTTCGTAATAAAATAATCAAATAAAAAAATATATATATTTCAACGTAAAGTTTACTCAATGATATTGTAATATGTAATGTAAAATCATTAAAATGTGAAAATTACTTAGCTAAATTCCGCAAAGTAACGCCTGATTCCATAAAACATTGTAAAATGTAAACTATATGTATTTTCAAGTTCACCTGATGGTCGTTGACCGGCCTTAATATGTTAATATCTTATTTAGTCTACTTAAAGCTTCGCAGTCACAATATTGTTTTGGTACGCAGAAATCGAATGGTTCATAATCCCTGCCTTATTCTTGCTTTCTGAAATAGCCTCTTCTCTCATGGAGTCAGAGTACATGGGGTTCGGACACGCTTGGGCGCGCGTTTTCATTTCTATTGTAAATAGTGTTTTGTATTATTGTTTTTCTGTCGATAAGTGAGCTTCGTAGTGCACGCGAGTTATCAGTGTGTTATCAAACCAAGCAGATAGATAACTTTTTAATTTTAATTCTCAGTTTATGTTTATGGCGTGCCTAAAATTCTGCCAATATCGAGGTTTGGGGATGGCAACTACCTACATAGTTTTGATTTTCTTTTCTTCCCTTTTCCAGACACCTGTAAGTGTAGAAATCCAGAACAAAACGACACAAAATAAATACGTAGATAAATCGGACACCTACCGATTGAAAAATCTGCGTTCTGCCGCTCCGATAATACTCCTTATTTGTATTAAATGTATTTTAATTCAATTACCTTAATTACCGACGTTGTGATAACGCCGATTATATAGCGTTACATTTACATACAAGCTCATACTTTGCTTCGGGCCCCACACCAGGATACCCTGTGTCGTGGGAACCATAAACAGCGAATCACAAACATGTAAACATCCAAGACCTGGGGTTTTATTTGTCCCCCGCCGGGGTTCGAATCCTGGACCTATCGTCCACTTTGTATGAGTATTCACTAGTTATAAAAGTTCTATTACAAATTTAGAAACGCAGCAGGCGGCTTGTATGTCTATTTTGTACTCAAATCAGTTCTGAACCTGGGGATCAATTATGTAAGTATAAACTGGGTAGAGTCAAGTCGTAGTTTATTTAAAAAAAAAAAAAACTATTCCAGCTAACACAGATCTTTTGATTCATCGGAAACGTTAAGATGTTCAACCCGATACAGTGGATCATTACATAATAGCGGAGTTGAGTTGTTTCGTTTATTTCAAATTGGTGTAAGTAATCCGCTCCACCAAGCAGTGGAAAGTAGCCGACAGATAAGACAGAGATACAGGAAATACCAACTACTGCAGACTATTTTGAAGGGCAAGGTGGAAGGAAAGAGAAGGCTGGGCAGGAGAAACATGTCATGGTTGTGCAACATCAAAGAGTGGACTGGTGTTAAAACCACGGTGGAGCTGTTCAGGTTAGGCATGACGAAAGATTTTTAAATCCTCTACCATAATGTAGCAACACATTTATAATTTAGAAACAAAACTTTATTACAGTAATAAACCAAAGCTTAACAAAGGTTAAAGCTATTTTTTTCAAATTATTTTATATCTTTGGGAAAATACGTCGCAGTGTCATGGCATCAAATCTGACGTCACTCCCAGGTAAAAAAACGTCGTAATCACTAGTAGTCACAACAAAGCACGGGTGAAGTTTACCAATGTTAACCTAGGCGAGACGTCATGCGTTGTAATTGGTATTTCAGTCAAAATGACTGAAAGCAGTATTATAATCTTTTATTTTATTGAAAATATTGATAATTTCTTTTTTTTAAACTAAATCAGTGGTTTAAATCGTTTTTATTATGTTCTTTTCCCTAATATCGTTACATCTTTGATTATTTGATACTGTCGTCACACCTATTGTACCTAACAGAGATCGCTGCAAAGAGCTGACTGCCAACCTCCAGTAATGGAGAGGCACTTTAAGAAGAAGAACAATCCGCTCTAACGTACAAGCGCTGGATCGCTGCTTGACAAAAGACCTATTCATTGGTCACGTTCCGTTCGCGGTACAGGGCGAGCTAAGTGGATTGAAAATCTGGAAATTCGTGCGTTCGTCTTTTTGCTTTCATGCTTTTCTTTTGTTTTTTTTTTTGTTTGCCAGAGCTTCGTTCCTCAGTGGCTCGGTTTTTGCAGTTTCCGTTTATTGGGTTATTTGTTATTGGTTGGTGGTGTAGAGTTGCCTAGACCACATCACATAAGCGCCCTTTACCCACGAAGTCTTATTGAAATGAGTCAAAATCTGAAAATTTTTCTCTTCTGAATCGATAAATTAAACCGGCGTAAATAAGGTGAGACATTGTTACACCAGCTATGAGGTGGGTTTGAGATACCAGAAACTGCGATGGTAAATTCTGCTATTATAATTTTTGGCTTAAGACATATTCATAATTAAGACATGTGGCGCATTTTCTGACGTACATTTTTTAATATGAAATCATTCGTATAAAAGAATAAAAAAAAAAAATCATTGTCATATTTCAACTTTCGTCGTAGTATAGGGAAGAGCGGGTGATCGTGCTCTTCCAGTATAAAGGGAAGTTTCCCGCCAAGCAGATCGTATGCCTGGGAACGGTCTTTCCAACTGTTATATTTATGGTATGTCATGTGAAACACTTTGATTGCGCGATGCAGGAATGTTGGAGTTTGTAGTGCGCGCACAGAGTTGACATGTGCTCGCCACAGCAGTAAACAAATGTAAAGTAAATAAAAATAAATAAATTCTCTAAAAATAATCAAGGATTGTTTCACTCTCCAAGAACGTGGAATAATCGTGTTAATAAAAACCTATTTAGAAGCTAAAAATTCCACCCATGCCAGGATTCGAACCCGTGACTTCTGGCTATCTGTGCCAGCGCTCTTTCCAACTGAGCTAATGGGCGACTCACTTGGAAAGAGCGCTGGCACGGATAGCCAGAGGTCGCGGGTTCGAATGCCCGGCTTGGGTGGAATTTTTTGCCTCTAAATAGGTTTTTAAAATTGTCTTTAGCACGGGTTAGTGCATTTAAAAGAATATAATCGTGTTAATGTTTTTACGTAAAAATTCATCTGTAATAATAAATTAATAACACAACGTGAATTTCGTCGACGACTTCTCCACCGTCCGGCACCGATTGGTCGCACAATGTCGTTCTTTGGGGTCATTTAAAACCTGTGGTTTTTGTGAATAAGCTACAGACTCTCAGCCCTAAAAGTATTCATTCATAAAGAAATAAGGAACATATTGCAGCAAATGTTACGGAAAGTGAAACTAAATGTCGTAAATTGGGTTCAAATATGCATCAACTCTCGAGGTCACCATCTAGAGACATCGTCTTCAAATCGTAATGCGAAGAAATATCATTCCCTAAATATACATAATTACATGAAAAATTATTTTTAGTTTTCTAATTTAGAATATTATGTAGCTTAACCAAATAGGGTCAATACTTTTGCGCCACCCAGTACTAATCTTCGTTATCGTTTGTATGTCCCCACTGCTGGGGCACGGGTCTCTTCCTGCATCGCAGGAAGGTTAGGCCATACTCCACCACGGGGGCCAAGTCCAGGTTGGTGGAGGATTGTAAGACAGTGGCGGGCCTTACTGTCAGATGTTATCAAGCCGCCCATAAGGCCTCTGACATGGCTTAACGACTGCCATCACATGACAGCCGGCAGCAACGGCTTAACGTGCCTTGCGAAGCACGGAAGCGCTCGGAAAAACGCCACTAGCGGTAGTCACGGGACGGTCACCCATCCCGCATCTTACCGCGCCTGTTGTTGCTTAACTCAAGTGATTGATTCCAATCACTCGGTTCGCCTAGGCCACGAGCGTTTGAGTACTAATCATTCAACAAGATAAAAACTCAACTCAGGAATGGTAGAAATACAAAGAGATTGCCTTGTATTAAATCGATATATTTCACACTTTGATTCCGTCCACTCCTTCTTTCTGTGATCTGAGGTCCACTCATAACAACCACACTCGTATCGTTCGATCTGTTGACAACTGTCACCCCTGCGTTTCGTTATATCTCCGTATTCTGTGTCGCTCATTCAATCTATGTCACTCCAAAGTAACTGTAACTCTCGTAGATATAACAAAACGCAGATTGTAAACAACACACTGACATTTTATATCAAGCTAAGTTAAAGAAATACAGAGTAAATAATAGTGATTCTAACAGTAAATAAAATACCACAATTACGTATAAAAAACGTAATCAGCATTAAGTACCTACTTTATTTCTATGAAAAATACAAATATTATAGGTAATAGGAATTTCAACGTTGGCCATAAAAAGTAGTTAAATAATTTTCATGTTCACTTAGTAAAAAATTCATTTTTATAGCCTATAAAATAAAATAAAAGCGTTTGAGTTTCGATAATGAAGATTAGGTGCTTAGGTTTTGTATCTATTTATAGCCGGTATGATATCGGCTAGACCTAGTATCAGCCACTACGGCGTGGTTGGACCTAGTTCTTGCTAAAATAATACCGGCTAGCCTAGTTTTACCCAAAAATAATCGGCTTATACTAGATTTAACCAAGAGTAAGTGGTTACACCTAGTTCTAACCGGCTAAAACTAGGATTTGCCGCGCTTTAGGTTCTAGCCGTAACATATTGTAGAACGAATCGCTCGTTCCCGAGTGATCGTAAACGGTCACGAAGATTAAGCAACATAGAACGCGTTCAGTGCAATGCATTTTTTCGAGAGGTTTCGTTCTTCGCAAGGCACGTTAAGTAGTTGGTTCCGGCTACCGTCGATAGATGGCAGTCGCTAAGCCAACTCCTTAGGCGAGGCCTTAGGGCGGCTTGATGCTTCTGACAGTAAGACCAGCCACTAGTCTTGCAAGCCTCCAATCCAGACTTGGCCTCCGTGTTGGAGTATATGTACCTCCCTCAGGAAAAGGAAAACTATTGTATGAAATCAGGCGTTACTTTGCGGAAATCCTTAAAAGCATTAAAATGTGAAAATGACTGCTAAATTCCGTCAAAAATCCCACAAGCACCATCGTCGTCAGGCTGTACTAGTCCACTGCTGGACATAGCCCTCCCCTAATGGGCGCCATAGCGCATCATCATTGGGGGTAATGCCCATAATCCCCACGCTGGGCATGCGGGTTGGGGATCGCAGTTCGGTGGAATTGTACTGCAGGGGGTGCTGCTGCCCACCCCCCGGATTGTGACCCTTAGTCGCCTTTTACAACACCCGCGGGAAGAATTGGGTTGGTGCTATTCTCTAGGCCGACACCACACAGCAAGCAGCAACAAGCACCATGCGGTTAGTTAATGCGCCGCCCTCCCTCCCACTTTTTCAAGCAGAAGCAAGACACGAACACACCACCACCGACACCAATACTTATGTGAAAAATGCGCGACGCATTTCGCCTCTACCACGAGGCATCCTCAGACTCATGTGAGGAATTTAGCAAAGTAATTTTCACATTTTAATGATGATAAAACTGATACTGAAGCCTAAAACGAACGTTTTTTTATTTAATATTAGTCGACTTATATTTTCATTCATGTTCGCGCTCCGGTAGGTAGTCCGATGTTATAAAAATAGCCGCAACTTATTATTGATTATTGTAACTGGTGACTGGCGGCGTGGGTGTCATTGTGTAATAACCAAGCTTTGTTCTCTGTTTCAGGTAATTTTCGTTCGCTGTTTATTCCACTCAATTCCACTAAGTCTACCGTAAGTACTATAGTTTTATTTAAGTTTCTTTATAAGGCTCAAGTAATGTCTCAAGCAAAGCGCTCGTGGCCTAGTCGAACCGAGTGATTGGAATCAGTCACTTGAGTTAAGCAACAACAGGCGCGGTAAGGTGCAGGATGGGTGACCGTCCCGTGACAACCGCTAGTAGCATTTTTCCGAGCGCTTCCGATCTTCGCAAGGCTTGTTAAGCCGTTTGTGCCGGCTGTCATGTAATGGCAGTCGTTAAGCCATGTCGACTGCTTCATAACTTCTGACAGTAAGGCCCACCACTGTCTTACCATCCTCCACCAACCCGGGCTTGGCCCCCGTGGTGGAGTACGGCCTAACCTTCCTGCGATGCAGGAAGAGACCCGTGCCCCAGCTGTGGGGACATACAAGGTTTGATATCGATGGTCTCAAAACAAATACAGCAAATATTTATGGAGGACCGACAGAGTCTCTAGAATAAATTCAAAGCAAACATAGATAGATGAAGATAGATAGGCCGATACCTTATAGATAAAAAGGTGGTTCTACGATGTCTGTTAAGAAACGAGAGCTTTTCCTATAAAACTACACGAGTGGTCGCATGATTGTTTTATTATTATGAATTTTATTACTATGCCATTAATTCAATTCAATTTATTTATATCAAACAATTAGTCCACATTTCTAATTATAATATTTTGTGTTAGTATTAAGTTTAGCGTAGTAGAATTACATAGTAGAAATATTTATACTATGTCCAGCAGTGGACTACCACTGCTAGACGTAGCCCTCCCCTAATGAGCGCCATAGCACCCCGTGCTCTTGCAGCATCCAGCATCTGCCTGCAGTTTTTCGCAGATCGTCATCCCACTTAGTTGGAGGGCATCCCACACTACGTTCATGTTCCCATTTTAACTTTTAGATAAAAATAAAAGCGTATTATTAAATAAAATATGTTTTTTTTCCATTGCACATAGTTAGTTAGTTAATTAGCACCTCGAAGCGCCTTAAGAGAGGATTGTCAACCTTAGCTGCGATAACCTTCAGAAAAATGTTGCTGCCCCTTATTGCCATTAATATCTTTGCACAAATGTGCACACGTAACATTACTCTCGACAAAACGCAGAAAGATACCGTTATATTTGTAAATATTTATATTTACACCAAAAACGTCTTATGTATACACGGACCCAAGTAAGAGGGATTACCCCCCTCCTCCCTGCTATAATCTCAACCCCTCAGGCGCCAGGCGCGATGTATCTGACAAATGCCATTCCATGTTTCATATTAAAAGGAGACGCGTTTCCTTCAATAAAAAAGTGGCACAGCTCGAGATTTTCACCTTAAACTTAATTTGAGTTGTGATGATGAACATTTTTTGTGTATTAAAAGCACTTTCGTGCATCACGTTATGCCGAAAAATGGCGGATGAAATAAATAAAAAAAAATTGAACTACTTAACACTTTCGTAAGCTCACGACACATTGTAGACTTTTAGTCCGGATCTACTTACTCTGCTCTGCGAATCGGAACGAAAGTCGGACTCTTCCGATATAACAACACCCGTAAGTAGATCCGGACTAAAAGTCTACAATAAATTAAAAATCATGGATTTTAATTAGATCAATGAAATGATCAAATCATGAACTAGGGTTTTAAAAAGATACGAGTACATCCTTCATGGGGCATTGTATAGGTACGTTTTTATAATAAAAACACAGAAGATCTATTTAGCATGCCTGAAACGTAGTTGAAAAAATGTGTAAAATACACTTTGTCCCAAAAGGGCTAGGTATACTATAATATGAAGGATTATTTACATGACAATGATGTCTGGAATTATAGCCAGTACAATGCGTGAGTTCTATTTCTTGTATTAATTATATAAACTATTTATTAAGGAAAAAAAAATCGTCCATTTTTCCTCCAAAATGATCTAGATTTAGAAATGGACACCCAGTTTATCTTGTAACGTTTAAAAAATTTAATGAATTTCACAGCTTCTGTGTCATACATAATGAATAAAATACCTTGATTGTTTGATTGAACTTTATACCTGGTTTAACCTGTGTCTTTATTAATACAGGCGTCATTTTTATGTTAGACTAGCTGACCCAGCGAACTTCGTATCGCCTAACAGTCGATTCTTTAATTTTTTTTATATTTCTCTCCGTAAGAACCACCCTTGTACTTCAAGGAATATTCTAAAAAAAGAATTAGCGAAATCGGTTCAGCTGCTCTCGAGATTTGCGCTTACCGACACATTCAGCGGTACATTTTTATATTATAGACTAGCTGACCCAGCGAACTTCGTACCGCCTAACAGTCGATTTTTAATTTATTTTTTTTCCGTAAGAACCATCCTCGTACTTCGCTGAATATTCTAAAAAAATAATTAGCGAAATCGGTTCAGCTGGTCTCGAGATTTGCGCTTACCAACACATTCGGCGATTCATTTTTATATTATAGATTGTCTTCACAAACCATGTTAATTTAACAAGAACGGAATTGAAGCTATTGTTAATCACAGATATACCCTGGTTTAATGTTATTTCAATCGTTAATATACACAATCTAAAACAAACCTTAAGCATTTGACCTCTCAAAATGGGCAAAAAGATCGTTTTATTGCTTATTGAAATATTTCGTAAAATTATACAATGTAAACATTAAACAAATACCAGCTGCAATACTTCTGAAACCTCATCTACATCATATCTCTATAAGTATTTTAAATTTATGAAAAACCATGTAAAAGGTCTTATACATACATAACATCACGCCTGTATCCCAGAGGGGTAGGCAGAGAGCAGGGCATGCCACTTGCCACGATCCTGACAGATCAGCTTCGCTTCATCAACGTTCATAAGTCGTTGCATGCCCGCACGCCGGTTCCAGGTACTTTTTATCTTTCCCTTTGCTAATACGTCCCCTATCTGGTCGATGTATGTCCGCCTGGGACGACTTACTGGGAGGTCTTATCTTCTGCAAAATAAATTAATTTCATTTCACATAAAGCTCGATAGAAAATGTTAATTATAAAACAAAAAAGTGAGTTTGTGAAACTGAATCAACATACCTAGTTTGAAAATGTAACAACACTCGAAAAACACGTCGCAGTTAATTATACCTAATCCAGCCTGGAGACTTATTATCATTAATACAGAGTACGAAAACACAAAATTCTAAGCGGCTTTTCCCCAAATTGATATTAACATTATTTTCTTCCCGTAATAAATAGAATCAGTCATGCGCGTTTACCTTTTTAGCAGCAAGGGATTTAGGATTGCTCCATGAAAATATTTGATATTTTCGCCCCAAAAAGGCTGAAGCAACGGAACACCCGTTTAAAGGCTTCCCTGGATGTGATAACATCCGTTTCTATTTTCAGAAATAAATTACGTGTTGTCGATCGATCGATATCAACCCTTATATGTCCCCTCTACTGGTGCACGGGTCTCTTCCTGCATCGCAGGAAGGTTAGATCATACTCCACCACGGGGGCCAAGTCCGGGTTGGTGGAGGATTGTAAGACAGTGGCGGGCCTTACTATCAGAAGTAATCAAGCCGCATGAGGCCTCTGACAAGGCTTAACGACTGCCATTACATAACAGCCGGCACCAACGGCTTATCGTGCCTTGCGAAGCACGGAAGCGCTCGGAAAAATGCCACTAGCGGTAGTCACGGGACGGTCATCCATCCTGCACCTTACCGCGCCTGTTGTTGCTTAAATCAAGCGATTGATTCCAATCACTCGGTTCAAGTAGGCCACGAGCGCTTCCTTGTTGCCGTGTCTTACGTGCGGTGTGTGTGATAGGGAAATCTGTGAATCAGCAAAGGTAGCACAAAAACTCAAGTTGCGCCTGTTAAGGCGCTTCGGGGTGTGAACTAGCGCCACTAATGGAATAAAAATCATAACTTGTCTTATGATACGTTTTTTTTCTTTCAAAAAGTAAACTTTATAAATCTTAATACCTATTCTATTTTTATTTTTAATGCACTAACCCGTGCTAAGGTCAATTTAAAAAAAACTATTTACGAGTCGCCCATTAGCTCAGTTGGAAAGAGCGTTGAAACGGATAGCCAGAGGTCGCGGGTGCGAATCCCGGCATGGGTGGAATTTTTAGCCTCTAAATAGGTTTTTGAAATTGTCCTTAGCACGGGTTAGTGCATTAAAAATAAAAAATAGTATAATCATGTGGGTACAGCGATATCATTCCGATGTAAAAACCTAACTGCAAAGTAGGTACTCGGGGCTGTAAGTAATGTAATCTACTTAAGCCAGATGTCGCTGCCTGTACGTAATACAGAGAATAGTGTAAAGACGTTCTAAATTTCACTGATGCCGGTGAGTCGCCCATTAGCTCAGTTGGAAAGAGCGCTGGCACGGATAGCCAGAGGTCGCGGGTTCTAATCCCGGCATGGGTGGAATTTTTTGTCTCTAAATAGGATCTTAATACCTGTGATAACTATTTTTAAAACCTTCGGTCTAGAACCTAGGATCAACATCCTAGGACTTTAATCGTTTTCCGCCAAAAACAGCCGTTTTATTAAAAAAAAACGTAAACTTTTCCTTCAGCAACTCTCCATCGTAGGTTCTTCTTTTTCTTCAGGCTATATTAGTCCACTGCTGGACATAGCCCTCCTCTAATGAGCGCCATAGCGCAAGGTGTCTAACGACAGCGCCATCTTTTGCATGTCATTAAAATTAAATCATCTATCGTCATCTGTATATTCATAATTGTACTGAGATAATCAAGGCAACGAAATATTGTTGATTCGGAATAAAATTACCAACGAAAAAACCTCTCGTCTTTGAATATGCTCCATAAATGTTTAGTGGAATTGTACTGCAGGGGGCGCTGCTGCTCACCCCCCGGTTTGTGTCCCTTAGTCGGCTTTTACGACACCCGCGGGAAGAATTTGGGTTGGTGCTATTCTCTAGGCCGACACCACACAGCAGGTAGGTTGTAGGTTGTCTGGAAGAAATTGTTCTGAGCAATAAGACCACCAATTGTACTGTATCTTTGTAATTATTTTGTGTTTCTTTTTTCCTGGTGTACGATAAAGAATATTCTTATCTTATCTTAACGTGTTATAAAAGATGTTATGATTTTTATTCCATTATTGGACTTAATGTCAAAAATTGCGACTTTCCAGTACATTGATTGTCAAATTCTGACAGTAGATTAAGCATTTTAGACCCACAAAACACGTCGTGTCATTGTACTGCCAATACTGAGCGAAACCTCGAAAAGTTATAAAGTAATCATCAGAAATTATGTGCAGCGTTGCAACGCGGCCAGTGTTATGGGGAATTTTCAGTCGGAGCGATTTATTTGGTTAGGTTTTTTTATGTAGCCTATTAATGTCCCACAGGTCTTCTCTTAGAAAGAGAAGAAGAAGAAGAGAATACATCGATATCAACCCTTGTATGTCCCCTGAGGTCCCCTCCCTTTGCTGGGGCACGGGTCTCTTCCTGCATCGCAGGAGTGGAGGGTGTAGTATGGTCTAACTTTCCTGCGATGCAAGAAGAGACCCGTGTCCTTGCAGTGGGGACATACCAGACTTGATATTTATACATGACGGCCTCGACGGATCAGCAGTTTGGCACGCTGACTGTAAAATCGAAGGTCTCGGGTTCGATCCCCGGCCGGGTCAAACTAGAAATCGAACTTTTCTAGTTTGTCTCGGGTCTTGGATTTATATTATGAATATTTATTGTATTAAATGTACCGTCGAGTTAGCACCTGTAGCACAAGTCATTCAGTTTTACTTGGTATAGGGTTAACGATGTCTGTGTAATATTTGTGTTCAAATAACTAATCTCTAAAGTTAACTACTCTAAGTGTTTTTTTATCCCGGCCTTTGTATTTTAGTGTATTTTATTTTCTTTTTCTTTGTTTGTGCCGTAAATGGTAACCGCTGAAAACCAGCGTCGTGGTCGCTACCGGCCACGGCATGATGCTGAGCGGTGACCAATTTGGTGCCAAATATAACCCGTGTTTTAAATTTGTATTATTAGATATTAAGATTTGAGCATCAAATAAATAATTTACTTACTTACTTAATGTGTCCATGAATATTTATTATTATGTATTCTTATTAATAGTTATTTTTAGAACGTAGTCTAGAACCTAGTATCAACAATCTAGGACTTCAATCGATTATCCCTAAAAACGGCCGTTTTTAGCGGAAATTGATTAAAATCCTAGGATATGAACACTATACTCTAGGCTATATGTTCTAAAAATAGTTATCACTGATTTAAAAACCTATTTAGAGGCTAAAAATTTCACCCATGCCGGGATTCGAACCCGCAACCTCTGGCTATCCGTGCCAGCGCTCTACCAATTGGCATGGGTGAAATTTTTAGCCTCTACATAGGTTTTTAAATTTGTTCTTAGCACGGGTTAGTGCATTAAAAAAATAGTATAATCATGTGGGTACAGTGATATCGTTCCGATGTAAAACCTAACTGCAAAGTAGGTAGTGGGGGCTGTAAGTGATGCAATTTGCTTAAGTCAGATGTCGCTGCCTGTACGTAATACAGAGAATAGTGTAAAGAGGTTCGAAATTTCACTGATGCCGGTGAGTCGCCCATTGCTCAATCGGTAGAGCGCTGGCACGGATAGCCAGAGGTTGCGGGTTCGAATCCCGGCATGGGTGAAATTTTTAGCCTCTAAATAGGTTTTTAAATTTGTCCTTAGCACGGGTTAGTGCATTAAAAAAAAATAGTATAGTTATCACAGATATTAAAATTTAGGTTGTTTACATTTTGAAAAAAAAAAAAAACGTGCTATAAAACAATATATGACTTTTAACCCAATTGTGGCGCTAGTTAGCAGCGTGCAGCGCCTTAAAGTGGAAGAGCGTGACTGGATTAAAACACAGGCGTAAAAACAAATTCTCCCCATTATGACATTTCATATTTACCAGCAGTTAACCCTTTCGCCGCCCGCGTTATTGCGTTTCGTTTAATTTCCACGTCGCGTCAACGCCGGCCCGAGAAAATAAAAATAAAATAAAAACTGGAGACGGGGTGAAGATCTGTCTACTTCTCCCGTTATTGCTAGGGTGTCTGTACACTTTTCTGATGAGTTAATTAATATTATGTTTGTTGTTTACTTTTTTCTAGTGATTATAATTCTTCTTAATGCACTAACCCGTGCTTAGGACAATTTTAAAAACCTATTTAGAGGCTAAAAATTCCACCTATGCCGGGTAACAAACCCGCGACCTCTGACACGGTTAGCCAGAGGTCGCGGGTTCGAATCCCGGCATGGGTGGAATTTTTAGCCTCTAAATAGGTTATTAAAATTGTATGACTAGCTGTGTCTCGCGGTGTTACCCGCGGTCTATCGATTTTCCGATTGGAATAAGATATTTTCCCGCAGTAAAGAATAGCCCGATGTGTTAATCCATGGTGTCAGCTTGCTCTATACCAAATTTAATTAAAATCGCTCCAGCCGTTTAGACGTGAAGAAGTATCGAGTATATACACATTCACAAACTTTCACCTTTGTTATATAAGTGTGATGTAATTTAAAGTGATAGAAAGTGAAAGTGAACTACATTTATTGCCAAAATACAAATTATACACAATATATATATATATACAAAACAAAAAATTTACATAAAAACAGACCGATCATACGATCAAACTAAAACCATAGAAATTAAAACATATGAACAAGACATACCGAACAAAATCTGTGTCACGTTAGAACTAGACATACGTAGTGTCTTTTTAGTCTTTGTCGTGGACTATGAATGTTACCACTATGACGCAGCTGCGGAAACGACACGACGTTTGGTCGGGATGTCCTCTCCATATGTAGTACTTTATATTATTAAGGCTTTTCAGACTCAGAGTACAAAGTTAAATCACAACATAAGAAAACAACATTTTTACTTACAAATAATGCTCCAGAGTGGGTAATAAGGGTTTACCTCACTATATTTTTGATAGATTATTGTTAGTAGTTAGTTAGTTAGTTAGACCTGAGAATTCAATTCAATTCAATTTTTTTCAACGTAAAGAATTTACATTCTGTTTGCTGAATGTCAAAGTACAATGTAACATGAAAGTGAAAACCGCTGCCTTCGGGCCGTAGTGTAGTGGAGAAAAAGGCAGCGGGAAAATAAACTCCACTCTGACCATCTTTTCTCAAGTCCTCTTAAATCTAATACATTAGTTACCACCTATACGCATAAGATTCCATGATTGCCATTAATAACTTTAAATGTTAAGGCATTATTAAATATATACTTTTTTACATAGGCCGTGAAAATATGACAAGTGCTGCGGCCAGACACACGAACAGCACTCGTTCACAAGCATAACGCAGAGGTCAGCCATAATCAGTCTCAACCATTTTGGAGGGAGATAGATGACCCGGCCACCACGCCACCATTCGAATGACCTTTAGCAAACCTGCAGATTAAGTTTTTGTCAGTTATAGAATGTATGATATTTTACTAATATGCAATCACGTCGTCGAGATTTCCGCACTCAGCCTCATGATTGGGCCATTGTACGTAGTGGAGCTGTGAGTTTATTATTGTTAGACCGATCCAATGGTCTTGAGCTTGGAAAACGACGAAGAAGGCGCATGTCCTCGAGGCGTCAAATGGCTGATGATGATGTTGTTACTGTAAGTAGACGACAAAAGAATCATACTTTCAAATAACATTTGTGTCGTACTTTTTAATCACTCGCAATACTCATACACGGTTATATATTAAACGGGACTAATCGCGATTATTCGGTAGGTAAAACGTAATCACCTTTCTTCATGGAATTATCTTAAATTCGGTAATTATGATATATATGATAAATAGGTAATCCTATTATACTATTTTTATTTTTTTTAATGCACTAACCCGTGCTAAGGACTAATTTAAAAACCTATTTAGAGGCTAAAAATGTGGGTACAGTGATATCATTCCGATGTAAAACCTAACTGCAAAGTAGGTAGTCGGGGCTGTAAGTGATGCAATTTGCTTAAGCCAGATGTCGCTGCCTGTACGTAATACAGAGAATAGTGTAAAGAGGTTCAAAGTTTCACTGATGCCGGTGAGTCGCCCATTGGCTCAATTGGTAGAGCGGATAGCCAGAGGTTGCGGGTTTGAATCCCGACATGGGTGAAATTTTTAGCCTCTTAATAGGTTTTTAAGGTAGTCCTATAATCCAAAAAATAATCGCGATTAGAGACGTTCAATATATGATCATTACAATCGTTTTAACAGAGTCGATGACGTCTAATTTGGCTCTATGTAATTAAAGGTCTAAGCACCCAGTGCAATTTAAAAAAGGATATCATCGGAATTCTTAGAAAAACACTTTCCCTGCGTTTAACTTCTTCCAGACTTATAGAATCTATTCAACTACCTCAGTCGTAGCAAAGCCTTGGTCACAGACATCTTTCGCGAATTGCCACGTCTTTGCGGAGCATCCCTTACGTTCCGCATAAACTAGTGTGCCAGCCCCCTAATCCCGCAATGAACCGTGTCACGGGGCGGGGTGCGGCGCAAATGGACTACTAATTTATGGTAACAACGAAAATTGCTTCCGAAAAAGCCGACGGTACGCTATGAATAAAATTTCAGTTATTCCGTTACTCCCCCGACACTCCGGACGATTTAAATGCTTGGCTTGAGTGTGATCGAATCATATATATTTCTAAGTATTGGGCCGGGCCGCAGAAGAACTCACTGGTTGCAAAAGCTGGAGGAAGTCTGGAAAATTCATAGTAGAAAATTGTAAAAATGTAATAAATCCGTATAACAACAGTTTTAATTCATAGTTGTTCAATAGAGTCACGAGATACGAGCGCTTCCGTGCTTCGCAAGGCACGTTAAGCCGTTGGTGCCGGCTGTCATGTAATGGCAGTCGTCAAGCCATGTCATGGGCCTTATGGGCGGCTTGATGACTTCTGACAGTAAGGCCCGCCACTCTCTTACAATCCAGCACCAACCCGGACTTGGCCCCCGTGGTGGAGTTTGGCCAAACCTTCCTGCAATGCAGGAAGAGACCCGTGCCCCAGCAGTGGGGACATACAGGGTTGAAATGGAAATGGAATGGAAAAGTAGGTAACTTAGGATATAAAGCCTTTATTGAAACCAAGTGGTGTCTTACCTCAGCGTTTGAAATTGCCTATACGCGGTGGGCACTCAAGGTAATTAAGCCTGTACTCTTTCTCTCTCCCTGGGTTGGTGGAGGTTTGTAAGACAGTGGCGGGCCTTACTGTCAGAAGTTATCAAGCCGCATATAAGGCCTCTGACATGGCTTAATAACTGCCATTACATGACAGCCGGCACCCATGGCTACCTACATTTGCGAAGGTGTAATAAACATTCCACTAGCTGACTGTGAAGGACAACATTGTCAGGAAACCTGAGGGTGCATGAACCCCAGCGCTTGAAATTGCCAATCAGGCGGCACGTGTGATAATAAAACTTATACCCTCTCTCTGAGAGAAAGCCTGCCCTGCAGAGAGGCGTGTATAGGCTAAATAAAAACTTCCTCTACCTATCGTGTGTCAGTGAAACGACGTAAAATTTAAAGGAATCTGCAAAGCGGTGCTTTTGCAGCCCCGCGAGTTGCAACTTATGAAATTGAGTTACGGTCGGATGGACTCAAACTTGCTTGAGCTTTACGCATGGCTTGGCAACCAATTTAAAAACTGGCATACACATACGGTATTATTAAAAAAATACTAGTCCTTAAAAACGCTTCTCAAAAGAAGTTTAAGCAATCTGTCAAAGCTGTCTGTGGTGACGTCTTTCCCTTTACTATAGACTGTTGTTGCATAAACGTTCTTCGGCATACTAAGTCTTAAGAATAATGGTCTGTTATGCTATATTCATTTTGACTATTGGTGTAACGCATATAGTCTTTTGTCCTTTTGTTATTTTACCTAGTATTAATTTTCCATAACCACACATGGCATAAGTTATAATTATGAAAATAAAGCTCATTTTACGTAAATATCTTTGTTATGGAATATCTTTGGTATATCCAATATGGACCCTTCGTTTTGTCGTCAAAGTGCGTTTAAAGGCGTGCGTTTTGCGAAACGCGAATAAATTTGTTCACGATTTATGATAAAATATGGCGAATGCTCTAAAACCGAAACTGCAACAACAAAAAATATAGGTGCGACGTAGCGCGTAGCGTAGCGGAGCGCGTAGCGTAGCGGAGCGCGTAGCGTAGCGGAGCGCGTAGGAGCGGGTTAGGTTGAACATGTAAGACAAAAACAGACTCAACTTTGTTGGGTAGGTATATATTGTAAAGTAAATTAACAACATAATCTCAAAACTTAGGCGAATATATTAATTTTACGTTGGTCACCTACGTACTAAAATTAGTGAGTTATGCTTACCTCCTAATTAAATTATTACAAAAGTCGTTATGATAATATCGTTTGATGTTTATGCCGATGATCGTTATGCTATGCTGTCGTTATGCTTTTCTCAATCTATGCCTTAAAATATTATGATTAACAAATCATAAGCATAAATAACAAGCAATAACAATAAACAAGCATAAATAAAAGTTGCACAAGCAAAAATATGCGAAAACAGTTATGCGTATAGTTTTTATGGGTAAATATAAATATGCGTGAAAACGTCATTACTAATTAAATTATTACAAAAGTCGTTATGCGATCCAATATGGACCCGTACGATATCGATATCGACCCTTGAATGTCTCCACTGCTGGGGCACGGGTCTCTTCTTGCATCGCAGGAAGGTTAGGCCATACTCCACCACGGCGGCCAACTCCGGGTTGTTGCAGGATTGTAAGGCAGTGGCTGGCCTTACTGTCAGTAGTTATCAAGCCGCCTATGAGCCCACTGACATGGCTTAACGACTGCCATTACATGACAGCTGGCACCAACGTCCTAACGTGCCTTGCGAAGCATGGAAACGCTCGGAAAAATGCCACTTGCTGTAGTCACGGGACTACCGCTAGTGGGACAAAGGCATCAGACCGCGCCTTTTGTTGCTTAACTGAAGTGATTGAGTCCAATCTTCCGGTTCGACTAGGCCACGAGCGCTTCATAAGGATAAGTACAAAACTAAAAAAAAACAGGCATTTTTGTCCAAAGATAAATCTTTTCCACTCCGCCAGCGCTGAATGAAGAGACTAGAGAGCCACATAAATACCTCGAGTCTTGGCGCCTGTGTCGTATTCAAAATGGCCCCCATTACTCCGTGACAGTAAATAGCCGCGCAGATTTACGGCAGGGGATAATTCCTGACCCATGACTTCTTGAGGTGAGGCTACACCGATATAGGGCGAAGGTTACAAGGGCAAGGGAGTTGCTATAAGACGGCCCTCAAAGAGCAGCTCCTTATTACGGGCGACAAATTCTGTGCGATTCCAAATGTCTATTTATAGGGTGATGCGATGTCGATTGTACAATCCCTGATGTAACAGCGCTTATAAATACCTAAGTAGCTTTCAAATAAGTTTTTGATTGCGTTTGTAATACAAATATCTACAAATAATTTTCGTTCCACAAATCCGGTACAGTACATAGTTAAAAAATGTTAATAGTACAATTTCTGTAAAGGCTAGAACTTAAACTACTTCTGTGATCTGTATTTTAGATTTCCAGGCCTTCTAGCACAAAATATTTAACAAATATTGTGTGTTATTTGCAAACCTATGACAGTCTCAAACAGAAAAGGGAATCTAACAGTATTTGTAGCCTCTAAATAGGGTTTTAAAATTGTCCTCAGCAATGCACTAACCCGTGTTAGTGCATTAAAAAGATTATAATTTAAAAGTAAACAAACTAATCTACGACTCTAAACTACGTAATTGTGAATGTATGTATGTATGTATGAACTTTAGTTATATTACTTTGTTTTAATATAACTAAGACCAGGTAACTCTGTTGCCTGCTTTGTGTTTCGTAAATAAGATTAGTATAAAAAAATATTAGTCCGTAATTGGCCTATGTTTGGCCTACATTTATTTACTTATTTTATATTATTTTGTGCTATGGGCTTTGATAAATTAATAAAATAAAATAAAAAAATAATGTGTGTGAATGTTTGTGAAATGTGAAATGTTACCGTGTAGAAGAATCTGCTGACCGTAGCTCTCTGCTGTAGTATATGCTTATCGAAATCCATTATCGTTATTGAAGTGTTCATTATCTCTATCTATCTTTAATCTAAAAACCAACTTTAAACCTTCATCACGCCCTATCGAGATCTGAGAAAAGAAGGTCCCAATTTTATGGACCCTTAAATAAGTCCAAATTGACAGGTACTTAAATCGGAGGGACCTATTCAGTAGCGTACCCAAAGACTTTTTCACGTTACGACGTGCCCAAGTTACGACGGACCCAAAACTTCGATTAGGTAGCTTTTACCAGGGATTTTCCCCAGATCTGTGTCCTGCGGGATTAATATTGAAAGGAGGCCTACCTTTACTTCCGTCCGTTTTGGGGTCCCGCGGGTATTTTGCGAAAACCAACATTCGAGATTAGCAATGAATGTCGGAGTGTTTTTTTTTGGGAGTATTTGCTATTTACCAACGATCAATAACGAAAACAGATAGATAGAGAACATTTTATTGTAATAATGGAATTACGGAGATATTTCTTAACTTAAGAGTACCGGTGGCCTTATCACAAAAAGTGATCTCTTCCGGCCAACCGTTGGATGGACTGAACTAATAGATTAGAGAAGAAAGTAGATGTACAAACAAAACATACAAAACGATAATTTTAGAGGTATATGGATACATGTATAAATAACAGTGTAAATAAATTACATTATCAACAGATTCATATTATGAAAGATAAAAAGAAGTTAAAAATAAAATGTAGCAAAGTGCATTAAGAATATTATGCTTTCTTTCTTAATGCACGCAAGAGTTATATTTATTATTTATATTTATTACATATCGGCAGGTATTCTAAAAAGTTTTCTTGAAATCAAAAAAAAACTGAAGATTCCTTGCGGATACAAGCCGTATATGAGTATTTTAGGTACAATCAAGTCGGCTATACCGAAAAAAATGGAAGACGCGTGACTTGATGATCTTTAATAATAACATAATAATTATATCTTACACTAGTGCTTTAAATGTGAAACCTTGTAAGGAGATTTGGATGTTGGTCATTCAATTACGCAGGTTACACGAACTTACATAAAACTTGGCGCACGGATAGATAGCGATCTGAAACCTATGATATCCTAGTAATGGGACCTTATGGGATAATTTCTAACGTAGAAGCCGTGGATTAAATAATCGAAATAGAATTATGTGATCCATATCCCGCTAATAACATTTATATTTCACCAATTTTCCCTGAATGTGGTGTCGATCAACGCGGAGTCGTCCCACGATGCGAACCATGCGGCTCTGGTCGAAAATGAAAATTATAAAAAGTTATGGCGGTACAATATCGACCATTTGGTCGAGAGACAGAAAGTTGAATTTCGAAGCAGCTCCCTGAAAGCGGTGTCTACATTTCCTCTTACACAGAACCCTCAGCTTTAATAATACTCGAGCTTAGACGGCTTCTCGGGACATTTCATATTGCGAGTGTGAATTATGAATGAGCCTTGATAAGATTTCCCTTAGCAGAAGTGTTTTCACTGATCTGTATCTCTCAAGGTGAGAGAGGGTGTGTTATTTGGAATAACATACGAAAGTTGCTTGATTTAATTTTTGCGCACATTCTTTTCAATTTAACGCTTTCAATTTCAAATAAGTGCATTAAAAAGAATATAATCATGTGGGTACAACGACATCATTCCGATGTATGCAAAGTAGGTACTTGGGGCTGCAAGTGATGCAAATCACTTCAGCCAGATGTCGTTGCCTGTACGTAATACAGAGAATATTGTAAAGAGGTTCGAAATTTCACTGATGCCGGTGAGTCGCTCATTAGCTCAGTTGGACGCTGGCACGGATAGCCAGAGGCCGCGGGTTCGAATCCCGGCATGGGTCGAATTTTTAGCATCTAAATAGGTTTTTTTAAATTTGATGCTGTAAATTATTTATTTATGTTGCCTCTAAAAGTCACGAGTAGGGGCTTAATTACCACGCGTGTACACCGCGTATTGGCAATTTCAAGCGTTGAGCTATTTGAACAACCCAGACACTCAGGTTTCTTCAGTCAGGCTACATACATTAGAAAACAAAGTCATTGGTACATACCCGCACTGAAAACGGACCTGGAACCCTCGCTTTAGAGCTCATTGGTGTACCCACTAGTAGCCTAGTTTTCGCCGCTCATAGATTTTTTTTACCATACTTTTATTAAGCGGTGGTAGCTCAGTGGGTAGAACCATAGACTGGCAAGCGAGAACCCCAGGTTCGATCCCGAGTGCGGGCATGTACCAATGACTTTGTTTAATTTCAAAGTTACGTACATTTGCGAATTTGCAGTCGCAATATCACACGCTAACGGTGAAGGAAAACATCGTGAGGAAACCCGCAGCTTGGTTGGCTCCGCACGTATTGACTAGTCTTTCCTGTGGGCTAGGCCGACTAAGCTGTCAGGATGGTATAGGTGCTGGGCAAGCCTACACCATCTATAAAACCATGACCCAGGCACTACAGCGTCGGAGTGGTCCCTTCACCCATCTAGTGTGAGTGAAGATACCACTGGACGCTGTATAAATCATCTCATTAAGTAGATGCAAAAAGGCCAATATTATTATTATGGCAACATTGTTTTACATGCTAATGTCCGTGCTTTGCCGCTCCCGTACGCGATATGTCTGACTTAATAATATCGATTAAAGGCAGGAAATCTAGCTTTTAATTAAAACTGTTTTTATACGGATTTATGCTCGTTTATTACATTTTTACAATTTTCCAACGTTTCGGTACTTTTTCAGGTGCCGTGGTCCTGGATGACTGAGGTGACAGGTGTCTTTTAGAAATCATTAACGGTTAGTTTACTACCCTCGGCAAAAATTACAAAATTTAATTATGAAGTAATTAAGAACTTACTGGACAAACACATCACTGACCAAAAGAAAAAAATAACCAAGTGAAACTGGATGCGGGCAATTATCAGTTGTTCCAACTGCCTGCCCGTCTACAAATAATAATAAGTTACATTCCAAAATAGACAAACCAATAATTTTTTATATAAAGTCAACAATATTGATTATTAGTAATTGAAGTTAAAATTAAATTTATAAACTAATTACTACTGTCAGTCACTCCTCTCACGAAAGGCAGGTAGGCTGGAACTCGCTCGACTGGGTCCGGTTAGCAGTCAGCGAGCGATCTGCAGTCAGCGAGCATACACTTAGCGGCACCAACCACTTTATACATTTCGATAAAGTTAAAGTTCTAGCCCGAGAAGACCGTTTCTTCCCTAGAATGATACGTGAGGCAATAGAGATCCGCCGACATCCAAATTTTAATAGAGATCGTGGTTGGAACATACCGGTAGCATGGGAACCAGTGCTTAAGTGCATGAGACCCCCTTGCTAGAAGTGTGACTGTAGAATAAATAATAAAAATAAATTTAATTTCAATTAATAATCGGTATCTTTAAGTTCATATAAAGTAATTAGTTTATAAATTTAATTTTAACTTCAATTACTAATAATCAATATTGTTGACTTTATATAAAAAATAATTGGTTTGTCTATTTTGGAACGTAACTTCATAATTAAATTTTGTAATTTTTGCCGATGGTAGTAAACTAACCGTTAATGATTTCTAAAAGACACCTGTCACCTCAGTCATCCGGGACCACGGCACCTGAAAAAGTGCCGAAACGTTGGAAAATTGTAAAAATGTAATAAACGAGCATAAATCCGTATAAAAACAGTTTTAATTATGTCTACTGCTCGTGTTAACCTTAGAAAATACTATCTAGCTTTTAATTCATCATCAGCCCCTACAAATACAGTCCACTAAACTATAAGTAAGACGTAAGCTACACTAACGAATTAATATCACAGGCACCCAGCTACATTAATTTCCAGTCTCTCTCTCCAGTTGGTAAGCAAACAGGCGCGGTGCTTAGAGCATTATCTCAAGCAGCAGACACGCTCTAATGCAAAGTATCACTAATGTGATTTGAAGAACGCAGCGGGCGAGACTAATTCTAATGCGGTGTTTGAATAGGGGCGTCTTCCAGCAAGCTTAGCTCTGAGGCGACTGGGAATTTTCAAAATAATTACGCAACGACGAGCTTAAGCAGTTTATACTGAATGAAACAGAAATTCAATACACTCGGTGTACATACGTACATACAGAGACCAGGGACTGCCACTTGCCACGATCCTGACAGATCACCTTCGCTTCATCAACGTTCATAAGTCGTTGCATGCATGCACGCCGGTTCCGGGTACTTTTTATCTTTCTTTTTGCTAATACATCCCCTATTTGGTCGATTTATGTCCGCCTGGGTAGTCCCTTACCAGCCCTTCCACTCACATTCGCAACATATATTTGTTTCGTCAATTTTTCTTCCTTCATCCTCTCCACATGTCCAAACCAACCCAACATTCCTTTCTCAATTCTAGTCACTACATCCTCTTTCAGTCCACAACGTTTTCTAATCAGACTATTGCGTATCTGGCATTCAAAGTAACACTCGGTGTACAAGTACAAGATCTTATTCATAGTATGGGGGAGGAAATTAATAGTCTCGTCTGACCAACGTGACCAGATTGCCCTCCGGCTGAGGAGTCCGAGCGGCCGTAGGTCAGCGCGACAAGGAAGGAAAATGACGGACGATCCGGGCTGTATCAAGCAGCACCGCCTTCTACATGATAGACGGAAGCATGCCCACACGGAGTTCCAACCGCCTCAGATGGCTAGCGAGACTGGTTGGTACTAACCCATTCGCGGACAGTACTATAGGGGCGATTTCGTTGACTGTCCACTACACTACGGCCCGAAGAGGCAGTTTCTTTAATCTGTGGTTACGTCTTTTCCTTGTGCAAACTCCTCCACAGACTATTTTAATCGTTGCTTAGAAAGTGTTTTCAGGTAACGCATTTTATATATAACACAGAAAATTTCAGCAGGGACATATCTTTATATAATTTTTGTGACGTTAATAAAGATAATTAAATGTTCGATCTTGATTTTGTTACACCTTGTATATCCGAAAATGTAGATGCTCAGATTACTTCACGACCTTTTCTTTAGATTAGATTAGATTACTTTATTCATAATAGTAAAATTTCATGTCAATATTTCATTATAATATTAATTAAAATAAAATAAATTACAGTTCAGTTATTAATTATCTGGGTAAAAAAAACATGAATTTCGTATGGTCCCATCTCGAGAAGACTACGCTTCAGTTTTGCCGTTCTACGAGTGCTTTCACCGTTAGCGAGTGGTATTACTACTTAAACTTCACAAAATTTATGTAAGTGACTTAAAGAACAAAGTCACTGCTACATACATACATACATACATACATACATAAATACATACATACATATATACATACATACATACATACATACATACATACATACATACATACATACATACATACATACATACATACATACATACATACATACATACATACATACATACATACATACATACATACATACATACATACATACATACATACATACATACATACATACATACATACATACATACATACATACATACATACATACATACATACATACATACATACATACATACATATATAACCTCACGCCTGTATCCCAGAGGGGTAGGCAGATACCAGGGACTGCCGCTTGCCACGATTCTGACAGATCACCTTCGCTTCATCAACGTTCATAAGTCGTTGAATGCACGCACGCCGTTTCCGGGTACTTTTTATCTTTCCCTTTGCTAATACATCCCCTATATGGTCGATATGTGTCCGCCTGGGACGTCCCTTACCAGCCCTTCCACTCATATTCGCAATATATATTTGTTTCATCAATCTTTCTTCCTGCATCCTCTCCACGTGTCCAAACCAACGCAACATTATTTTCTCAATTCTAGCCACTACATCCTCTTTCAATCCACAATTAGAGAACTCTAATCAGACTATTGCGTCGTTATGGGACGTCCCTTACCAGCCCTTCAGCTCACATGCGCAATATATATTATATACCAACTTATATATACCTCGGCCTCGGTGGCGCAGCGGTTTGGCACGCTGACTGTAAAACCAAAGGTTCCTGGTTCGATTCCCGGCCGGGTCAAACTAGGAAACGAACTTTTCTAGTTTGTCTCGGGTCTTGGATGTTAACACCTATTACACAAGTCATTTAGTTGTACATAGTATAGGGCTAACGAGATCTTTGTAATATGTCCATGAATATATATTTATTTATTATATTTTATAAAAACCTTTTGCATTGAAGCACTCCTCAAATGCCGTTTAAATTAACATTTTAAGACAAATACTTTAAGAAAAACTGTTTAAAGTTTAATTGAAGAGTGTTTGAGAGGAATAATTGTGAGTTTATAAATAACACTCCTATGATCTACGTTGAATAATCCACATCCGTGTGATCGCTGAGGTCGCCAAAATAGTTTCTTAAAAAGTATACACATACTGCACATACACCCTTACTAACATAATACGAGTATTAAGTATCTGTAACAACCATTGTTCCTTACATAGGGGGCCAATGCTTCGAATATTCTATTTTATACATGTACCGGCTACATACCAAAAATGTTTTTTTAGAATGTACCTCGGCTACTATCGGATAGAATCTGATATATTCACTAAAATAAGGTTTGTTATGTATTGCAATTTATAAGGTTATACAACTTTTCAAAATAGTGAAGAAAAGTTTTATACAGAGCAGGTCCCTAGTAGTATTAAACTCGTGTGCTTTCGGCAAAAACCGAAGCCTACTCTAGAGCCCGAGGTGTATTCTAAAAGCTAACAGACTGTACGCGATTTAAAATCCGTCACAAAAAAAATCGAGGCTACATTATTCGCAACGCGTGTTAAGCGTGTTAAGGTGCTGTATTTTAAAATCGCCACCTTATAAACAAGACATAATTAAGATCCCGACTTCTATTAATCCGTCCGCCCACGGGGGTGTAGAAGATGTATTTTTCCGCTCCGAGCTAGAGATTTAACAAAATAATTGTGACGTGGAAGAGATTTGTTGTCTTCTCGCTGTGGTCTTATAAATCATCCTACCCGCAACTTCCGTTGTTTGTTACCCATTTATTATTAAAATGTTATTACGGGACCGTTGGCTGCCAGTTCCTAGCCGCGACAGCTTTCTGTCTTGAAGCCGGTGAGTAGTTTTTCTTTAAGTTTCCTGCTGCATTTCCGTGGTGAAGTGGGAAAGTGCAGAGACGCAGATTTGGTTCAGATTTAGCGACATTTTTAAAGCGTTAATAGACTCAGCTTCAGGATGTCCGACTGAGCTCAGTTTGCATCCTGCGTCGATTAGTACGTATCTATATCAAACACCTTACAAAACAATCTGATAATTTTCCTGATAAATAAAAAAAAAATTGGCCAAGTGCGAGTTGGACTCGCCCACCGAGGGTCCCGTACAAATTTTTAGGTAGGCACTTACATAGTTTATGAATCAATTCAGGGACTTTATTTTTGTAATTTAATAGCAAATGTAGGTTTAGATGTTTCTGGACGTTTGTAGTAGGTATAAGACATTACTTGGAAATTTCATAGATTTTGGTGTACGGGAAGTACCTTCCATATGAATTTTGCTTCTCTTGAGTGTCGAACTATGCTTTTTTGCGGCATAAACAGCCGTAACTTTTATTGTGTTAACTTACAAGTTTGAGTTTTTCAAATCTTTGTGACACTATAGATTTGAGTTCATGTTTTTAATTTCTACTCGATACCTCCTTGCGTTTCCGAGATAAATGATCTTAACACACAGACGGACGAGCAACAAAGTGATCCTATAAGAATATTAAGATATATTAAGCTTGCCTGAAACGCGGTTCAAAAAATATGTTAAGCACACTTTGTGCCAAAAGGCTACTACGACATAAGGGATTATTTAGATGACAATGATGTCTGGAATTAAAACCAGTACAACACAGGAGTTCTGTGTTTTATAATAATTATGTTAACTATGTTAATTAAGAATTTTGAAAAGACTAAGTTTGGAGTTTTTTTACCATTTTTTCTCCAATATCATCTAGATTTGGAAATGGACACCTGGTTTATTTCGTAACGTTAAATAAGTCACAATTTCTGTAATAGGTATAATTGCTTTTACTGTGACTGTTTCTGCATAAGTCACAGTGACAATTTTTTCTCTGTCTATAGTGTACAATATTTGTATTCCTGTCTTCTTTGTCTGTGTGACAAAAGATATAACTTGTGTTGGAACGCAAAGCACCTACTAGTACTCATACTCGTACTTACTCCAGTTTTTTTCTCCATACAGCTAAAGAAGGCTCCGTTTTCTGTAAGAGCTTTAGCGCAGTGACATTTCCATTTTTGCCAATAAGTGCTTGTATCCTGTGGTAGACATAGACAGAAGTTTCACCCACCCATCCATCAAGGTGCGCACCTTGGCATATTTAAACACGAATAAATAAAACTGCCATTTCAAACTCGAGCTAAGCAATAACAGACGCGATCAGGTGCAGGATTGGTGATCGTCCCGTCACTACCGCTAGTAGTATTTATTCGGGCACCCTCCGGAGGACACGGGGGAGGGAGGTGGTGAATGCTCATGCATAACAGCACGGACCCGGCCGTGCTGCCAATGTGGGACTCACAAGAAGTGCGCCTACCCACTAAACACCACCTTGGGGCTGGTTTTGGTCCTAAAGACCCCTAAGCTGACATCGGGAGATCCCCTTCGAGGCCGAGGCTCGTAGGATCGAATGGAGCGCGGGCGCAACGTGGCAAGCAAGGCCGGCCGATCGACCAATCGCGCTTTCGACGGAACCCATGATACGATTCTTTCCCGCCTCGAGGACGCTTCAGCCCCTGTATCACACGCACCAGATCCTGAGCGATTCCAATTCTAATGAGTATGGAATTTGACAGTTCGACTTTTTAAATTACTCAGTATTTGGTGCGCATAATTAGGCCACAGTCTGCCATAGCAAATACTCGGTGGTTGCCTCGTACCAAATGCCAGGCCCTTCCAAAACTAATGCACTGATACCGTCACTCACTGATACTGAAATTAAACTTCACAATACTTTTTCTAAAGACTCCATGTACTGACAAACAAAAATTTTCCTTAATATATATTGTAACAAAAAACAATATCTTTTGCGCGATGCAGTTTCAGACGTCAGCGCCCTCTAGTGAGCTAAGTCGTAAACATTCCGCCCACTAAGAACTTCGTTCTTCACTCTTCATCATTCAATTGTCTCTAGATCTAACTTGTCCTCGTTCACAGGTAACAAAATCAGTTTGGTTAGTGGGCGTTTCATGCAAGTGTTTCTGCGCTTCACGGAGACTACTCTGACTTCATTGTCTTTACCATAGTGCAACTCTGTCACTCTAGCCATAAGCCATTTCGCAGGGGGTAGTTCTTCATCTTTTACTATGACTAAGTCACCAATCTTTGGACAATCTGATTTTGTTTGCCACTTGTGTCGTTGTTGCATGGTATGTAAAAATTCTCTTGCCCATCTCCGCCAAAAGTGCTGTGTCATTCGTTGCACCAGTCTCCATCTGTCTAGGTAGTTGATTGCTTGGCCGTCGCGCCTCTCATCTGGAACCACCACCAAGGGTTCTCCGACCAGGAAGTGGGCCGGCGTCAGAGGTGTCACATCGTCTGGGTGATCATTCAGTTGGCCGATGGGTCTCGAGTTAAGGCATGCTTCGATCTGTGACAATAAGGTGGTGATTTCTTCAAAGGTGAGCGTGGTCATGCCGATCACCTTTGTTAAGTGTGATTTTACGGATTTCACACCCGATTCCCACAGTCCGCCAAAGTTGGGGGCTCGAGGTGGAATAAAGTGCCATTCAGTTCCGTCACGGGCTACCAACTCTGCAATTTCAGTTTGTAGTTGGTTTTTACATTCATTGTGTAACTTCTTGAGTTCTTTGGCAGCGCCAACAAAGTTGAGGCCATTGTCGCTCCACATGTCTCTACATCTTCCTCGCCTAGCAGTGAATCGACGAAAGGCTGCCATAAATCCTTGGGCCGTTAAATCACTTACAGCTTCAAGATGTATTGCTCGTGTCTTCATGCAGACAAAGAGACAAATGTAACCTTTGTATGATTTTTGACCTCTGCCCTTTGATGCTCTGAGTTGTATGGGGCCTGCATAATCTACGCCGCTTGTCTCAAAGGGTCGTCCAGGATTCAAACGGACACTTGGTAGTTCTCCCATTATCTGTTGAGGGGTAACAGCTTTGTAGCGGACACAGACTACACATTCTCTTATGCACCTCTTTACAAGCTGTTTTAGGCCACATATCCAGTATCTTGTTCTAAGATAGTTAATCATCATTCTGTTACCACCGTGTAGCAATCTTTTGTGGGCATCTCTGATTATAAGTTTTGTGAGGAAGCAGTTTTTCGGTATGATTATAGGATGTTTAAACTCTTGCGGTATCTTGGCTTCCTGTATTCTTCCGCCCACCCTGAGAAGCCCGGCTTCGTCTAGGTATGGTGATAAACTGATAAGATTACTTCTTTTCTTTACCTCCTGTTTTGTTTTTAAATCTTGTAGTTCTTCTTGAAAGTATAGTTTCTGACTCATCTTTATGCATCTGTTTAGTGTATTCTTCGTTTCTTCGCAAGTCAAGTAGGTTTTAAAGTCTTTCCTTTCTTTGTATCTGATCAGTCTTCTACAGTAAGATAAAACTCGTATCATTCTGCTGAGGGAAGAAAATCTCTCCCATATAGGTTTTTCATTTGTGTCGCAGTAAAATGTTTTTGTTGTGCTCCTCCTCTCTTCTAGGTTAGTTGTTGGGATCATTTTCCTAGTTCTTTTGGCATCACTTTGACTAAGCCACTGAGGCCCACTCCACCACATTTGTGTTGTTGCTAGCAAGGATGGTTTCAAACCTCTGGATGCTATGTCAGCAGGATTTTCTTCGGATGCAACGTGTTGCCATCTATCATTATTTATATGTTTTTGTATTTCTGACACTCTGTTCGCAACAAAAGTCTGCCATCTTGTGGGACCAGCAGTGAGCCAAGCTAACACCACCGTGGAGTCTGTATAAGCGTATACATTGTTCATGTTGACTTTCAAAATATCAGCTGTTTCAGCTAGCAGTTTCGCTAAGAGGTGGGCTGCACACAATTCTAAGCGTGGAACAGTGATTTGTTTTGTTGGTGCTACCTTTGTTTTTGAAGCGATTATGTGTACTCTGATGTCATTGTTTTTTATCACTTTCAGGTATATGACAGCAGCGTAAGCTCTGACAGAAGCATCTGCGAATCCGTGAATCTCAACTGTCTCATTGATTGCATTGTTGCCAAACCATCTGTTGAGTTCTACGTTCTCTAAATGAATCAAGTCCTGTCGGTAGCTCAACCATTCATTTGTCAGTTCTGGGGGCACTTGTTCGTCCCATCCACTGTTGCACAACCACAGTTGCTGTATAAAGATCTTAGCAATTACAATTGCAGGTGCTAGCCAGCCGAAAGGGTCGAATAGGCGTGCAACGTCTGACAAAATCTTTCTTTTTGTGATAGGTTGACTGACTGCGGGTAAGTCTACTGAGAATTTGAAAACGTCGTCGTGTCTGTTCCATTTCAATCCTAAGATTTTCAGTTCATCGTCAAACTTTATTTCAAAGTTTCCTGGTGTTGTGTTTGTCTTGTCTTTGTCTATTTCTTCCAAGAACTTATCTGAGTTACTTGACCATTTTTGTAGTTTAAATCCACCAAGTTTGAGTAGTTCTGTAGTTTGTTTATATATTGTCATTGCTTCATTTACATCATTACAGCCTGTCATCAAGTCGTCGACATAGAATGCTTTCTTCACGACCTCCGCCGCCACTGGATATTTGTGGCCTTCATCTTCAGCGACTTGGATCAACGAGCGAACAGCTAAGTATGGAGCTGAGGCTGTTCCGAAGGTGACAGTAAGTAACTTGTATGATTTAAGTTCTTTTTCAGGATCATCTCTCCACACTATGCGCTGATAATCTGTATGCTGCGTGTCTACAAGAACTTGACGGTACATCTTGACAGCATCGGCGACAAGAACTATCGGGTAAGTTCTCCATTTTATTATTAGGTTTCTCAAAGTTTCTTGTAGTGGTTGTCCAACCAATAGTGTGTCATTAAGAGAAACACCCTTGGATCCTTTCGCGGAAGCATCGAACACAACTCTCACTTTCGTGGTGTCTTTGTCTTCTCTCACCACGGCATGATGAGGTAAGTAGATTGTATTTTCTTCATTAGTATCCGCCAGCGTCATGTGTCCTAACTGTAAGTATTCATCTATCACTTTTTTGTATTCATCTTTCAATTTAGAATTAGTTTTAAATCTTCTTTCTAGTTGCATGAATCTGGATACGGCCATTTCTTTGGTTAGACCGCATTGCTGAGCTGGGGATTGAGTTTCGTCTTTGAAAGGTAAGTGTACAATGTATCGACCTTCCTCATTTCTTTTGACTGACTTTCTGTATATTTCTTCACACCTTTCTTCTTCTGGTGTCTTATTTCTTTCTGTGTTCTGGTGATCATCATGGATTTCCCAGAACTTCTTTAGTTGATCATTCTCACACACGCAGACATGCATGCTGATTATAGTTTTGTTTTGACTTTGGTTTGTTTTCGTTTCAGTAGTATCACCTGATAATATCCAGCCCAGGTGAGTAAATTGAGCCAGAATCCCGGACGGACTCTTCTTTAAACCAGTGTCGATGATTTTACTATATACTTCTGCTCCAAGAAGCATGTCTATTCTGTTCGGTATATAGTATCCAGGGTCGGCCAGTGTCATCTCTTCTAGCTCTGGCCAGTTCGACACGGTGACTTCTTGACTAGGTAAGTAGCTAGTCAATGTTTTGAGGACATACGCCTTGACTTGGACAGTGAAGGTTGCATTATTTCTCGACTTCATGTCAAACTCAACCATGTACTTGGTGTACAGCTGTTGACCTTCACTTAGTCCTGAGACCACACCATTGATTTTTATTCGTTTCAGTCCAAGTGTCTGAACAAACTCTTCGGTTACGAATGAGGCCTGTGATCCCTGGTCAATGAGTGCACGGAAGATGTGTGTTTTACCGATCCTTGATTCCACACCGACCAACGCTGTTGCTAACAGTATATTTTGACCAGGTTGATTTGTTGAGTGATGTGATACTATGTTGTTCTTGTTTTCATGCGAGTCTTTATGTTTTTGTTCATTCATAACAGTGTTATTGGCGGCATCTTGATTTCTTTTTTCCGGATGCAACAACGAATGATGTTTTTTGTTGCAGATTCTGCATGATGTGTTTCTGAGACATTTATTTGCAGAATGATTAGGCGTTAAACAGTTGAAACACAGTCCGGCTTTCTTCACAAACTCATACCGTTCATCTGTGCTTGTCTTTGTAAATTGCTTACATTGATAAATGTAATGATTTTCATTACACATGGTGCATTTGGTGGTTTCTAGCGAAGCGTGAAATGTTTTAGGTCTGTTAGCTGGTCTACTTGACGGTTCAATCATCTCAAGAGATCGGAATCTCATTTCTAGGAAAGCTGTTAATGTTTTGAAGCTAGGTAGTTCATCGCTGTCTGTTGCACTTGTTTGTTGTTCCCATATTCTGTGACTTTCAGGATCTAACTTTGCCACTGTCATGTAGACCGCTATGGCATCCCAATGGTCAGTAGGTAAGCCTAGATTTTGGAGTGATTGTAAGCATTCGACTGTGGTGTCCAGCAGATGTTTGATGTTATAAGATGACTCAGTTGACAAAGGTCTAACTGCAAACAAACGTTTGAAAACACAGTTGGAGATGTACCTTTTGTTACTGTATCTTTTCTTCAATGTTTCCCATGCTTGAAGATAATTTTGGTTTGTGACAGTTATTGACCTGACCAGCTGTTCTGCTTCACCTACCAAACTACCTTTCAACAAGTGAAATTTCTGCACATTCTCATAGTTTTCATTGTTGTGTATAAGCATGAACATATCATGAAATGACTGCCATTCTGTGTATTTTCCGGAGAAGATGGGTAGGTTAAGACGTGGCATTTTGATCTCGGCATATTTTGTTTTCGACGCGCTCGCCGTCTCTGTTTTGAGGTTAGTTTCTTGTTGTGGATTTAACCGTTGGATTGCATGTTTTAAATCGCTTTTGTATAAGATGTAGTTCTCTTCGACTGTGTTGTATAAGTCCTGACTGAAGTAAGGAAAGTTTTCTTTCTGCTCCTGTGTGATTTTTGCGGTTATAAGTTGATCATGAGTTGATCTAAATGCTTGCCAATCTGATTCTAAAGATTCTAAACGCGTCTCTAAGTACGGTATAGATGATTTTATTCCGCGGCTAAAGTTAGCAATAGCCTTTTCGATTTTCTCATGTCTGTTGTATTGCAGTAACATAGCTTGTTCCATGTTGAATTTTTAAGTTGTTATAGTTCAAATTGTATTTTTAAATTTTAAACACTGAATTTATTGCAAGTTTCTACTTGGTATTTTATGGAATTTATCAAAGTGTTTCAAACCAAGTTCCAAATAGCAAAGTCAATGACACAAAGTTTAAAGTTCACAAGAGTTCCAAGTTCACAGGAGTACAAAGTTCACAAGAGTTCAAAGTTCATCATCAAAGTTAATACTCACAGTCGTAAGTGGGACTTACGAAACCACAATCCGAATCACTGCAAATCCAAGGTTATGTGCACTTCACTTTTCACTCACTACACTCCGAATCGAAGGACCAAATGGTTGCCTCGTACCAAATGCCAGGCCCTTCCAAAACTAATGCACTGATACCGTCACTCACTGATACTGAAATTAAACTTCACAATACTTTTTCTAAAGACTCCATGTACTGACAAACAAAAATTTTCCTTAATATATATTGTAACAAAAAACAATATCTTTTGCGCGATGCAGTTTCAGACGTCAGCGCCCTCTAGTGAGCTAAGTCGTAAACACTCGGGATGAGCTGAAAATCAGCGCGGCGTTGATGTTCGCATACGCAGCATTTAGCTGAGCATATCCTTATTATCGCATAGCGTATCTATTTACTTAATTAACTAAGTAATTAACTTAGTCCAATTTAAGTGGCTTTTGTATTTTTGTACGATAATTAAACCATTTTTCAATTTCAATAGAGATCTAAACATCAACTTCTTCGCAGTCAAGGACCACTTTCAAGATGATTGTCACGAACTATGTACACAGCTGGAAAACACAAACTGGTTCGGACTTTACGTGCCTACTAGTATGCTTTTGAAATGCTAGTATTCCAGCCTACTCTGTCACTGTCAGCGCGGATATGGAGTGAAACATAAGAAATTGTTTAGAGACTCAGTTTTTTTTTTAGGACAGATTAACCGCAGTCACCCCTGACGGTAAGTCAGCCGAGGTCTGAGATATTTCGCGTTTACCCTTTAAATGCAAAATATAAAATGAGAATAACAATATTTATGTTGGAACACTAAAGAAAATAAATATTAAAATTTACAAAGGTACATTTTTTAAGTTTACGAAATCAACTCCTTCCCTAATCGTATCTATAGGTACGGGTAAATAAATAACAGAGAATTTCTCTGTTATTTCATAAATAGCTATTTTAGGTGGTAACTTTTATTCGCCAAACCTTTTTTTGCTACATCGTGGCCTTTCTGTACCTACAACTGTGTACTAGCTAGTATTCCCGAAATATTATAATAACATTTTATGATGCGATACGATCAGACTTATAATATCGCGATATCGCTTTGGGCGAGTTTCTATTACGACTATGAACTACGGCTCCTCCTCCACCAACTCGGGCTTGGCCCCCGTGGTGGAGTATGGCCTAACTTTCCTGCGATACAGGAAGAGACCCGTGCCCCAGCAGTGGGGTCATACTAGGGTTGATTTTCGTTGAATCGACTACGTATATACTAGGGAAAGATTAGTCCCTAGTGTAACACACCTCCGCCTCTCCGACACTCCGACAAAGTAGATTCAATCGTAAAATTAAGAGAGTTTTAAAGTCAAATGTACATACATACATACATACATACATACATACATACATACATACATACATACATACATACATACATACATACATACATACATACATACATACATACATACATGCATGCATGCATGCATACATACATACATACATACATACATACATACATACATACATACATACATACATACATACATACATACATACATACATACATACATACATACATACATACATACATACATACATACATAACCTCACGCCTCTATCCCAGAGGGGTAGGCAGAGACCAGGGACTGCCACTTGCCACGATCCTGACAGATCACCTTCGCTTCATCAACGTTCATAAGTCGTTGCATGCACGCACGCCGGTTCCGGGTACTTTTTATCTTTCCCTTTGCTAATACATCCCCTATTTGGTCGATGTAAGTCCGTCTGGGACGTCCCTTACTAGCCCTTCCACTCACATTTGCAATATATATTTGTTTCGTCAATCTTTCTTCCTTCATCCTCTCCACATGTCCAAACTAACGCAACATTCCTTTCTCAATTCTAGTCACTACATCCTCTTTCAGTCCACAACGTTCTCTAATCACAGTATTGCGTATCCTATCATTCAAAGTAACACTACACATACTAAAGTCAAATGTGTCATGTACTAACCTCCTGCTTGTGGTTTGAGAATTTAACTTATATAAAACATGCATACTTATAAAAAAAATACTCAAAAAAGACATAGACACTAATATAGAAATAAGTCGAGTCAAATCACCGCAATATAGCTTAAGAAGCAAATGCAAAAATAAACTTAAACTAAGAACACCACGAACTGAATATGGTAAAAGAAATGTCATGTATGAAGGTGTCCAACTGTATAATAACTTGCCACCTGATGTAAAGGATACAGAAAATATGAATGCTTTTAAAAATAAACTAAAGCTACATGTCTTAAATTTATAATTAAGATTGATGCTACTTTAATGCATGCCGTATAATATAAGCTAATTTTATGTTTTTTTTCATAATTAAGTGAACTGTAAGTTCTTTACGAGAAATAAATGTCTTTGAACCTAACTAAGCTCATAATTGTAAGTATGCCGAGTTTCGTTCGTTTTCGGTCGACTCAAAAGGAGCCCAAAACAGCATGCATGCATTGCACTACTACAATATGCATATGTTCATCTGTAAATTGTAATAGCAACATCACACGCTATTTGTGATTAAAAACATTGTGGGGAAACATGCAGATCGGTTCGCTGCGAACGTATGGTGTATTAGTTAATGTTTTTTTATTTTAGTGACGGCCTCGGTGGCGCAGCGGTCTGGCACGCGGACTGTTAAACCGAAGGCCTCGGGTTCGATCCCCGGCCGGGTCAAACTAGGAAACGAACTTTTCTAGTTATCTATGTATTTATTGTATTAAATCTATCGTCGAGTTAGCACCAATAACAGAAAGTCATTTAGTTGTACTTAGTATAGGTCTAACGAGATCTCTGTAATAATGTCCATTTTTTATTCATTCATTCATTCATTCATTACATAGATTTTGTAATGGGCACCTAGTTTAACTTGCAACGTTTACTAAGCCGCAGTTTCTGCACTACTTTGAATAAAACCTTTTCATTAAATTTCATATTATGAAACATTACGCAAAACAATCGGTTTCCGTTGCCCAGAATACTACTTTAATCTGCCCCTAGCGACAAAAATGTTTTGCTCGCGGAAAAGTTTCATGTATTGTATATTTAGCAGGATTCGAATCTTTAGGTAGTCAACACACGAAGAAGAGTGGAGTTTTTTGCTTGACTGAGTATTCAGTATAACCTCATTCCACACATCACGTCAGATTAACCGTCCGACTAAATCTCAACGATTCGGAAAGCCCCCTTTCTCATTTTCCTTCTTATCGCTTGGCTGTGTAAAAATGAACAGATAAAACTCTCAGGCGCTTGGCGGTATTGTAAGAGAGGAGGAAATCATACATAACTTACAAAAAGTTACGCCTGTATCCTGGACGGGTAGGCAGAGACTAGGGCCAGATTCTGCTAATGATTCTGCTAGTCAAAACCTTATAATGACTCTCTGCTTCTATATTGTACAATGTACCTTGTATTCTGTCATTTATAGCGATGGATATATAAAACAAAAATTATGCATTTTGATATAATGAGAACTGTATAAACGTGACGATTTGATTTCGTTGCGGCATTCAGTCAATACGCGGGCATACAACAAACTTTCAACGCGTCAATGGTATAATGCTGTGTTCGAACCAAACGTATAGTGAGGCGCCGAATGTGAGCAGGATCCCTTCACAGTGATCTTGGTCACATTAGTAACATGTACAATTGTACATGTCGTTAAGCCATTTCAGAGGCCTTATGGGCGGCTCCATAACTTCTGACAGTAAGGCCCGCCACTGTCTTACAATCCTCCACCAACCCGGACTTGGCCCCCGTGGTGGAGTATAGACTAACCTTCCTGCTTTGCAGGAAGAGACCCGTGCCCCAGCAGTGGGGACTTACAAGGGTTGATATCGAAATGAGGTCTTGAAAAATATGGGACCTACTTGTAATCACAGAATACACAATAGTTTTATTAGATAACGTAGTAGACTGGAAGAGGTTGCAGTTGGTTTAGATATGTTCGAATGGGTCCAATCGCGATTGATTCCCGTGACCAACTGCAACTTGCAACTGCAACGTTGTTGAAGTGTCGGAAAAGCATTTGATCTAATAAAACATCGTGATTAGACAACTTAAACCAAACTAGTCTAATATTATAACAAATTAAAATTTTCACGAAAAAAAACAAGTGAATCCCATTGCGCTTGAAAACGTCAATACGTGTTGGGCACACGTGTTGATTAAGCCAAATACTCTCTCTCCGAGAAAAGGTCTGTGCCCTGCAGTGGGCCGTATATGACTGCATTAAATTATATTATATATTTATACATTAAATCGACAATTCGAAGCTGCGGTAGCCCAGTGGGTAGAACAATGGACTCAGAAGCGAGTGACCTAGGTTCGATTCTAAGTCCGGCATGTGCAAATGACCTTATTTTTAATGCCTTGTACATTTGTGTAGTTATACTTGTAACGGTGCAAACCTCTTTATACCATATGTTATATTTCTTTTTCCATCTATCAAATATTGAAATTAGTTCACACATTTCGAAATTTCCCTCATTTTCATCATTACCACCTCACACATTAACTAGATCTAACGATAGTCAATTATGAAATATCAGCGGCTTATCCGTTTTTATCCAATTTTCTGTTTTATTATAAAATAAAGAGTACAAATAGAGCAACAGTTGAAGTCGTTCCACTTTTTTTATTTATAAAAGTGGTACAACATCACATACTAAGTTCACATACCTACGTGTGGTGTCACGGCCCAAACTCTCTTTCTGAGAGAAGGGTCCTATAGTGGGACGTATATATGAATTGACAATTGCGATTGATTTTCTCTCGACAGCCGATAATCCGGCGCCGCGCTCCGGGGAAGATTGCGCGCTCTCACAACAAACAGTTTAAAGTGTTTGCTGGAAGCCTTAGCTGAAAGTAACCGTCCCTGATTGGTCAGCCGGAAGGCCCCAGTTCAAATGGAACGATCGGAAGCGGTATTGGTTTTGTCCGCTATTTTATAGCGAAGAAATGGACTGATGCTGCGATAAATGAGGTAGTAGCCGGAGGTATTGACTGCTGTTCCAGTTATGGAATCAAAACGAAACCGAGTGTTGTTCAATGAATCTTGTTAGGTGTAAGGAAGTGATGTATACGCCGTGGTCGTATCGTAGATTTACTCACTTCATGGAATGCTCGAGAATTTTATTTACTACCGGATCGTATAAATAGGGTTTGTTTACACTTTGCTTAGTTTTTACAAGTAAGTCAGTCTAGCCCACAGCAAAGGCAAGTCAATATGTGCGGAGCCAACCAAGGTGTGGGTTTGCTCACAACGTTTTCCTTCGCAGTTAGCGTGTGTTATTGCCACTCAAATTCGCAGTTGTACATAACTTTGACTCTTGGTTCGATTCCGACTCCGGGCTACCTACCGTCGTAGGTCCAAGTCGTAGATAATTATACAGATTTTATTCGTCAATAAAATCTGTATAATTATCTACGACTTGGACTCGGAAGCGAGAGACCGAGGTTCGATTCCCAGACCCGGCATACACCAATGACATTTTTTTCTAATTCATGTACATTTGTGAAGTCGAAGAAAAATAATACAAAATTTATATTACAAAAAAAGTCAATCAAATGAACCGCCCCGAGACATATCCGACCCAAAGATACCCATGACACTGGCAGAATTACCGCGCTGCACAGCGAGGGATATCATTTGCATCAAAAATGCCCCTGACCGGTCGTCAAAACCACGGTTCCTGAGACGAAGCCCTACCTCCTTAATAAAAGGTTTTCCCTGGGCACCCCAAACTCCAGTAGTTTCCAAGAAAAGTGGCACAAAAAGGTAGCTGCGCATCAGCTGGCTGTATTTCGCACACTTACTCGTAAGTCTAGCAGGTCTTTGTGAAGTTAAACATCGTGAGGAAACCTGAGCATCCGAGGTGTTGGCGACAGACCTTTTTTTTATTGTTTTGACTTTTTGTACATATTATTGTCTTTTTTTACTTGTGTCAGTTTTTAAATTCAGTTCGCTGTCTGTTCTTGTAAAAGTTGCCTTGAAAATATTATCAAATAAACACGGATTTATAAATAAATAATTAACCTATTATTAAAACAAAAAGGTAGGGCACCATACGGTGCTTAACACGAGGTATTCAAATACCGCTTGAAATTGCCAATCCGTGGTGGGCACGCGTCGTAATTAAGCCCACACTCTCTCTCTGAGAGAAGGCCTGTGCCCTGCAGTGGGATATTTATAGGCCACATAAGAAAAAACCTTCTAGTACAAAACTAAATTGTTAAGTACAGCCAAACGACCTAGCGCTGTGCTTCCTTACTCCGCCGTACTTATAATTAGCAGGGTAGAAGTGCCCAAAACGGACCACACAATCAGAGGCGAGTTTTATCGCCTGTCTCGGAGGCTACTCGGCAATAACGAGGTACATAACGGTCCAATTTACCCGCGTAATTAAAACGTACCACGTAGAGGGATAGTACCTACATTATTATGTTACAGAATACCAACTCGATCGAGCCCATAAGCAGGTCTAGATGAAACTTTAATACTACTAGGTGCTAATTCAATTCAATTCAATTCAATTTTATTTATTTCAGACAATATTTACATAAGTCCATATTTACATTTTAAATTATAATATAATACTATAATAGAAATAATAGGTCTAGCTTGAATATTACATGAAATTCCTTGCGCTCGTGGCCTAGCGGAACCAAGTGATTGGGATAAATCATTTGGGTTAAGCAACAACAGGCGCGGTCAGCTGATCGATGGGTGACCATCATGTGACTACCACTAGTGGCATTTTTTTCGAGCGATTCCGTGCTTTGCAAGGCACGTTAAGCCATTGGTGTCGGCTGTCATGTAATGGCAGTCGTTAAACCATGTCAGAGGGCTTATGGGCGGCTTGATAACTTCTGACAGTAAGGCCCGTCTAGTGTCTCTCCATTACTGGAGGTTAGCAGTCAGCTTTTCACAGCGGGCGTGTTCAGTGCAATTCTGAACAGCTCCTCTGAAGGCCCGCCACTGTCTTACAATCCTCCACCAACTCGGACTGGGCCCCCGTGGTGGAGTATGGCCTAACCTTCCTGCGATGCAGGAAGAGACCCTTGCCCCAGCAGTGGAGATATACAACGGTTGATATCGAAGTGCGAGTTGGACTCGCACACGAGCTATTTTTTATAGCGGCAACAGAAATACATGATCTAAAAATTTCAACTGTCAGGCTATCACGTTTCAATGGATACTGTTCTAGACTGTAGGCCCTAAAAATAATTGTCATACTGGTTAAGATTTATGATGTTCACTTTTTGGAAAAGAAACGTATTATAAAACAAGTTATTATTTTTATTCCATTGAATGCCCTAGTTAGCACCTCAAAGCGCCTTAAGTTTATTATTTGCCCAAATCGGCGAGTTTCAGTTGCTGTGCGGCTGTTCGCATTGTCACGAAAAATGTGGTCAAATTTGCGTCATTCGTTCATTCACGACACATTTTTACCTCTTGTAGCAACCGCATTACTTAAAACTTGGAGTTTTTTTGTCTATTTCTTCTCCAAAATTATCTAGATTTTGAATTGGACTAGTTTGAATTGTAACGTTCATTAAGCCGCAGTTTCTGCGCTACTTTGAATAAAGCCTTTTCATTTCATTTCAAACATTAAATGTATACGGAGCTCCGACCAACAACCTAACGCTGGCGTCTCACTTTACGTACTGACGCGCTTCATCTCGCGGTCTTCCCTTCCCACACTTCCCTTTGGGGAGGTAGAGGGTCGGGGTGAAGGCGTGGCCCTCTTCCCGAGGGATCTACCGTTGTCCGCGGCTACGGACAGGTCAATGGGTGGCCTTCCAGGCGGTGATCTTCACTGGGGGTCACAGCAGGAAGTCTTTCAAGACGTTTTGGCCGTGAACTCGACCAGGATTCCGGGGGCAGGCTTGGCGCGGCTGTCGGGCGGTCGCGCGTGCAGTGGTGCCAGCCCACGCGGGGGGCCGATTCTCGCCCATGCGAATTGAAAGCGTAGACGCAAAATAGTGGGAGGCTTACACATTTGTCGAATAAACATAAGATAAAACGACAGAGTCATTAGAATTCAATCTAGCATAGTGTTCTAGTTATAGATTTTGGCTGTCGCTCGACTTTTTACGTAGAATTCCAAGACATTAGCTTCAGAGTCGTATACGACATTATTTGCTAATGAAGAGAGATTTGGCTCCCAGGTGCTCAATCTGCGACCGCACGTGCGAACATATCGGTCGCCAGCCATGAAGGCCTGCTCCTCCCACTTGAGGTCCCTCGCGATCGTCTCATTCCTCGTAGCGAGGCGCGCCGACGATGGTGCGTAGTGAGAGATTCTCCTGGTTTTTTTTTTTTTTTTAACCCTATAAAGGGCACCCTCCGGAGGACACGGGGGAGGGAGGTGGTGAATGCTCATGCATAACAGCACGGACCCGGCCGTGCTGCCAATGTGGGACTCACAAGAAGTGCGCCTACCCACTTAACACCACCTTGGGACTGGTTTTGGTCCTAGAGACCCCTAAACCCACATCGGGAGCGACCCCCCTCGAGGCCGAGGAGGGGCTCGGAGTCAGTTCTGACGCGCTTGAAGCGTGCGCTCATATTTTATATTTTATATTTATATGGAGAGCCGACGCGATACTAGCGCCACGCGGCACGCTACGGTGTGTGCTTTAAACTATTGATACTTGTCAAACACCATACTATGTGCGATTATATTTTTTGTACTTTAACAACACATGTAATACGGACGTAGAAAATCACTCTCATACTCACAATAGGGTGACGACAATATCCAATAATCAAATATTTAACTATATTAAGGGAATGCACATATGAAAAGGATTTAAACACTGATTTAGTTTTATAAAAAAGATATTACCAATATTTTCAATAAAATAAACATTTCTATTAAAACACCCATCACACCGCGTGACGTTACACTTAGTAAACTTTGTTGTGGTGATTACTAGTGACTACGATGTTTTTTTACTAGAGCGTGACGTCAGATCCGACGCCATGACACTGCGCGCTGTTTTCCCACAGATTTAAAATAATTTTAGAAAAATGGCTTGAACCTTCGTTAAATTTTAGTTTATTAATGAAGTATAGGTTTTTTTGTAAATAATGGAGGACACATTATAGAAGAGGATTTAAAAATCTTTCGTCGTTTGTAGCTTCTGTGTCTACAAGGCTACTGCTGAGGCGAACTGGCTACAGTAATTTCCAAAAGTGAAGTTATGTAACTTCGGTTTATTGTATTTACGATATGTGCGGTCCGCCGAGCTTCCCGCCTCAGTGTGGTCAGACTATGTGGGGGTGTGACGGCATGAACAGAATTACAATGTCTATTAAAACCCCCACGTCTTCTTAAAAGGAATATTCTAGCGTAGTCAGTTAGATTGTCCTGTGGTTTCCGCACTTAAGGCGCTTAAGGGCGCTAACTAGCGCTACCAGTAGAATAAAAATCTCAACTTGTTTTATAATTCTTTCTTTATAATAATAATAAGTTAATTGACCATAAGAAGTGTTTGCATACGGGCTTAGCTTAGTTCAATCATTTCATAATTATGCTAATGCTAAAGTCGTTGATACCTGTACTAGTTAAAACTGTATTACAGGTTTAAAAACCTATTTAGAGGCTAAAAAAATCACCCATGCCGGGATTCGAACCCGAAACCTCTGGCTATCCGTGCCAGCGTTCTACCAATTGAGCCAATGGGCGACTCACCGGCATCAGTGAAATTTCGAACCTCTTTACACTATTCTCTGTATTATATCTTATTTTAAACTTTCGCAATTTGCACACATAGTTAGAATATTTTCGGGGCTTAATCGCGTAGTAATTTATTGCTATTTGTAGTGTGTCGCGACCCTAATAGTGCTTTGTGATGGCTGATTGAGGGTAGTCTGAAACCTCATCAGCCGAAGATGCGAACGGGTGCCAGCCATCAGTCTTCTGGTGACCACGATGACTGTAACGTCGTCGAAACGTCGGGAGGTAAAATATCAATAAATTGCTACGCGATTAAGCCCCGAAAATATTAATTAAATTCTAACTATTTGTTAATATCTGTAACCTGACATAAATCAGTTTTCTATTTGTTTCGTCATTTAACGCCAGAGTAGCGTTCTGATGTTGCCGCTGGTATCCTGTATAGCAATTTATTACTGACTCTTCGTTCATTTTCCACGTTCTTTAACAGTGATTCTTAGCCCCGGTTTCTGGTTCCGCTTGCACAGTTCTCTTAAATTTAGATTTTGTGCAAATTTGATAGTTTTCTGTACTTAGAACATAGTTTAATTTGTTTTAAAACTAGATTTACGGGCTTGTGCAAGTGGCTCTAAGAACATATTATTATTAATCTACTGTGATTGTTAGGGTACGAGTGGAACTGGGGGTTAGTATGTTGACAGTACATAGGAGACATTGTAATCAACGCTCTAGCAACAATAGTATTTTTCTTAATTTCTCTCGATGCTCATACATAGTGATATATTCGTTATCAACCCTTGTATGTCCCCACTGCTGGGGCACGGGTCTCTTCCTGCATCGCAGGAAGGTTAGACCTTACTCCACCACGGGGGCCAAGTCCGGGTTGGTGGAGGATTGTGAGACACTGGCGGGCCTTACTGTCAGAAGTTATCAAGCCGCCCGTAGATACATAGTGATAAATTAACTCTTTGTGGCTGCGGAGATACAATGCCCTTCTAAATTGTAAATGTTTGTTTTAAATCGTATTCTTTGTTTTATTATATTTTTCTTTGTTCTTTCTTTTCTTATTTGTCTGTATTATTATAATATCGTGTTACATTGTGTTATGTGTATCTTTGTGGCTGCAAATAAATGTCTCTCTCTCTCTTGACGGGAAAGTCGCAGTTGCCGTGGTCATGGGTAGGTTGAAGTGATTGCAGTCAATTATTGGTATTTTGTTTTGTTTATTAGGCATGTAAAACAGGTTACAATTTTAGTACTATAACTTTACTTGTACTATAACTCTACTATAAGTTGTGAGGGCTGGTAGTCTACCCTCACTTTCAGTTTTTCGCAGCATGCAACACTACATCCGCGAATAAATCTGGTGATAAGGCGCGTGATTTGTAATTACTGAGCACTGGATTCTACGTGCTTGAAAGTTTGAAACCATCTTCTCTGTTGAAATTCTTGAGTATTTTTATTTTTTAATTTCAATTGCTTCCCGAACGACCCTCCAATAGTACCTACTGTCGATTGATCGACAGATCTTTCGGTTGGTGTATCTTGAATTAAGGTTATTATATTACGTAATTAACAATCGCGATTAGACCATTTTTTTCCGCATTTTTTCCGAGTGCTTCCATGTTTCACAAGGCACGTTAAGCCATTGGTGCCAGCTGTCATGTAATGGCAGTCTTTAAGCCATGTCAGAGGCCTTATGGGCGACTTGATAACTTCTGACAGTAAGGCCCGCCACTGTCTTACAATCCCCCATCGAACCGGACTTGGCGCACGCTATGGAGTATGACCTAACCTTCCTGCGATGTGAGAGCCGTGCTACAGCAGTGGGGACATACAAGGGTTGGTATCGAGATAACTTATGTAGCTACAACACTAGCACCGTAGCTACAAACCAAATGAAGGAAAGAAGGGGAAAAGGAAAAGAGAAGGAAGAACAAAAAAAAAAGAAAGAATTAGAGACAGTGGATTTTAACCCATTTGATAAGTATAACTTAGTATCTTAGTATTGTATGTTACAATAAATAAATGTAATTTTTTTTTAGAATTTTATGTTGCCAACTAATATTACATAACTGATTCAATTTTACAATGGACTAAAGGTTGCTACATTATTAACAGAGGCAGTACCTTATTAAAAAAAAACACTAGCACCGCAAAAAGAAGCTAGGAATCTTTCCAATAACATCTTTACGCGACGAAGTAAAAATATGATTTACACCGAACACATTACGAGAATTGCGTAATGTGAACAATCTCAATTGTTTTTGGAGGCAAAAGAACAAAAAAAGTACATTATGTAAATCTTCGCGGCCGTATATTGAGCAGAAGGGTTGTTCCCCATCCATCCTTATTTCGTAGCTGGAGAAACAGAAAACTTAGTTTAAAAACAAAAAAGCCGGCTGCTATAAGTCCATTGAAATATTAACCTCATTAGAAAAAGACAATGAGGAATTCCGCTCACCAAATGGGACTCTCAGCATCCCTTAGGTTGTTTGGAAAAAAATATTATTAGCAACTAGTCCGCTAATATGTTCTTTATGTTCTTTAGTTAATATTTGATGTTTGGTTTTTTCCCGTCTACAACAAACAACATTCAAAGAATTCCATATTACCTATATTGTAAAGTATTCCAGAACCAAAGAGTTAACTCAGTCTTGTTCTTCTTAGCGTGTCGGCAAGCCAACGTGGTGACAGGATTTGTTTAAAGGTGTAAAGGCTCAAGTTTCGTTTGAGTTTGCTTTAGCGATTGTTAACAAAGACAGGAGTTACCGTAGGTTTGATCCTCGTGCGACACTCAGACTGTGCTATTTGACCAGTCCAAATGGAACAGTCGTAATGTTTTACCGTGTTGGTTTTCTTAGGTTAGCATAGCGTGATATTCACGTTTGGAACAAGACAATAGTGATTTCTTGTGTGCATGTTAAAAATTAAACAGGCTTATTATATTGAAAGTGCGAACGAATCCAAACGGTTCGGATTCATTAGGAACAGACCGAGTCGAAGAACTTGGCTTCTGAAAGTATTGCGCGCATAAATCAGTTTTATGTAAACGCTCTTTTTTTCCTCGACAAAAAAATCACCAAATCCGATGGCCCGCCAGATCCAACAGGGTGAAAAACAATGATTTATCTGCAAACGGCTAAAGCACCGTAGTGTACAGATTATGAGGAAGGAATTGGGGAGTTTGAGTTAATGGTGTGTCTGTCAAACTTTGCTTTGGCATGATAGAACTGCCCCTGTATTACGCGCTCCAAATCCTGAACGATTCCGCTTGTCTAACTTTCAAACTTCATACATATTGGATATCATTGTATTCTTTTTACTACACAAACCCGTGCTAAGGACAATTTTAAAAACCTTTTTAAAGGCTAAAAATTCCACCCATGCCGGGATTCGAACCCGCGACTTCTGGCTATTCGTGCCAGCGCTCTTTCAAACTGAGCTAATGGGCGACTCACCGGCATCAGTGAAATTTCGAACCTCTTTACAATATTTTCTGTACTACGTACAGTATTCTCTGTACGTAATACAAAGAATATTGTAAATAGATTTCGAAGAGATTTCGAGAAATTTCGAACCTTTTTGCAATATTCTCTGAGCTAATGAGCGTCATAGCGCAAGATTGTGCCATCATTGGGTGGTAGTGCCCGAATGGGGCCCTGCCCTTTGCCAATTCACCTTAGATCTTACAAGCATTGTATGTTGTAGTAACTCTAATACACGATTGACAACAGACATATTCTGCTCACATTCTCCAGCTGTAGATAAAAAATCAGCGATCCGTTCTACCAAGCAAATTATGACGCCATTTTGTACTGCAACACACACACGCCATACCACTTTTTTATTGCCCATATCTTTATTTATTTGGTCATGCATGTAGAACCTTTTACTTGTGATGTTTGTTTTTGTATTATCTAAGACTTTTGTTTTTATGATGTTTGAGAAGGTGTGTGTGTGTGATTATGTGTGTGTGTGTCAAAAAGTGCAAATAAAGAGTTATCTAATTAGCTATCTACACTGTAATAATATTCTACAAGAAAATACTCAAAGTGTTGTTTGCCAAATTCATCCTTTACTTTGCAAAATACACAGAGCCTTGAAACATTGTCCTTTTGTCCAAATTGCGTCGCTAAATCTTGTAGAATTCATTAAACAGAAACTTTTAGCTAAAATCTTCTCAACACTTTTTCATTGTTTATCTACTGACAGAACACCCCCAGGCCCTTGAACTTGTATACTGCGAACCAAGACAACGTCCCGAAATTTAAACAATTTTCTTAATACAATGAAAGTCAAGATTTAGAAGTATGAATGGTTATTTCTTTGATAAATAGCTAGAGAATAGTTAGTAACTAGACAATATTGTTGACGAACGACCTTGCGCTACCTAGCAAATTGTCACATAATTTGACCCAGTCAGATTCATGGTTGGACAATAGGTGTGTGTAAGACAGGAGCAAAAGGGGGCGTGGCCCACTCCAAGGCCAACGAGTTTCGCTGATTTATTGTAAATGATTTATTGTAAGATTTGTTGATTAATTTGATTGATTTTATAATGTTTGACTGTTAGAAATAAGTTGTTATTAAAGATATAAGTTGATTTTATTGAAATTACTGCATTAAAGTACTCACAAGTATCAAATTGATAGGCAGAATCACTTTGATAGTTGTTTTATGTTAAAAGGGGAAAAAACCCGATTAAAGCCTAGGAAAGCGGCTTATTTATGTTTATTTGTACTCAGGACACCGTCCTGCATCTAATTGTAACACGAAACTTGTCTCGTTGTTGTTATTTAGCGTAAATTTCATGTCTTATTGTTTGAATATCGAAATCAGTGTAAAACACGCTGTAGACCTGCGATTTGACCTGTAAAACCCAGAACATTAGTAAACTAAGCATAAGTACATCAATAGTAGTAAGTTAAGTTAAGAAAACCTTAGGAAAATAAGCAAAACAATGTTGACACAATTTTTATGTAATTCCACTTTGGTACCTGTTTTTTGTATGTTGTCTTATTGGAATCGAACCCGAACCTATGTCAAAAGTTTGACTACATAGTCCTTAAGATATAGAGACATTGCCGAATAAAATATCTACTTGCGTTGTCTAGTTATTCCATATCCCACACTTAGTTACGAGGAAATTAGCTAATATATTTAGTTATTCTTGTGTTTTCCTAATTTATATGTACACGTATCAATACCACTGTTATCTTATAAGAATTCAGTAAGCGATCTCTGTAAAATACCGTTTAAATCATGTCGATAGGTCGATAAATGTAAAAGTTATGACTGAAAATGTAACGCTCTAATGAGGAAAATAAACAAGCGCGAGATAACGTTTTGGAAGGAAATTCCACCGGCTCTTTGAGCCGTAAAGCCCAAGTCAAGGGCCCTCAGCTCGCTAAAACTTCCGGTACCGCATCGGAACTACTACGAAAGCAGCAAAAAGAAGAACTAATCTGAAGAAAACTACCAGAGAGCTCCAACTTCCTTCCAACATCCGCTAGCAAGATCACCGCTAGTTTCTCTTCGCACGTCGGCCCTGCTGGCACTGCCGCGCCCACAGCCTGCAAGACCGCCCTGCGTCACCGCCGGTCGACCACGCTGTCGTCGCATCGCCGTGTCACCGTCGTATCGTCGTCGTGTCGTCGCCGTGTCGTCACCGTACGTCACCGTATCGTCGTCGTGTCGTCGCCGCCAGTATCGTCGTGCTGTCGTCGTGTCGTCGTCGTGTCTACTACGCAAGGGCTTGAACTCAGGCACACACCTACCTTGCACGTCCAACTTCAGAAATAGGGGAGCTGTTGACCCTATACCCCAACAAATATTAACTATTAATATTTAATCGACTGGAAATATAAATAACTATTCTTGCATGCTACGACTAATGAAACGAATGTTGATGGAGCGAAAGAGTTCTGTCGAGATCGTGGCAAGTGGCACACCCAGCAGTCCTCTACCTGCCCCTTTAGTATACGGGTGTTATTTTATGCAATGTAATGAAACTGCTGTCTATTTATAATTGTTTACTTACATCTTCTTGCCTGCCTCTCCACTAAAGTACGTATCGATATCAAACCTTGTATGTCCCCACTGCTGGGGCACAGGTCTCTTCTTGCATCGCAGGAAGGTTAGGCCATACTCCACCACGGGGGCCAAGTCCGGGTTGATGGAGGATTGTAAGACAGTGGCGGGCTTTACTGTCAGAAGTTATCAAGCTGCCCATAAAACCTCTGACATGGCTTAACGACTGCCATTACATGACAGCCGGCACCAACGGCTTAATGTGCCTTGCGATGCATGGAAGCGCTCGGGAAAACGCCACTAGCGGGACAATCACCCATCCTGCACCTGATCACGTGTTCTTGCTTAACTCAAGTGATTGATTCCAATCACTCGATTTGAATAGGCTACGAACACTTTGTGTACGTATATATAATTATATTTAAAATATTCGTAATTTAATTAAGCATCAAACATTTTGAGCCAGTTTCTAAATTGAGAAATTCGTTAAGTAAATATTTACCTAACTGTAGTGCTGTCTTTTCGAATCTTTACGTAAATTTTTACTTAGTAAAATTCTCAATTCAGAAACTGGCCCTTAGACTAATAGAATTACAATTATTAATAATACTAATTTGTGAGAGCAAGACAGCATGTTTAACGAAAGGACCTTTATTTAGAGTTTTTATGTACACTGACATATCGAAATGTAATTAAACTCCAGTACTTTTGTAAGAAAAATAATTTTTAAGTTTCAATGAATTTTATTATATAGGCTCTGCTGTATTAACAACTTCCCTGTCCAAGAGTCATATATGACTCAGAGGAGTGTATTGGAACAAGTTTATGAGTCAACTTTTGACTCACTTTCATTAGATTTTCGGACGTACAACTACGAGTATCTAACGGTGGACGTGGGAAATTGGAATTGAATTATATATTAGACAGGCAAGTTTTTAATTCAAAAATGAGCTTAGAAAAAATTATCAGAGTGTAGTTTTTTCCGCTGCCTTTTTTCCACTATAAATGGGGCCGAGGCAGCGGCTAACATAGTAAATTGACATTCAGCAAACAGAATGTAATTCCTTACGTTAAATTAAATCGTTGAATTCTTATGTTTCTTTACTATGTTTACATCCAGGCAAATACTAATTAGAACGGAGTACATCAGTGACAAAGGCCACTTGTTTTGTTTCCAGTTCATCTGTTTGGATGACCTCTGCGGGTTAGAAGTTAGAGGTCAAAAGGGTGTAATGTATATAACTTACTTAAACCTTTTGGTAATCTAGATAACTTAGAAGACAGTTGAGGTATAGCGCCTACAGCATCGTTATTATAGAGCGGACGAAGCTGGTAGTGGTTCCGTCCAGTCCTGGCGACGACACGACGACGATATGATGACGACACGACTACGTTACGTCGGCGACATGACAACGACACGCAGACGACGGCGATACGGTGGCGACACGGCGATGCGGTGACAGCGTGCGGTTTCGGTGTTCGGTGGTTACAGGCAGCAGCCGCAGTAGTGCCAGCCGGACCGACGTCGCTGCAGGCTACTGGAACAGGCAAAGTGAAAAACGCAGAATTTTCTTCCTTCCACATGTAGTTGGGAAGGAAGTTGCGGCTATTTGGGACTTCAAGTTTTACTTGGTTCTTCAGATTTGTGTTGCTGTACTTTGGCTAAGTTGGGCTGCCGAGCCGTAGTAGATTCCTTCGAAAATTGCAAAATTGCACTTGTTTGTTTTTCTTATCGAAGTAGAGTAGTTATTCGAAGACCATTACTTTCTTCTTACACACATTAATGTTCATTCCTTTCCTTTTAAGTGCCTCATCCATTACTGTTACTTGTATCTGCAGTTCTTCGACCGACGATGCGGACAAAACCTGATCATCGGCGTATAGCAAGCATTTCACAATTAGTTCACCCATGCTTATCCCGCAGTCAGTCTCTTTCAAATCAGTAAAGCAAATGTCAATGAATAAATTGAATTATGGAAGAACCACGGAGCATGCATTTCACAAGTAGCTCACCCATTCTTTTCCCACATTCATTCTCTTTCAAATCAGTAAGGCAACTGTAAATGAATAAATATAATTATTGAACAAACATGGGGCAAGCATTTCAGAAGTAGCTCACCCATCCTTATCCTGCAGTCATTCCCTTTCAAATCAGTAAGGCAACTGTCCATGAATAACATAACATAACGTAACGTGACGTGACGTGACGTGACGTGACGTGACGCGACACGACACGACACGACACGACACGACACGACACGACACGTCACGACACGACACGACACGACACGACACGACACGACACGACACGACAAGACAAGATAAGATAAGATAAGATAAGACACGACACGACACGACACGACACGACACGACACGACACGACACGACACTACACAACACAACACAACATTTACATACTGGCACATACATTGCTTCTGGCCCCACACTAGGATACCCTGTGTCGTGGGAACCAGAAACAACGACATCACAAACCTGATAAATAAATTGAACAGCCACGGGGATACGACACATCGTTGTCTCACACCCTCGTGAGTGCCCAACCAGTTAGTTTACGCCCCATTAATTCTAATGCAAGCACTGGAGTTTTCGTAGAGAGCGTGATACTCTTGTTTTAAGGAGCCTATTAACATCCCAATGCAGGACACAGGCCTTCTCTCAGAGAGTATGGGTTTAATAACCACGCGTGCCCACCGCGGATTGACAATTTCAAGCGCTGAAGTATTTGGACTTCTCAGACACTTAGGAAGTAAAAGATCGTGAGGAATCACGATCTTTTCCTTCACGTTAGCGAGTGGTATCGTTACTATAACTTTAGAAGTACATTAGATATGAACCCTCGCTGCCCCACTGCTGGGGCGTGGGTCTCTTCCTGCATCGCAGGAAGGTTAGGCCATACTCCACCACGGGGGCTGAATCCGGGTTGTTGGAGGATAGTAAGACAGTGGCGAGCCTTACTGTCAGAACTTATCAAGCTGCCCATGAGGCCTGACACGGCTTAACGACTGCCATTAGGTACATGACAGCCGCACCAACGGCTTAACGTGCCTTGCGAAGCACGGAAACGCTCGGAAAAATGCCACTAGCGGTAGTCACGGGACCGTCACTCATCCTTCACCTTACCGCGCCTGTTGTTGCTTAACTAAAGTGATTGATTTCACTCACTCGGTTCGACTAGGCCACGAGCGCTTTGTCAAGTACATTACTGCGAAATAATAGTCATTGGTAGATCCCTGCACTGGGTATTGAACCTGGGTCTCTCGCTTCCGAGTTCATGGTTCCACGGGTTACCGCCCCCCCAAATACAAGCCTAAAAAGGAATATTGGTGAATTGCGTCAGAAGACGCCGCCTTTAGTTCGGGCCACGCCCCATTTCGCTACTTCCTCACAGTCCTACACCGTCCGATCATACTTCTCCCTGGGTCGGACAATGTAGGTGCACCCTCCTGTGCGCCCTCCTCGGCCTCGAGGGGGGTCGCTCCCGATGTGGGTTTAGGGGTCTTTAGGACCAAAACCAGTCCGAAGGTGGTGTTTAGTGGGTAGGTGCACTTCTTGTGAGTCCCACATTGGCAGCACGGCCGGGTCCGTGCTGTTATGCATGAGCATTCACCACCTCCCCCCCCGTGTCCTCCGGTGGGTGCCCTTTATAGGGTTAAAAAAAAAAGTGCACCCTCCTCGGCCTGGAGAGGGGTCGCTCCCGATGTGGGTCTAGGGGTCCTTAGGACCAAAACCAGTCCCAAGGTGGTGTTTAGTGGATAGGCGCACTTCTTGTGAGTCCCACATTGGCAGCACGGCCGGGTCTGTGCTGTTATGCATGAGCATCCACCACCTCCCTCCCCTTTATAGGGCTAAAAAAATAAGTATTTGGCTGTAATTCTCAGGTCGCACATCAACAAAGACTTACTTGCGTTTGTTTAAACATTGGTATTTTCGTATGCGTAATGTGATGATTTATATAGCGTCTAGTGGTACCTTCAATCACACTTGAATCTAGGGTAATTGAAGGTACCACTAGACGCTATATCTAGTGACTAGATGGATCAAGGGACCACTTGAACGCTGCAGTGCCTGAGATATTGCTTATTGGACGACACCGGTAACCACGAACTGTGAAGGAAAACATCGTGAGAAAACCCGCGGTTTCGTTGGCTTCGCAAGTGTTGACTTGTCTTTCCTGAGATGAAATGCGGTACAGAGATAGATTATAGTCTGCTATAGCAAAATGGCTTACTTTTCGTCTCGGAAAAATAAACATGCAATTATTGTATACGGCAAAACTTAGATATGTAAGTCTTTTAATATATATTTATTTTCTGGTGTGCACAATACCGAGTCTACTATAATCCTTTCTCAATTCTAAACGTCAATTTCTATTTCCATCCATTGCGTCCAAAGTCACTTAAAACAGCTGTCATCTAAAGTAGGTTAACCTCAAATCGAAGTAAAGTTTGTTGAAGTGCACATGTATATTTAATAATAATAAGTACCTGTATATAGGTAGAGGTGTGTATTATTCTTAAGTACTAGCTGACCCAGCGAACTTCGTACCGCCTAACAGTAAGATCTCCGTAAGATCCCCCGTTCCCGTACTTCAAGGAATATTATAATTTTTTTTTATCAAAATCGGTTCAGCTGCTCTCGAGATTTGTGCTTGCCAACACATTCAGCGATTCATTTTTATATTATAGAATAAATATGTATCAACCTTCCAGCCACAGGACGAGACCCGTACCCCAGCAGTGGGGACATACAAGGGTTGATATTAATTATCTTGTATCAATATTCAAATTTTCACTGGCTACCCGTATTGTAATTAAAATACTATGTCCCTACGTAAATATTTTTTTCTTTGTTTTTTTTTCCCGTGTAAAATAAAGAATAAATATTCTTATCTTATCTTATTCTACCCTAGAACAGCAATAGAAGCAATGTATGTGCTCGTATGTAAATGTTGTAATGATCCATAGTTATAAGCTATTACTATAAACCTAACCTATGTTAGTGAACATGGCTCTTACTAATAAACACCGTAAAAGCCTGGTATAGTATTACACAGTGTTTTGTTCACGTCATTTGAGTGTAATTTTCAGTTGGAAGAAAAGAGACAAAACACTGCATAGTTATACAATACTTACACCAAGTTTATTAGTAATAATATTGGCCTTTCTGCATCTACTTAATGAGATGATTTATACAGCGTCCAGTGGTATCTTCACTCACACTAGATGGGTGAAGGGACCACTCCGACGCTGTAGTGCCTTGGTCATGGTTTTATAGATGGTGTAGGCTTGCCCAGCACCTATACCATCCTGACAGCTTAGTCGGCCTAGCCCACAGGAAAGACTAGTCAATACGTGCGGAGCCAACCAAGCCGCGGGTTTCCTCACGATGTTTTCCTTCACCGTTAGCGTGTGGTATTGCGACTGCAAACTCAATGCCAAGTTTATTAGTAAAACTGTAAAATTATAATGATTGTGAGACATGCATTTGTACCCCATGCCTCAATATAGGACTATCAAGTTATCCGATATGGTAAGCAGAATGCCGTTATGTTATGTCATATTATGTAATGTTTTCTCTCCAGTGGATGCACAATTTCGCCACTCCCCCTCTCTGCCATTGACGCGTTTAAAAGCAAAAACAGATAACAGTCCACTTCACGTCGAAAGACAAATTGTGCAGTTTCCTTAACCGGTCGTAAATGAAAAGAAAAAGCAACCTTAAAACTCTAGAGATAGTGATCTTTTTGATATAGCACTCTCACGGTGAAGTTTTTCTAGTTCATAAAGGCATTGCATTCAAGTTCCGAGAGACTTCGATGTCATAAACGCACTTTGTATACAGAAATCTTAATATTATATGTGCGAAAGTTTGTGAGCAGTTCGTTACTCAATCACGTAAAAACAGCTAATATCAGTTACATGAAACTTGGCAGACAGATAGAAAAAGATCCGAATTAAGACATATAATACTTGATATCCCAGTAGTGCGTTCCCACAGAAAATACCTTTCAATGACTTTATTGACAAAAAATGACTTTATTATTACGATTACGTTTTTTCTCTAAGATATTATTTTTTTTGCGTTGCCATGGCAGCGAATCGTATAAATGGATCCTGTGGCGGTAAAAAGTTCACCGGGACAGCTGCTAAATAGTTATAGGTAACTTCCACACAACATTTATTTGACCTGATCCCAAACTGGTAGGCATAAGGGTTTTAGGCATAGTTAGATAATAGGAAAATAGGTGTATAAGTTAAATATGATTGTTTTATTTAATTTTCGATATCAACATTTGTACTCGCCACTCCTGGGGCACGGGTATTCCTGCATCGCAGGAAGGTTAGGCCATATTCCACCACGGGGGCCAGGTCCGGGTTGGTGGAGGATTGTAAGACAGTGGCGGGCCTCACGGTCAGAAGTTATCAAACCGCCCATTAGGCCTCTTACATGGCTTTACGACTGCCATCATATGACAGCCGGCACCAACGGCTTAACGAGCCTTGCAAAGCACGGGATCTTTGGAATTGTCATCGGAATAGTTATCTTTTATTATTATTTAATTCTTAGCACTAGCGTTAATTTCGCGTTTGTATACTAACTATTCTCTGGGCATTCCATTTCTACAGATTTTTTAATGTCACAATTTGTTACCTTTCTCATGTTGCTTTTACAAGCAGCGGCGTTTTCCCATCGGCAATTCAGTAAAAGCGTAGCGTTTTGTAAGAAGAAAAATAGCGTAGTCGTATAAATCAACATCGCATGCAGTAACTATGGCAGCCAGTTCACGCACGCATTTAATAATGGGCGTAAACATTTTCTTTGATATGATTATTTCATTTTTATTGCACTAACCCGTGCTAAGGACAATTTTAAAAACCTAGGTATTTAGAGGTTATAAATTCCACCCATGCCGGGATTCTAAACCGCGACCTCTGGCTATCCGTGCCAGCGCTCTTTCCAACTGAGCTAATGGGCGACTCACCGGCATCAGTGAAATTTCGAACCTCTTTACAATATTCTCTGTATTACTTGGTATTACGTACAGGCAGCGACATCTGGCTGAAGTATCACTTGCAGTATCTACTTTGCAGTTAGATTTTACATCGGAATATTTCAATTTCACAATCTAGTCAAACTGAGTACGTAACAAACGTAATTTGTTACTTATTTCAAATTTATTGTTTATAATTAGTCCAATCTGCAAGTTTTATATAACATAGTATAAACTGTACTTGGGATCAATCAATTGAGTTAAGCAACAACAGGCGCGGCAGGTGCAGGATAGGTGACCGTCCCGTGACTACCTCTAAGGCATTCATCCGAGCATCCGAGTCATGTAATGGCAGACGTTAAGCCATGTGGTCAGCTTGAAAACTTCTGACAGTAGGGCTCGCCACTGTCTTACGATTCTCCACCAACACGGACTTGGCCCCCGTGCCTTCCGATGCAGGAGAAGACCTGTGTGTGCCCCAGAAATGGGGACATTCAAGGGTTAATATCGAATATAAACACAATGTTTAATTTTACGTACAAATAAATAACTTTACAAATAAAATCATTTAAATCTAAGCTTAGCGTAAATTCCCTAGTTAAATGGTCATTATTTGACTTATCTGCTTTGATCCGTTGATCTCAGGACTTGAGACGCTTCGGGGTGCTTTAACAAAAAACTGCTGTTGATCGTAGGTCCTATAAAAATTGTCACAGTTGTTAGTTAATATTTGTCACGTTCACTGCTAAGCTGGGTTCAGACGAGTGTAATATGTAACGTAATCCAAGAAGTAATGCAACGCGAATCGTTTGTGCAGACGACGCTGCGAGCGCTACATGTAATGCTCCTAGTGCGTCTACACGCAGGATTTGTGTTCCATTACACGTCATATTACATTACACGATACACGCGTCCGGACCCGGCTTTAGAAAAAAACGTATTGTAGAAAAAGTTACGATTTTTTCTCGCTAGGCAGCACCCCGAATAGCTTTAATGCTTTTTGCACCTACGTAATGAAATAATTTAAACAGCGTCCAGTGGCATCTTCACTCGCTTCACTTGATGGGTGAAGGGACCGCCCGGATGCTGTAGTGCCTGGGACATGGCTTTAAAGATGGTGTAGGCTTGCCCAGCACCTATACCATCCTGACAGCTTAGTCGGCCAAGCCCACAGGAAAGACTCTTCAATAAGTGCGGAGCCAACCAAGCCGCGGGTTTCCTCACGATGTTTTCCTTCACAGTTAGCGTGCGGTGCTGCGACTACAAATACGCAAATGTACGTAACTTTGAAATTAAATAAAGTCATTGGTCCACGCCTGAACTGGGGATCGAAGCTGTGTCTCTCGCTTGCGAGTCCACTGTTCTACCCACTGAGCTACCTCGGCTTTAACGCGGCACTTCATGAAACGCTGCCCCTTTGCAGCGCTCGTGTCTCGCAGTGTCGTAATTTTTTCACGCCACTCCGGGCACATGCTTTGTTTTGTAAACAATGCCATTCTTCCCCCTTAGCCGGCGACCGAGTTGTAACGCGATGAGGCGTCAATAGCGATACGATACTGTTGCGCTAAGTGACCTCGGTTTTTGTTGACAAATTCTATGTTACGTTGTACTTGTATAGCTGAAAAATGTGCACTAGATACACCAGGGATTACATAAGAGACTTATAAAATAACAGTACAGTACATAATTTAAAAAGTGATTTCTTCCAGACAACCATTGACGGAAAAGAAGAAACTGAAACTGAAATACGGGTAGTCGGCGCAACTAAACAATATTTGACAACATATTATTTTATAGTTGATACACATACATAAACGATACATTAGTAGGAAATTGATACACTATGTCACAGTTTTTATATAAAATCTGCAGTGGCACTGTTGGTACGGTGTAAACCTCTACACGATTTTTATATTTTTCAACACTTTTGCTTTAAAACTACATTCGCTTGAGGCCATTGTAAAGTTAAAAATTACGCATTATCTATATACATAAAATTCAAAGTTCCGACTGACTGACTCACTCATCAACGTTCAGCCCAAGCCGTTGGACCTAGGAAGCTGAAATTTTGCACATAGGGTTTATATAATAATTGTTGGCGCAGCAGCGAAACGGTCCAATGCTGGCGCCCCTCTTCACCTTCCCCGCGGACACCCGTGAGCGGTATTCACTTTTTGATTGCAACATCAAGACTACACGCCTTTTTGTCTTCTCCTTCATAAAAAATATTTTGTAACAACTTAAAACTACAGTCCACAATCGAATACTTTCATTTACCACGAAACATAATATAATACTAAATAAAGCAAATTTGAAACGAATAGTTCCAATTTTCACCACGCTCAAGTGGCGCCATTCGATTCACCAAAATAGTCAAAGGTGCCCGCCATTTTCGTATTTATAAACGTCAAAGTTGTTGCGACGCGATTGTTCGAGTGATAAAGTTTGTTTCATTTACATGTTGTACTGTTTTCTCGCTATTGTGTTTAAAAACGTTGTAATATACACATGCGGATTGTTGTTTACAAACTCGTCTGCTCGTTTGTGAACATAAACTTACCGCCTCCTTAGTATCATAAATGTGTGGAAGTTTATTACATAATCATTTATTTATAAAATAACTAATTTCTTTCTGCTTTCTCATATTTAAATCGAAATTTTTAATAACTTCACCCATTCTTTCTATGTCTTGGATTTTGATTTGCTACTACGAACTTTTGTAGTAACGCTACTGACAACTTTTACCTACTATTAAACTATGTTTTAATATTTATTCTGCCTCGACAAACTTCTTGTTGCCATGACAACGCAATAAATAAATATTGGCTTGGAAAAATATTGCAGTAACAATGAAACTAAAATTATCATTACCGGAACGCCTTACCGGGACATCAACTATTCTGTGTCTCATACATGTCTATGTCTCACTCAATACAGATCTTTGCCTATCTGTATGCCAAGTTTCATACAAATCCGTTCTGTCGTTAATGCGTAGTTAATTCATTAACAAATATCCACACATCTTCACAAACATTCATATTATTTTGTAACATTAGTAGGATTTTATCGAAGTTTTGTAAAGTCTTAACAGTTTGATGTAAGTCTTAAAATAAAGTGTTATTGAAGTCATATTCTAGTTATCGCAGGCACCCTTCCAACACCTTATTAAACTTACAATCACCAGCCCACCGTTGCCTACTGCTGGAAGCTCAGGATAGAAGCTGGGATAGCATCTAACCTGCAAATGCTATCTCTCACGGTTCTTTGCCATCCTCATCCAGGGGCCTTCCGACGACAATCATCCGACCATCGGCCCACTCCACGATTTATAGAGATTTTCTTTTATTTTTCATGTTTTCATAAAACTTTGTAAGTCTGTATGTATGGTGGATCTGGACTGGGAACTTGCCAGAGACTTACGACGACCCGGACGACCGTCCTCGACGTGGAAGAGAAACCACGATCCCGACACGATGTCAGGATCGTGGCAAGTGGCAGTCCCTGGCCTCTGCATACCTCTATATTTTCATGTTGTTGTTCAAACAACTAAAACCAGATTTATGTTGTTGCCAAGTTGGAAAATTCCTAAGAATGTGTGTTACGAAGCACAGCAAGATTAGTTTAAAAAATATTAGTTCGTAATTAGCGAATGTTTGATGTACATTAATTACGTTTTACGATGTTTTGTGCTCTTGTAGCGACTTCGATAAATTAATAAAATAAATAAGTAGTGAAGGAAAATATGCTGTGGATATCTAAGAGAAACGTAATTATTTGCGTTCGTTTTTCGCTCTATTGCAATAACGGCTTGATGCGATTTTACTCCAGTTCCTACAACATAACAACAAATAATACAAAGGAAATAAATTTGAGACAAATTCAATGAAATAACACATTAAATGTGCTACATAATTTTTGTTTTTTTCTGGTTGTGCAATAAAGTGTCTACACCCTGTGGCATTACGGAACCCTCTGTGCAAGAGTAAGCGTAAAGATAACACATTTGTGGTACATAATTTCCGTTTTTCTGGTTGTGTCATAAAGTGGCTACCCTATGTGGCATTACGGAACCTTCTGTGCAAAAGTCCGACCCACGCTTAGCAGGCGTTTTATTGACCTAATCCTTAGACTCATAAATTCAGTCCCAGCGTAGTAACATTCAATAAATATAATGTATTTTGTATACCCGCGATCAACCCTCAAACCGTGCCCTTTCCCTGCGGCATTGTCTCGCCAAAACCATTACATTACTTACACAATATAAATAATAAGGCGCCCATACATCGGCTGGCGGAAGTGACGCAATCCGGCCGGAAGCCGCGGGTACCTCCGAGCAAATATGGCCGCCGGCGGCAGTAAGTCACGCCCGCAAATTCCCGGTCCACTTCCGGTGGCCCGTTTGATTCACGACTTTGCGACACTGAGGGCCTATCGTGAACCATAAATTGCAGCAGCAGCCTACATGCGTCTTACAGCAGGGCGAGGCCTTCTCTCAGTGTTGTTGTTATTTGAGTTTTAAGTGCCATTTTTTTTATGAAGTGTATGTTCATAAATCAAGACGTGCAATATTTGGGCGAACCGATGAGGGTAAAATTCAATTTGTCAATGGGCACTTTTGTAATGCACCTATAATTAATTTCAGAAGGCTAAAAAATAAATGTGTGTGCGTTTGTTGAGTGTTTGTTTGACAAACGTATTAATATTTCCACAATACTACGGGTCATACATTGCTTCCACACTAGGATACCCTGTGTCGTAGGAACCAAAAACAACGACATCACAAACATGTAAACATCCAAGCCCTGGGCTTTTTTTTTGTTCCCAGCCGGGATTCGAACCACACTTTGAGGTTGTAGCATACACGACATCCGCACGTCAGAAGCGCCAGCGCACACTGAATGACCGACCTGCTCGCAGGGCGCATAAGTTCTTTAGCCACGCAACGAAGCTGGCCTCGCGCTGTGATTCGTCGGTCAATTTTTCCTCGCCGTAGTACTTACTACCAGCAACATTGAATATTCTTTAATGTTAACAGATATTATCTTTAATAAATCTTCGAATCTTACACGCCTTGAATTGCTTACTGAGTTTCTTCATTTACACGCAAAAAGGTATACGATTTATGTCAGAAAAAGTGCTGCACGGCACATTTACTACATAATGGTTTAATACCTTATCATGACTTGAATGTAATGCTACGAGTATCTCTAGAATGCTGTTTCGTACGATATCAACCCTTTATATGTCCCCACTGTTGGGGCACGGGTCTATTTCTGTATTGCAGAAAGGCTAGGCCATACTCCACCACGGGGGCCAAGTCCGGGTTGGTGGAGGAATATAAGACAGTGGCGGGTCTTATTGTCAGAAGTTATCAAGCCGCCCATAAGGCGTCTGACATGGCTTAACGACTGCCATTACATGACAGCCGATATCAACGGCTTAAAGTGCCTTGCGAAGCATGGAAGCGGTCGGAAAAATACCACTAGCGGTAGTCACGAGATGGTCACCCATCCAGTACCTGACCGCGCCTGTTGCTTAACCAAAGTGATTGATTCTAGTCACTCGCTTCGAGTGATTGACTCGAGTGTTCGAGTGACTCGGCCATGAGGGCTTCACATATTTTGTACATATTTAAGTAATAAATAAGAAATAAATAATTATAGATAGATTTTGAGAACACTTTATTACTTAACCGGAAAAATTTCAATTTCATAAATCTAAGAATATTATAAATATGTGCTCTTATATCATTATGGCAAAACAGACTTATTATTGACATAGCACAGTAAGTGTAATGATGATCCTCAGACTAGTGGCGTTAATCTACAACTGATTGCATCTGATTGAAAGATTGTCGAAACAAATATACCTATATTGCAAATGTGAGTCAAAAGGCTGGTAAGAGATGTCCCGTGCGGACATACATCGACCAAATAAGGGATGTATTACCAAAGGGGAAGATAAAGAGTCTCGTAAAAAGTTTAGTAAGGCTCTCAACAGGTTTTTAAAGATAAAAAGTACCCGAAACTTGCATGCGTGAATGCAACGACTTATGAAAGTTGATGAAGCGAAGGTGATCTGTCGGGATCGTGGCAAGTGGCAGTCACTGGTCTCTGCCTACCCCTCTGGGATACAGGCGTGAGGTTATGTATGTATTTACAACTTGCTTTTTTCACATTGCCTGAGTTATGGTGTAAAATTCGAATGACCTAAATTTTATTCCATAAATTCACGATCTCTATAAATCAATGAGAAGGTGTCGCATCGTTGGCCAGATAATTTAGACATGTAAAGATGTTCGAAATTTCACTGATGCCGGTGTGTCACCCATTAGCTCAGTTGGAAAGAGCGCTGGCACGGATAGCCAGAGGTCGCGGGTTCGAATCCCGGCATGGGTGAAATTTTTAGCCTCTAAATAGGTTTTTAAAATTTAGAAATCGTTTGATTGGTGACAGGCCCTAAGGGATGGCCCTTTTGTGTCTGAGTGGACTGTTTGTTATTTGCCTGGATTAGAAAATTAGTCGGCACTAAATATTTACGTTAATGGTATAGTATTTATGGTATTAACGTGTTGTTTTTTGTTTCAGGTAAAAATCTACTGGGCGAGATAAGGTTATGTTACCTAATTAAGAATGGTTGTTGTCAAAAACTCTTTATTACCTTAAGTTCCTGATAGTCATCATCTGATTACAGGCCATGAAATACTAAAGGCGTCCACGAAAACTTTTCGACATAACTGTAAAAGTAGGAGTACGTACTCCACGTGAAGTTAAAGAAAACTCGAAAATAATATATTTTTTTGTGATTTACCTCCTTAGCACTGGCATTGAATATTATAATGGTTCTCCATTACTAGGTAAAAATCACTTAAACGCGTTATAAAATTAATTGTTTATTATACGTAAACAACAAGAAAATTAGAGATTGCTCTGTTACAGTACAGTGTGACCCCCAAGCCGCTCAATTACTTACTATATTGTACACACTACAAAGTAGGTGTACACATGGTAAAGACCAACTACATACATTCATTCATACATACATACATAACCTCACTCCTGTATCCCAAAGAGGTAGGCAGAGACCAGAGTGCTTAGTGCGAGTTTGACAGATCCAATCGAATAACTTTACTACCGCGTTAATCGAGAATTGAGTAGTGAGTATGAGTAAGTTAACCGTTCGAACTGGCAAAACGCTGTCACAGTACAACTTGCACTCGCGTTAATTCGTGTTTTGGCTGGTAAACGTGTTCACTTCTCAACGTAAACCATTACAACTCGCACTCAGCAATTTTAATTTCCATACTTGTCGCTAGGTGGCGCTTCCTCGATGCCATAGAAATATGAGTTTACGTTAACGCGATCGAGTAGTTAAAAAACTCGCACTAAGCACTCAGGCCTCCTATTACGTAGCACTTCACTCTATCGAGTGAAGCATTTAGACGACTCCTAAGTGTCAAAAAATTTATGCATTTGACAGCCTGAGTAGCTTAAAAAAGGAAAAATAAACGTCACTCAACTCAGTGGACACTTACGTAATGAGGCCCCTGGGACTGCCACTTGCCACGATCCTGACAGATCACCTTCGCTTCATCAACGTTCAAAAGTCTTTGCATGCACGCACGCCGGTTCCGGGTACTTTTTATCTTCCCCTTTGCTAATACTATTTGGTCGATGTATGTTCGCCGCCCGCCGTCCCTTACCCGCCCTTCCACTCACATTCGCAATTTATATTTGTTTCCAAAATCTTTCATCCTTCATCCTCTCCACATGCCCAAACCAACGCAACATTCCTTTCTCAATTCTAGTCACTACATCTTCTTTCAGTCCACAACGTTCTCTAATCAGACTATCTTGTAATTCAAAGTAACACTACACATACTCCTTAAGGACCTCATTTCTACTAAAAGACAATCTAAAATTGCTTAGAAATTTCTATCAGGAATAAATCTGCCAATTGTACCTCTTCTTTTGTAACTTTTGTCTCTGTAATTATTTTCTGATGTGTACAGTAAAGAATATTCTTATCTTATCTAAAAGTAGTCAAAAAGGCTTAAGACTTATTAAAGCATGGCCTGAGTAATAAAATAGTGGATCAGCAAAAACAAGGGTTATTTAAAAATATACACAAAAGAACCAACATTTAAGCCACCCGCTCGCAGAGCAATAAAGAACATTGTTTTAAAAACCTTTACAATTTTTATGTGTCGCTCGGGTAACCGTAGCAATTTAATACGGACTGGATCAAAATGAACGCCATCTGTAACTGCAACATTGCACAGATACATAATGTATGTGCATTGTACGATATATCTACATATCGACTGTGATCTAGCTATTGCCAGATTTATTGCTCATATTTTGATCGACTCATATTTAAGGGGTATTTTCTTTTTGTTTTTAAATACTTCCCTAGTCGCTGGATAGATGGCGCTGAACTTAGTAAGTTACTGTGAGATACGGAAAACCATACTTTTTTTATTATTTCCCTTGGATTTTTGAGATCATAAAACGTAACTTACGTTATGTAATTTGTCACTTACATCACATGTTGAAATAAAATTACAAGGAAAAGAAAACAAAATAACAATATTTTCTCAATCAATGTTTATCAATCGCCTCAAATCTTAAGACACGGCTAGTAACGTAGTAACGTAATTCAGCGCCATCTACATACTTCTTGAGAACTACTTTTTTTTAATACTCAAAAAGAAAATCCTGTTTCAAAAACTCTTTTTGACTTCATTCTGTTTTGTTTTATTCTTTCACGCACTCCTCTCATCTTTCTCTATGGAATTGAAACATTTTTTTAACTCTGTACAAGGTTCGTGCTTTTGTCAGTGTTGTGTAAGGTAGAGAAACTATTCAATATTTACTGGTTTGATACACGAAATTTAGAAAGGCATTGATAGGAATTTTCCATATGCTTACATATTAATACATTCTTAAATCCAAGTACACAGTCTGGATCAACATTTTCACAAAATGGCGGCAGCTATTAACTTCCCGGCGATTTCGCAATCTATTTCGAATATAAACTTTTATTTTATTATTTTTCTCGGGACTCCGTGCCATTTCCTCTCTGAATCACTTCGGTCTAGTGATAATTTCAGCCAACATCCGTCGTCGACCACGAGACAGAATGGGAACGTACGAAACGTGCGTTCGTGTTCAGAGAGCGACACTTCAGCTCATGGTTGGGCCATTGTACGTAGTAAGCGCTGATGTATATTAACACTCCAGACACTAGGGTTTCCTCACAATGCTTTTCTTCACGGTTACCTAGTGATATTTATAACTTCACAAATTTTAAAAACCTATTTGGAGGCTAAAAATTCCACCCATGCCGAGATTCGAACCCGCGACCCCTGGCTATTCGTGCCAGTGCTCTTTCCAACTGAGCCAATGGGCGACTTCAGTGAAATTTCGAACAGGCAGCAACTTCACAAATGTAACAGGCAATTTTATCAAGGCTCTAAAAGCTTACCTAATGGAAATGTGTCCTTATAGTATCCTCGAATTTAATAATTATAAAAGCACCCAATGAATTTTATTATTAACTCATAATTTTGACAAAGAATTCTATGTACTTAATTGCAATTATTTTTTTTCCCTTTTGATCTTTTGTTTTCTAATGTATAAGTTGTAAATTAATTTAATTAAATCCTTACTTTTAAGTATTTTGCTATGCCTTAATTGGTAAAATTACACGTGCAATATCTAATTATAATATCTATGAATACTGTAATTTATGGCAATAAATGAATTGAATTGAATTAACAGAAACTGCAGTTTCTGCAGACTTGAAATTTCCACAGCTAGCCTCATAGTTGGGCCATTGTACGTAGCAAGCGCTGTTAATACTTCAGACACTAGGATTTCCTCACATTGTAATATAGTATAACTTTTGTAAATAATAAAACTGGAAAGACTTCAACTTTGTGTTTTATTTGTAGTATATTTTATTTTTAATAAAAACCGAAATGAACACGGAATAAGCAGGTAAAAACAGTCAGGTCTAGTCAAAATGTAAAGGAGTAATACTAAAAATGAGCGAATCTCAAAAATCGGTGACGTAATTTTAAACTTTGAAATTGATAGACAGCATTAAATAAATATAAAAAAATGGTGTAAAGTGGTTTGCACCGATACAACATATTTTTGTTCACTAGTATGAAAACGTCAGAAATGTGCATAACTTAGAAACTAAAGTCATTAGTGCACGCCGGGAATCGAATTCGCTACCTCCCGATTGAGAAGCCAGCGTTCTACCATTCTGCTAACACTACTCCCGTTTGGTAGGGGTTTGAGTCCGGCCTAGCATTCGGTAGGTCGTGGGTTCGAATCCTGGCATGTACCATTGTTTGGCACATGCCAGTTGAATTTGTTTTCAAATGATATTCTTTTTAATGCACTAACCCGTGCTAAGGACAATTTTAAAAACCTATTTACCTATTTAAAAATATTTAGTGCTGGCACGGATAGCCAGAGGTCGCGGGTTCGAATCCCGGCTTGGGTGGAATTTTATTTAAGCCTCTAAATAGGTTCTAAAAATTACGTACGTTGGTCAATTTATAGTAGAAATACCACTCTCTAACTGTGAAGTACAGCAATGCGAAAAATCTAAGGGTCTGAAAGTTTATCTTATTTTTATCGTGTCGGTGAAAATCATTCAAATTTTAGTGACCCAGAACTCGGCCCCGCGCACTTCAGCTTCTGAGGACAAAACAAACACTTCACCCTTCCTTTTTAATTTCAATCGCTGAGGTATTTGAATACTTCAGACACTCAAGTTTCCTCGTCGTCAGGCTATACTAGTCCACTGCTAGACATAGCCCTCCCCTAACGTGCGCCACGTTGTGCTATCATAGGGGGTAATGCCCATAATCCCCACGCTGGGCATGCGGGTTGGGGATCGCAGTTCGGTGGAATTGTACTGCAGGGGGCGCTGCTGCCCATGTTTTGCTGCACGTTTCGTTACGGTGTTTGTTTTATTCGTTTTTAAATTCACCTTAATTCTGTAAAACGATGGAGTTCTCGAGAACCTTCTTTGTCGTTCTGTTCACCTTCTGTTAATAGAGAACAGCGACCGTGGTGATGACAACGAGCTATTTATTTTCACAATTATTGCCACGAAACCGGGATGTGGGATGTCTATTTACGTTCTAGTAACGATTGAAGGGCTAACTGAACAGAAAACAAACTTTATTATCGCTATGAGAGCGAAGCGCTCGTAAATAATCAATAAGACCCGCTTAGTTTATAACTAAGATATTAGTTTCATCGATATCAACCCTTGTATATCCCCACTGCTAGGGCACGGGTCTCTTCCTGCATCGCAGGAAGGTTAGGCCATATTCCACCACGGAGCCAAGTCCGGGTTGGTGGAGGATTGTAAGACAGTGGCGGGCCTTACTGTCAGAAGTTGTCACGCCACCCATAAGGCCTCTGACATGGCTTAACGACTGTCATTACATGACAGAGTCATCAACGGCTTAACGAAGCTATAGTAATAATTTAATTTGTTTATACAAGACCCGGGTTGGTGGAGAATTGTACGACAGTGAGTGGTCTTACAATCCTCCACCAACCCGGACTTGGCCCCCGTGGTGGAGTATGGCCTAACCTTCCTACGATGCAGGAAGAGACCCGTGCCCCAGCAGTGGGGACATTCATGGATTGATATCGATACTTGTTTAATTTCTTGAGTTTTTGTGTCTGTGCTTTAATATTTTATAAGGACTGTAACCCATAACGTTTTAGTAATAAAATAAAAATTAAAAGTCGGACATAAGTTTGCAAGCAGACCGGGGAAGAAATTGATTTTAGCAGTGTATGTATGCATGTGTGTGTAGTAGTTGTAGTAATACAGAGAATAGTGTAAAGAGGTTCGAAATTTCACTGTTGCCGGTGAGTCGCCCATTGGCTCAATTGGGAGAGCGCTGGCACGGATAGCCAGAGGTTGCAGGTTCGAATCCCGGCATGGGTGAAATTTTTAGCTTCTAAATAGGTTTTTAAATTTGTCCTTAGCACGGGTTCATCATCATCAGCCCACCGCTGCCCACTGCTGGGTGTAGGCCTTTTCCCCATTATGCCAAGCCTCACGGTCTCTCGCCATCCTCATCCCCATCACTTTCGCCATGGACAATGCCAAAAAACCACGGCCCTCAGTCCCCGGCAGCCCCGCTATTCCGAGCCACGGCAGCGGCTCCGGTTCCGGCGGGGCAGAGGGTGCTTAGAATCCCCGGAAGAGATTCGGCTGCCAAACGATGACCCTGGCTACTTTTAATACACGGACTCTGAGAGACGACGAAAGATTGGCCGAATTGTTAGAAGAAACTAAGATCATCACCTGGGATGTGATCGGTTTTGGCAGAGGTGCGGCGAAAGGGTGAAGACCTTGTACGGCTCCCCTCTGGAGATCTCCTGTTCTTCAGAGGAAGTGACGATTCGACGTACGGAGGCGTAGGATTTTTGATCCACAAGAGACTATCTTCGGCAGTTCGCAACGTAACAAGTGTATCGAAGCACGGGTTAGTGCATTAAAAATAAAAATAGTATAGTCAAGTAGTTAAACCTCAGATTTCCGCACTTAGCCTCATAGTTGGGCCATTGTACGTATGAAGTATGGTGGCATCAACGTAAACGATATCAATGTGTTAGACGCACACAGTAGTCTTTGTGTGACACACATTCGTAGTGTTTAGTTAGCAATAAGTTTTATTTAAAATACCTTGTTTGATTATTACACGGTTCACTTCATATCCGGAGGTTAACAAATAAACATGTTAACTTAAAGCTGCATCTTACATCAAGCAACCCCTTCAAACCCACGACCCTAGATCATCATATTTCACGTAGCCAACGCTGAGGTATTTTAACACTTCAGTCACTTGGGTTTCCTCACGACGTTTTCCTTGACGGTTAGCGAGTAGTTTTGCTACTATATTTTCACAAATCTACATTACTTAAAACATAAAATCATTAGTACACGCGTCGATAAGAAGCCACGACCTCCCGCTTGAAAAGCCGGCGTTCTATCTACCGCTCCACTACCACGTCACTCTTATTTGTGTTTGTGTGAGGGTGTGTGTGTGAGGGTGTGTGCGTGTGTGTGTGTGTGTGTGTATATGTGCGTTCTTATGTGTGGGAGTGTGTGTGAATTTTGGGCATTTTATGCGAGAGTACCTCAACAACAATAGGTACCTGCTTAGGTTAGAAGGAACCTATATCAGTGACATTATCGAACGTCAATCCGAACACAGTAGTGAGGCCTAATTAGGCGCATGGAATTTGAAAGCTTGACTAGAATCGTTTAGGATTTAGTGTGCGTAATAAAGAAGATGATATCTTTAATTGGTAGATCTATCTACAAAGCTCTTTGAAAATGTTTCAATGTCCACGCTCTTCGTTGTAGATTCTGTAAAGCATCTGATAAAGTGTATTCTTGCCGAAAATTGATGCCGTGCCAATTTCATTGAGTGAATGGTGTGTGGTGAAGTAGTAAACATGTTTAGCTTCAGTGTTTGTCACCGTAGACACATTATGCCATGTTTTTTTTAGTTTCCTGTGATTTCAGCTTTCGTTGACAAGCTAAAATTGTACTTTCAACCTCTTTGCCTTCAATTAGATAAGATTGGATTAGAACTGAGGTGCTTGAGGAATATGTGTGTGTGTGTTTCTATAAATAACAGGATCCAATCCAACTATTGTGGAATAGAGAAGGTTGTGGAGAGGATTTAGTGACTAAAATGACGAAGGAATGTTGAGTTGGCTTTCGTTCACAAGCTAAAATTGTACTTTCAACCTCTTTGCCTTCAATTAGATTAGATTGGATTAGAACTGAGGTGCTTGAGGAGTATGTGTGTGTGTGTTTCTATAAATAACAGGATCCAATCCAACTATTGTGGAATAGAGAAGGTTGTGGACTAAGAGGATTTAGTGACTAAAATGACGAAGGAATGTTGAGTTGGCTTTCGTTTACTAGCTAAAATTGTACTTTCAACCTCTTTGCCTTCAATTAGATTAGATTGGATTATAACTGAGGTGCTTGAGGAGTATGTGTGTGTGTTTCTATAACTAACAGGATCCAATCCAACTATTGTGGAATAGAGAAGGTTGTGGACTAAGAGAATTTAGTGACTAAAATGACGAAGGAATGTTGAGTTGGCTTTCGTTCACAAGCTAAAATTGTACTTTCAACCTCTTTGCCATCAATAAGATTATATTGGATTAGAACTGAGGTGCTTGAGGAGTATGTGTGTGTGTGATTCTATAAATAACAGGATCCAATCCAACTATTGTGGAATAGAGAAGGTTGTGGACTAAGAGGATTTAGTGACAAAAATGACGAAGGAATGTTGAGTTGGCTTTCGTTTACTAGCTAAAATTGTACTTTCAACCTCTTTGCCTTCAATTAGATTAGATTGGATTATAACTGAGGTGCTTGAGGAGTATGTGTGTGTGTTTCTATAATTAACAGGATCCAATCCAACTATTGTGGAATAGAGAAGGTTGTGGACTAAGAGAATTTAGTGACTAAAATGACGAAGGAATTTTTGAGTTGGCTTTCGTTCACAAGCTAAAATTGTACTTTCAAACTCTTTACTTTCAATTACATTAGATTTGATTAGAACGGAGGTGCTTGAGGAGTATCTATATGTATGTGTATTACTATAACTAACAGGATCCAATCCAACTATTGCGGATTAGAGAAGGCTGTGGACTAAAAGAGGATGTAGTGACTAAAATGACGAAGGAATGTTGAGCTGGAAATGAAAAATGAAATAAAATGACAAGATAATATAAGTATATTACCGCAGGATACAACGTGAGTGTTTGTATATAACTAGCTGTGTCCCGCGGTGTTACCCGCAGTTCATCGATTTTCCCGTAGGCATAAGATATTTTCCCGCAGTAAAAAGTAGCCTATGTTTATAGATAAATTGAATATTGTAGACTTTTAGTCCGGATTTACTTACGGGTGTTGTTATATCGGAAAAGTCCGACCAGGTTTCGCTCCGATTTGCAGAGCCTAATCATGGTGAGCAGAGACGGAGCTCGCGTCGTCGGTTGCTTGTCTCACACTACGGGCAAGCGCGCGGCGCGCCCGCGCCGAGATAGGTGGGGCGGGTGCCGACACTAGCTGCGAGGGATTCCCGCTGGCTTGCGCCGCAGCGCCTACTGCTTTCCCGTCGTCAATGCCACTAGGCATGATGGCACAGACACAGCTCACGACATCTTCGTTCTTGCAGTGTCGATTTCGATATTCACTATCACTGCACTTTCGTAGAACCGGTTTCCAGGCCGGCGGAAGAGCCCATCCACTGTCTCTATTGAAATTCGGGTGGCGACTTATTTCAATAGCCTCGCGCATTTTTCGTGGCACATAAAACTTGTCTTTTGACAATACTTGTGCCTTATCGAAGCGGATGAAGTGACTTGTGTCCTGGGTTAACGCGTGTTCTGCTACCGCCGAGCCATCGATTTTTCGGTTTTTCATACAGCGTATGTGCTCCGAAATTCTGACCGAGATATTTCGCTGTGTCTCACCTATGTGGCATTTGCCACAGTCACACGGTATCATATACACTCCGGGGACATTCAGTGGGTCGCTATCCTTCGGCGAGCGCAGTAACTGTCTGATTCTTGCTGGGGGGCGATAGATCGTCTTGATGTTGTATTGCCTGCGTAACAACAAACCGACCTTATCCGTAATTCCTTTCACAAAGGGCAAGAAACTTGGTACTCGCTCCGCCGTAGCGACTCTACGCTGCGCTGGCGTCGAAGTGGCTACGCGCATACTCTGTCTCCATTTGTAGCCATTGTCCTCCAGTGCTCCTCTAACAGTAGTAGTAGGCGCTGCGGCGCAAGCCAGCGGGAATCCCCCGCAGCCAGTGTCGGCACCCGCCCCACCTATCTCGGCGCGGGCGCGCCGCGCGCTTGCCCGTAGTGTGAGACAAGCAACCGACGACGCGAGCTCCGTCTCTGCTCACCATGATTAGGCTCTGCGAATTGGAGCGAAACGTGGTCGGACTTTTCCGATATAACAACACCCGTAAGTAAATCCGGACTAAAAGTCTACAATGTGTTGTGCTTACGAAAGTTTTAGTTCGAAAATTGAATATTCTTTATTGTACACAGAAATTACAGTAACAGAAGTTATATAAAAAGTATAGTACAAATGGCGGCACGGGTTCGAGTCCCGGCATGGGTGGAATTTTTAGCCTCTAAATAGGTTTTTAAATTGTCCTTAGCACGGGTTAGTGCATCAAAAAGAATATAATTACCAGCCTTATTTATAAAAACACTTCAAAAAGGCTGTCTAAAATCAACCTGTCAACCTGTGGTGGAGATTTTATAAGGAAAAGGAGAGATTTCCCAAAATTTATTAGAGTGACTTCCGACGTGCTTTAAACAATATGGAGAAAACCTATGAAATGAAGGATCATTTGAAAGACAAAATGTCTGGTAATATTAAAGGGTATTTAGAGGACGATTAGGTCTAGTGTTTAAAAAAATTTTTTTGTTGAAAACTCTCATCAATTGGTAGAGCGCTGGTACGGATAGCCAGAGGTTGCGGGTTCGAATCCCGGCATGGGTGAAATTTTTAGCCTCTAAATAGGTTTTTTAGAAAACTCTCATATGAAACTTTTTTTGAAAAGAATAAATATGAGGTTTCTTTGTTAGTAACAACGTAGCAAAATAATGTTAGAAAATTGTCTGCACCAGGGGTCCCCAAATTCGCTGCGCACTTTTGACACGTTGGACACCCAGCAAAAGTATCGAGGTAAATCTTCAAATCTTAAATCTCTATTGAATAATTCCTTTTGTGGCTTGGTTGAATTTTCTTAGATAAACTTTATTTGAAACTAGCTGACCCAGCGAACTTTGTACCGTCTGACAGTCCATTCTTCAATTTTTTTATTTTTTCTCCTTAAGAACCATCCTCGTACTTCAAGGAATATTCTAAAAAAAGAATAAGCGGTATAGGTTCAGCTGCTCTTTATATAATAAAGATTAACCTACATGTTCAAAATAGTACTTTTACTGAAGTAACCTTATTATTAATATCCTATTATGTTTTTAGTATAAGATTTTTGTCAATTAAATTTTGTATATTGTATAGTATATTTCTTTGCACTCTAAAAAGATTTAAAAACAAAATGACTAAAAAAAATTCTGACTTTATCTATAGTCTGTTAGCTTTTACCTATTTAGAATATACCTCGGCTACTATCGTATAAAATCGGATATATTTGTGTAATAGAAATATCGGAACTAATATGACACTTAATTTCGAAATCAGAACTCGATCATCAGTACAAAAACCGGCGAAAGTTGGCGAAAACTGAGGCCTTCTCTAGAGCCCGAGGTATATTCTGAAAGCTAACAGACTATACTACTTATTATTTTTGGAGAAGATCAAATACTATGCTTACTTTCGACGCAGACGTCTGATATTAATATTACAGCTATGTTTGTTGCGGTAATGCATTTGCTGAACAAAAATGTTTGATCTGATTATAGGTGGACACGTGTTCAGAAAAACTATTGCAATCGAGGGCTGCGTTCGAAGTTTGTACACCATGCTGTTGTTAAATGGTGTTGTTTTTTATATATAAAAAAATAACTTAATTGAATGATTTGAACGTTAAAACTTTGACAATTATGTATTGTTACGATTCATATAGGGCTTGACTTGTTCTATCATTTTTCTTTATCTAGTCAATGAATAGAACTCACTGCTTACGCAAAGACCTCTTCAATATCACGCTATTTATCTTGATGGATTTTTTTTTATTTAAAATTACAATAAAATGTTTAAATTTAAAAGATGACAGTTACGATGAAAGCGTTTTTCTTTTTAACTCTTTGTTTTTCTTAAGTATCACCCAAGACACAAATACATATCACAAACTCCTTAAATCAAGGCCATATTCTGTTTTTTTTATTGTTATAAGTACCTACCATTTTATTAAAAAACATAACCGAAGAGAATGTTTTTTTTACAAATGCATCCCGATGGGCGGTTCATCAAAGCAGGTGCCGCTACACCACCGGCCACTAGAGACTGTATTTATAAAATTTTATTGCCCGTAATATTTGTATCGGGTTTATTTATCAAATAAGAAATTATTAGGGACGCGAGGCGAGCCGACCAGACGCGTGCGTTCTATTTTCGAGTCCGTCGGCGCGCGCGCACAAAACAACAACGCTCAAAGTTGAGAAACGCGCGCGGGTAACACACGCGCCTAAAATCTTTCCTCCACGCTCGTAAAAACCGAAACGATCCCCAATCTCTCCTTCGAATCTTTGAATAAACGTGTAGTGTGTTCCTAACCTGGATTACAGTGTTCTAAATTCAAATCTTGTGTTTGCGAAAGTGTTTCCATCCGGCCAGTGTTTCCCCCGAAGCGTTTTTCACAAAGTGCCAGTCAGTGAATTAAAAATAAAATCTTTCAGTGACACGTGAATGGTGAGTGCGTATGGCGCGAAATGTTTTCCAATTTCAAACTGCCGCCGTTGCTTCGGCAGAAAAGCAAAGATGACCAGATGGGATGCTATGGGAGCGTCAAGCATAAGCCGCCTAAGACGCCTAACCCTCCACGACAGAGGAGGAACATTCAAAGACGTAAGTTGCAGTAATTTAAAGTTTTTTTAGAGTTCCGTACCTCGCAAGAAAATAAATGGAACCCTTATAGGGTAATTCTCTTGACACTCTGTCCGTCTGTCTGTCTGTCTGTCAATATCTATTTCTCAGGACCACGTGTAGATAACAAACTGTGGTGTGGTTGTCCAATTGGAGGGTTCGTGAGCTGTGAAAATTTCCAACTTTACAGTCATAGAAATCAAATGATACTCAAATTGCAAGGGAATCAAAACCAGCCGAATCATATTGCAAGAATCATAGACTACGAAAAAAGTCCAAAAAACGTTAATTTGTAGTTATTTCACGTGGAAAAAAACTGTTTCAAAGTTTGCAGTTTGCAAAACTTTGCGCTTAGTTGGTGAGCTCATGCTTAACCACGACGCAAAACCTGGTAGGACTCTTTCGATAAAAAGTCAAATAATCATATCCGGCTGAAAATCAATAATCAAAAGATTGTTATTGTTTGTCCGAAACCCTTAGGGTCCGAGTCCTACTCACACTTGTCTGTTTTTCTATTTGTTCACTAGCTGACCCCGTAAACATTGTTTTGCCATATTAATTACCCTGCGACATATTTTAAAAACCTATTTATAGGCTAAAACACCGATGCCGGGATTCGAACCTGCGACCTCTGGCTATCCGTGCCAGCGCTCTTTCCAACTGAACTAATGGGCTGCGACATTAAGATCAGACATACCATTGTACATTAATCATACAAAATAATGTGTTTGATAAAGCTTTTTATGCATGTTAATTTAATTCTAAACTTTGTCTGAGATTTATAAAAAAATATTTTTTTTTGGTTAAAAAATCACAATAATCATTGAAGCCGTTTTGGATGAGTTCGGTAACAAACACTGTGACACAAGATTTTTATATATACATTAATACGAATACCATTTCTTTTCGCTTTGATTTTGACAGTACGTATGTACTATCAATATGCAAAATCTAAATATTTTTATTTGTAAAGCGTATATGGTGTGACTGCCTCGGTGGCGCAGCGTTTTGGCACGCTGACTGTAAAACCGAAGGTCTCGGATTCAATCCCCGGCCGGGTCAAACTAGGATACGAACTTTTCTACTTTGTCTCGGGTCTTGGATGTTATCTATGTATTTATTGTATTAAATCTATCGTCGAGTTAGCACCTATAACACAAGTCATTTAGTTGTACTTAGTAAAGGGCTAACGAGATCTGTGTAATAATAATAATGTCCATGAATATTTATTTATTTATTATTATTTATATTTCCATAAAAAAGATTAATAATTAATTATGAACATTATATTTACATTTTTAAGTAAGAAATGAACTACAGTTCCAACAGGTTTACTGACCAATAAATCAATGTGTTTCACATGACAAATGACTAGTTTTGTTTATTTTATTTAATTTAACTTTTTCATAATATTTACTTTGTTTAGTCAAAAATACCTGTTGTATCGGGGCCATGAAGTTAAATACAATTTTGACGTAAATAAACTTGGCAGCCTGTGACGACAGCCGTCAAAGTAATGACGATTGACGTCAGTCACTTTTCGGTTTCCTTTTGTTTATCCCAAAAGACTGGTTTGCGATTAAATCGATTATAAAGACTAACCCCCTTATTCCTAATAGTCTGCTAACTTAAAGCATTGCTAATTCTCACTCTGTGCTCTTCTATTGACCTAAGTCAGAATGAAAAAGAACACTCTTTAGCAGCTGTTTTAAGTTAGCGGACCATTAGCCGAATCCCGGCTGGAAACAAAAAAAAAACACCAGGTCTTGGATGTTTACATGTTTGTGATGTCGTGGTTTCTGGTTCCCACCACACAGGGTATCCTAGTTGGGGCCAGAAGCAATGTATGTGCCTGTATGTAAATGTTATGTTATTAAGAATAATCGGGTAAGTTTGTAGTTTTCTGTCCATTTTGTCTCCAAAGTGATCTAGATTTTAAAGTACCCGTCACATCTTGTATCGTTCAATGATTAACAGTTTATGTGTAATTTTAAATAAAATACTTTGATTTGATTCGATTTCACAAATCGAAATCGATTTGCCTTGTTTTTTTTATCTTTATTTATTTAAAAGGGTTCGGTACACAAGTGACCATAGCACCCTCATTATTGCTATTCTAAACTTATCTATTTGTTGTTAATCTCGTCACGCAATCCAAAGTTAACCATCTTGTACATCATTCTAGCATCTTCCGAATTTGCCTTTGTCCATGTTATTTCTGTGGCATAAAGTATACTTCATTAATTAATAACAAGTGGCCAGTAGTGAATATTAGTCTCTGCCTACCCTTCCGCGTGCATTCTCGACAGGTAAGTTATAGGTTAAATGGTTGACCTGCTGCCAACTGTTTACGTTGGTACCTTTTAGAACGTGGTCAATCGTGTAATCTACAACTGATACAAACATATAAAAAACCCATAACATACCCTCACGCTTGTATCTCTGAGGGGTAGGCAGAGTCAACGGACTGACTCTCGCCACGATCCTAACGGATCACCTTCGCTTCCCCAACGTTCATACGTGTGATGAAACGCTTTCTGTAATTCTGAATGAGTCATAAATGCATTTCATTTTAGATAGATGGATGGATGGATGGATGGATGGATGGATGGATGGATGGATGGATGTAGGGAGGGAGGGAGGGATGGATGGACGGACGGACGGACGGACGGACGGACGGACGGACGGACGGATGGATGGATGGATGGATGGATGGATGGATGCATGGATAGATAGATAGATAGATAGAATATTCTTTATTGCATGTACACCAAGGATTACATAAGAGACTTATAAAATAACAGTACAGTACAAGTGTCGGCCTTATTACTAAAGTTACATTTTAATTTTCTTTTGGTCTTTCTAAGCCCACACGCCGGGTTTAAAGATATCCATAGGGAAGATATTTAATTCTGGTACACAAATAATTACACAAAAAATTTAAACTCGTTTATACAATCAAAGAAGAAAACATTTTTGCACGACTAACTTAATTTATTATTAGAATATTTTCGGGGCTTAATCGCATAGTAATTTATTGCTATTTAAGCCCAAAAAATATTCTAATAATGAGTTCAAGTCACGAAAGTTTAATTTTTGTTTTTAACTTATTGAATAAACCGGTTAATAGACTTCACTTTATACACTTTATACTTTATTCCACACGAAACATTAAATAGGACATTACATAAGAAATAAGATGTACAAAGGCGAGCTTATCTCTGTAAGAGATTTCTTCCAGCAAACTTCAGACTTCAGTAAGAACTCCCGCCATTGTTACTATTAAACCTTTAAACTCCGGTTATTTCCAGTTAGTTTTTGAGACCAACGTTGTAAGATCCTAATGAGCTCTCAAATATGCTCGCTCCTTAGCAGTTTGCTCAAAGCAAACACGTTGAACAGTCTTGTTCACTAATGAAGAATTCCACGACTTCTCAAAGAAGGGTATTCTAGGAATAGAATGCTAGGAACAACAAGAGCGATAGTTGCATGCAATGCACACTACTTACTTACCTATATAATTACTATTACACAAGTGCCACATGTGGCACCTGTTTTCGGACGTTTACTGCAAAAATTGGTTACATTAGTCATGTGAGGACGCACCGGTAACACAAAACAGAATTGGTCGCCGTTGCCGAAATCGGCATGGAAGGCATCATTACACAAGTACCTAATTAAGTAATGTGCATTTAATGCGACCAAGATTCAGGAAATTTGACAAAAAGTGGAATGTATGGCTTACAAATAATGTACCTACCTACATATTTACAATTTAGTGACAAAAGCTCAGCATCTGCCGCCAGAGACAACATATTTATTGATTTGTCGTATGAGTAGTGAAGCTTGATGAGTAGATACATTCTATTCTAATTAACGTAGAATTCTTATTACGACGGCCTCGGTGGCGCAGCGGTTTGGTACGCTGACTGCAAAACCGAAGGTCTCGGGTTCGATCCCCGGACGGGTCAAACTAGGAAACGAACTTTTCTAGTTTGTCTCGGATCTTGGATGTTATCTATGTATTTATTGTATTAAATCTATCTTCGAGTTAGCACCTATAACACAAGTAATTTAGTTGTACATACAGGCACATACTAGGATACCGTGGGAACTAGAAACAGCGACATCACAAACATGTAAACATCCAAGACAATTATGTCCTTTTTGTCTAAAAGATTTTATCTATAAAGTCACAAATAAAATTGAAATGCCACAAATGAGTTCCTAATCCTAACTATGAACTAGAATAAAATAGAAACCGTTTAATTATTAGACACTAGCTGACCCAGCGAACTTCGTACCGCCTAACAGTCGATCCTTTAATTTTTTTTATTTTCTCTCCGTAGAACCATCCTCGTAACTGCTTCAAAGAATATTCTAAAAAAAAGAACTAATGAAATCGGATCAGCTACTCTCGAGATTTTTGCTTACCAACACATTCAGCTATTAATTTTTTATATTATAGAAGATAAAACACATTTGGCAATCATGGCCAAATAAAAACAAAATAGATAAAATGGTTAATAACGTAAAAAATATCTAAACATTCACATTTAGTAACATCGTAAAAAAAAACGTCACATAGTAATACTGTGCGGCTACTTTTTAATAAATATATTTGTTTGGGTTAACGTTAAATGACTGATTATACTTCGTTTAACAATTGTATGTCCCCACTGCTGGGGCACGGCTCTCTTCCTGCATCGCAGGAAGTTTAGGCCATACTCCACCACGGTGGCCAAGTCCGGGTTGGTGGAGGATTGTAAGACAGTGGCGGGCCTTACTGTCAGAAGTTATCAAGCCGCCCATAAGGCCTCTGACATGGCTTAACGACTGCCATTATATGACAGCCGGCACCCACGGCTTAACGTGCCTTGCGAAGCAGGGAAGCGCCGCTCACCCATCCTGTACCTGACCGCGCCTGTTGTTGCTTATCCAAGTGATTGATTGCAATCACTCGGTTCGCCTAGGCCACGAGCGCTTCTTAAGTGTTGACAACAATTGTTGACGAACGACCTTGCGCTACCTAGTAATTTTATCACATATCCGACACAGTCAGATTCATGGTCGGGTAATAGGTGTGCGTTACCCAGTGACAAAAAGTGGCGTGGCCCGCTCTAAGGGTAAAGAGTTTCGTTGATTATTTGTAAATAGTTTGTCGATTGCTTTTATTTATTTATTTGTTATCTATGCAAAACCGACAGCATTTAGTTTCTTACATAGCTTTGAAGAAACTAGAAACTGATCTGTGTTAATTACTGTTTGAACTATTCACCCATTAACTACAAATTGCAGGTAGATTGATAGAAAATGCTTTTTAGCATTAAAAACGCTTTTGCAGCAAAGATCATGTGTTTTGTGCAATAAAGATTTTAATAATAATAAATAATGGTATTATAGATCTTTACTGAAGTAGTGCGTTGGTAGCGGAGCGGTAGAACGTCAGCTTTGCATTCGAAACGTCGTGGGTTCGGATCCCGGCATGGAACAATGTCTTGATGTTCTTATTGTTAGAATATTTTCGGGGCTTAATCACGTAGTAATTTATTGCTATTTTACCTCGACGTTTCGACGACGTTACAGCCATCGTGGTCACGAGAAGACTGATGGCTGGTACCCGTTCGCATCTTCGGCAGATAAGGTTTCAGACTACCCTCAATCAGCCATCACAAAGCACTATTAGGGTTTTTAAAAATTATCCTTAGTTGATAACGTAACGTAACCCGTACGTTACGTTACGTTATCAACCCTTGTATGTCCCCACTGCTGGGGCACGGGTCTCTTCCTGCGGAATAGCACAAGTTAGTGCATTAAAAATAATATAACTATTAGGGTTATCCTTAGCACGGGTTACGTTACGTTACGTTATCAACCCTTGTATGTCCCCACTGCTGGGGCACGGGTCTCTTCCTGCGGAATAGCACAAGTTAGTGCATTAAAAATAATATAACTATTAGGGTTGCGACACACTACACTGACAATGTCGGACGATAAGCCATGCGACTTTTTTCGACTCGAACACTTCTTAGCACACTTTTTGATATTCTTAGTTTCGCACATTTATTAAAATATAGAATACCACTATACCACTACCACTTACAATACCACTTACAGCGAAGGAAAACCAAAAAACATGAGAAGACCGCGATAGGTACGCTTGGTAATTGACCTTGCTCTCTCCTTGAGAGAAAGTCCGTGCCCTTAACAAACAACGGCACGGCGTATGTGCCGAACGTATGTAGACAGCATTGTGACGTGTCCAAACAAGAAACAATGAAATAATATTAAGAATCATAATTTGACGTGTCCAAACAAGAAACAAAATGACTATTTTTCGGTTCTTATAAGAACCTTTTTCTCTTCATGGGCCAATCTAATAAAACTCTGCTTCCACTCAAATTACTAAAATAAATTTATTAAAAAGATAATTTAATATTATACATACAATACTTATATTTTTACACCTACTTTTAAGTTTTCCCTCCAGTTTATTTCGGAGCTTGGCTCGCATGGTAAAGCCTGATCGCTTTCATTCCTTCTATGTTGGCGTGTTTCGCGAGCTCACCCGGTATGAGGAGTTTTACAGCGGTTTGAATTTCCCTGCTCGACAACGTGGTCTTCTTCCCGTGAGCCACCAGTCTTCCAGCTTCCGTGGCAAACTTTTCAAACATGTCATTGATGAAATTGTTCATTATGAGCATAGACTTCTTGGAAATCCCGAAGTTCTCCGGCGCCACCGTGCGGAGTACTTTGTAGATGTATATTGAGAAGCTGTTGTAGTTCTTCTTCTTTAGTTTGCTTGATTTCACTACTGGCTTCTCCGTCAGTTTCATTGGCTTCGGGACTTTCGGCATTTTTGGCGGTGCCATGACGATTTTGCGGTTGGAGTTCTTGTATTTTGAGAATGAATCCTGGTGAGGCGAGGAGACGTGTGAGTGTTAGTCGCGCGATCGGTGTTAAGTTGGTTTGTTAGGATCGCAATTCGTTGTGGTTTGCACGAGTGCCTGGCTCGACCAATCAGAGAAGTGTTTCAAACATCACGTTACGTTACTTAAAATGAACTGGTTTGATTTGAAACTTACATGATTGCCAATAATTGTACATTATTTATAACAAAATCATTGTTTTTATATTGTGAAGTGTTAGGGCTGTCTATATCGTAGAAAAACTTTTACTGTGCGTGTATGTATGAATTTAGATAAAGCTAAAGATTGGTGAGGATTATGGTAACCCAGGTCTCTGCCAACCTCTCCTAGATACAGGCGTGAGTTTATCTATGTGCGTAAATTTTATTAAGTTTCCGCAGGTAACACATCATTTCAATCTATCAATCAATTATTTATTGCCATGAATTACAGTACATTATGATGTTACATAGACAAAATTTCAGTTTTAATGTAATTTTACCGATATTGGCATAGCATTTCACATTATATCTGTTTTCTTCATAATTATGTTTATTCTTTCGTGGATACTATCCATCCAGGATATTCTAATATAAAACTAAAACAAAATTATTCAGCCGTGTGGCCGCTATTATTACTTTTTTTAGTGGTTATAGCATCAGCCTGCGCCAGCGTAGTTTGGGATAAAAAAAAATGATAAAACAGGAACTTTGTAACTATGTCTAGTTCCATCGCATATCCTCTATCCCACTCACTCCGGACTTTATCGCAAAAACAAACAGTAAAAAAACTCTCAAAAAGGCCTTTCCGCCCCAAGCGAGGAAAAAGGGTTTTCAACACCCTTTCAGTCCGAAAATTTAACCCTCATAAAATCACTATAACATAATAATAAAACGTCATTCATTACAAGATCGTCCGGACCGTTCCCTAATGGAGTGGAACAGAAATATCGCTTACCACCCTCGACTTATTTTCTATATATCTACTACCCGGTGGGCACGCGTGGTAATTAAACTCAACTCTCTCTCTCTGACGCGGTCGTAGCGGAACGGTGTAGAACGCCGGCTTCTCAATCGGGAGGTCGTGGGTTCGAACCCCGGCATGTACCAATGACTTTGTTTTCTAAGTTATGTACATTTGTGAAATTATAGTAGCAATACCACTCGCTGACGGTGAAGGAAAACATCGTAAGGAAACCCTAGTGTCTGAAGTGTTAACGTACCTCAGAGCTTGCTACGAACAATGGCCCAACTATGAGGCTAAGTGCGGAAATCTCAGGTGTAACTAACTAACTCTCTCTCTCGCTGAGAAAAGGCCTGCCCAGTGGGAATATACCTAATCTATGGAGATCACTTTAAGTGATACGGCCCCCGTCTGTACTCGTTAAGAGTTAAGAAATATCTGTGTAAATAATTTTTTTTTGTACCATAAATTGTTCTCTGTCTATTTATATAAGACATTAAGACTGCAATATAGATAGAAAGACTTATGTTTTTAAATTAAAATGCAGTAAAAGTAAATAATATTATGTACAACCGCGCACTACCTACTTCGAGCGTTGGGTACCACCGTTCCATAGAACGGCGTTAGCCCAGTAGGTAGAACAATGGACTCTAAAGCAATGGACTCGGGTTCGATTCCCTGTGCGAGCATGTACCAATGATTATGTTTTCTTAGTTATGTACATTTGTGAACGGGTCTAATCGCGATTATTTCAAGGTAAAACGTAAACCTTATTTTCTGACGTTTCGGCACAGATTAGATAATAGTGTTTCGGTGCTTGTATGAGTATCGGTGGTTTGTATGAGTATCGCGAATCCTTAAGAAACACTTCATTTGTGAAGTTTTAGTAGTACCTAATGCCATTAGCTAACGGTGAAGAAAAACCTCGGTAGGAAACCATACTGTCTGATATGTTCAACAAATACCTCAACGCTTGAAATATCTAAACTGCGGTGGGCACGCGTGGAAATTAACTCCACGTACTCTCTCTCTCTCTCTCTCTCTCTCTGAGAGGCTTGTGCCCTGAAGTGAGACGTTTGTAAACTACATAAAGAAACAACTTAGACCGGTAGGGCACGTCCTAATGACTTGAAAAGGGTGTTCTACACCAATTTCTTCAGTTCAGTCCATCACGCCATATAGTTTCCAGTCTCGGTGTTTCCAGAGGGCTCAGTGGCAGTTTATTTTTAGTTATATTGCGTAAAACTGTGGGCTGACCCTAATATCCAACTAGCCACTCGACTATGGCACCTGATTGCGAGCGAAGTACTTAAAGCAGAGGGCCCCCAGTTGAGTCTGATCCTAACGCGACGGAAACTATAGGTACTAGGTAATTTTAAATAAACTGTGGATGGAAGGGACCCTGTTAACGTGGGAATTTTGGTGCGTTCCTTAAATTTTTCAAAAAGGTTCCCTTATTTTAGAGTTTTGTACTTAAAGGGTGCTAATGAGATCTTACAACCTCTTTTATGCGACGTCAGTCTGACCTAAAAAGGGTTTAGTTTTTTTGAACCATAATAGCAACTTAGCTGTAAACTTATAGCAGCAATACCACACGCAATCTGTGAGAGAAAACGTCGTGAGGAAACCTGAGTGTCTGAGGTGCTCAACTACACTCGTTATCGTTATCAACCCTTGTATGTCCCCACTGCTGGGGCACGCGTCTCTTCCTGCATTGCAGGAAGGTTATGCCATACTCCACCACGGGGGCCAAGTCCGGGTTGGTGGAGGATTGTAAGACAGTGGCGGGCCTTACTGTCAGAAATTATCAAGCCGCCCATAAGGCCTCTGACATGGCTTAACGCCTGCCATTACATGACAGCCGGCACCAGGCGCTCGGAACGGAAGCGCTCAGAATGCCACTAGCGGTAGTCACAGGACGGTCAACTATCCTGCACCTTACCGCGCCTGGTGTTGCTTAACTCAAGTGATTGATTCTAATCACTTGATTTGCCTAGGCCAAGAGCGCTTCTACCCAACAAGCGCAACTACACTTGGCGCTTGAAATTCCGCGCTAGATACGCGGGGTTATCAAGCCCTTACTCTCTCTGTCTGAGAGAAAGAAATGAAATGAAATGAAAAGGTTTTAGTCAAAGTAGCACAGAAACTGCGGCTTAATGAACGTTACAATTCAAACTAGGTGTCCATTTCAAAATCTAGATCATTTAGGAGAAAAAATGGACAAAAAAACTCGTAACTTAGTCTTTTCAAAAGTCCTTAATTAACATAGTTTACATAATTATTTTAAACATAGAACTCATACATTGTACTGGCTTTCATTCCAGACCTCATTGTCATCTAAATAATCCTTTATGTTATACTCGTAGTAGCCCTTTTGGCACAAAGTGTGCTTAACATATTTTTTGAACCGCGATTCAGGCGAGCTTAATATATCTTCAGGGATTTTATTATAGAAGCGTATACAATGCCACAAAGCCTTTGCCTTGCAGTGGGACGTATAGAAAGATAGATGGAAAACACTTTATCCCACAATCGCAAAAAAAGAGTTACCACCATGATTTCTTAAATCTATATCGTAGGTTAAAGTGTAGAATTTAAATTATATGGAACTTAGAATATTTTATGGATAGAATATTAAATACTTTTATTTTATTTACTTAGGTATTTACGTATATCTTAGGTACTTACGTATATCTGAGAAATAATAAAAAAAAACAAAACTAAAAAGGGGATAAGTCCCCGTACAAGAAACGCGATTCATAAACGATTTTTGCTGTCGTTAAAATGGTGACGTAAAAAAGTATCAAACTTCAAATTTTATTCAAGTGCGAGATTCATACAAAAACATTTTTTTTTAATCCTGTTAATACTTCAAACGAGACCTTACTAAAGAGTGGTAAATTTTCCTTACATCTTGTATTATAACCTAAATTCAACACCAGATCAACCTTTACCTCTTTGCAATGTATAATTGACTGGCACATTTACATTAAAAAACATAGACCTTCCAATCTATTTCAATATATGTATAATTCCTTTTTTATTTATAATAAAGTGCACTATCTATCTACGTAATGAGATGCAGAGGCTAATGTTTTTATGATACCTTACAACGGTTACGTAAATATTGACGTGCTGCCAAGTTTACCTAGGGTGTATCACTATAATGGAAGACGACCCTATTCGGCGCGTATTTTTGTTCCCGTCCCCTAATGGCGGTGAGTCGGTGACTGAAGATCGGGCAATCGTCCCCAACGCGTAAACAGGTTGAGGAAGTGACACCTGTACACCTATCACAAACTTATCGATACAGAACCACCAGGAATAGTGTGTTGCGTTCTGGAGAAAAAATAAGTGCGAGTAATCAGTGGGAGCCTTCGTATGTCCCACTGCAGGCACAGGCCTTCTCTCAGAGAGAGAGAGAGAGAGAGAGAGATAGAGTATGGATTTTATCACCACGCGTGTCCACCGCGAATTGGCAATTTCAGACTCAAGACAAGTCACTCAACTCAGAAAAAATATCGATTTTGATTTTCAACTTAATACAAATTAAAATATGTTTATTCATTAAAGAAATGAAATGTTTTCTTAATAATGTCCTATTAAATGTTTCATCTGCAATAAAGTATAACATTAATAATAAAGTTAATTTAACATCAAACATCAAAAAGTTGTAAGTTTCACAATTATCACGCACAAGCTCTTTTTTTTTGTTTTAAAAAAATAACCTGAAAGACCATACTTAAAGGCGTCCTTAGCAAAATTCCTAATTTAGAAAATTCTTACCCATTAGCTAGAAACCATGAATTCCAAGTATTCTCCTTTATTAATGTTTGGAATTTGCAAACTGACAAAATTAACTGAAAGTTTCAGAGGCCTCGATATGGAAAAAATTAACGGTAGAATAATTTCGTATCGTTATACTATCGAAGAGTTCGTACTACAGTGTCTTTTCGAGGAAAATAGATTCTGTGTCTTTATTTTTGTCCGAGCTATTTTTGGCTCACGGGTGTGAAGAGGTTTTTCTGAGAACTGTGTTTTGACCAATGGAATGGTAACGACTGTTTATTACCAGCCACGGGAAAGGTGATAAAAAGGGTAATTCATGATTAGGTAACTCATCCTGTGCCTAACCAAATGTACCTTTTACCCAGTTCAAAGTAAGGAAGTTATAATTTTTTTTGTTCTGTTTTCTATTTGCTCATAAACTTGTTTTCTAGTAGTTATATATTAAACGGGTCAAATCGCGATTATTTATTAGGTAAAACGTAACTTCAGTCTACCCGAGACCACGGTAACTGAATCATGTTGCCGAAACGTCGGGAAATAGGGTAATTACGTTTTACCTAATAAATAATCGCGATTTGACGCGTTAAATATATAACAATGTATCGCGAATCATTAATAAATACTATTGGTTTTTAGTGTCAAATCATAATAAAAATAACTTCCACACACGACACAATGAGCTGACCTTGGCCCCAAACTAGGACACCCCGTACTATGGCAACCAGACAAGTACGTCATAAAATGAAAATACACCCAGACTGAGGCCATTTGTACAAATGTACCGCGGCCTCCAGTGGGAATTGAACCCACGATCTCTGTCTAGGCACCCCGCGCCTCAACGGCTAGACCAACGAGGCAGTCATATTTCGATTTCAACCCTTGTATATCCCCACTACTGGGGCACGGGTCTCTTCCTGCGTCGCAGGAAGTATAGGCCATACTCCACCATGGGGGCCAAGTCCGGGTTGGTAGAGGATTGCCAATAGGTATATGCCAGCAGCCGGCACCAACGGCTTAACGTGCCTTGCGAAGCACGGAAGCGCTCGGAAAAAATGCCACTAGCGGTAGTCACGGGACGGTCACCCAACCTGCACCTGACCGCGCCTGTTGTTGCTTAACTCAAGTGATTGATTCCCATCACTCGGTTCGACTAGGCCACGAACGCTTCTAGACTCTTCCAGGCTAAAATAGTGCAAGGAGCCAAGTCTCACTTCACTAGTAAATAATTCGTATACGACTCTTAAGGCTCATGACTTGAATTCTACATAAAAAGTCGAGCGACAGCCAAAATCTGTATTCTGAACGCCATGCTACATTGAATTCGAATGAGAAAATAAATGTCTAATGACTCTTTGGAGTTATCTTCTCTTATTTTTATGCGACAAATGTGTAAGCCATCGAATATTTTGCGTCTACGCTTTCAATTCGCATGGGCGAGAATCGGCCCCCAGGTCGTGGATGCAAATCCCGGCAGGAATCAATGACTTTGTTTTCAAAGTTACGTGCATTTGTATACCAATACCTCTTCGCGTAGGAATCTATGTTGAGGAAACCTGATTTGTACACAAACGGCCTTACTAATAAAGGTTATGAGCTGTGTATACAGTCGTTATGTGAGGTCTGACAAACTGGTTATTTGTACGCTAAATGCGATTGCCAGTTTAAATTGACATACGTCAAATAGTTATTCAGTGCATAATTTATTTATTAGTAAGGCCGATAATGTATAGAATTATATCACTTCGCCAACAAACTGCTTTGCAATTTAGCCAAAAACATGATTTTTTTATGTCGCCCATAAAAATGCCACTGCTTCTTTCTAAGAGAGAAGATGTTTTAAATTATAGTTTTTAAAATAATTAAAACAATTAAAAAAGAAAAATCAAACAACGCAGTCTCTCCAGGTCCGCGCTTCGATATCAACCCTTTATATGTCCCTACTGTTGGGGCACGAGTCTCTTCCTGTATCGCAGGAAGGTTACCACCGAGGGGGTAACAGTGGAAGGTTACCACCGAGTCCGGGTTGGTCGAGGATTGTAAGGCAGGGCGGGCCTTACTGTCAGAAGTTATCAAGCCGCCCATAAGGCCTCTGACATGGCTTAACGACTGCCATTATATAACAGCCGGCACCAACGGCTTAACGTGCCTTGGGAAGCACGGAAGCGCTCGGAAGTAATGCCATGCACCCGCGCTTGATATTGGCAATAGGTACGCCAATACTATCTCTCGCCGAGTGAAAGAATGTGCCCCATTGGGACTTACATTGGCTGCGGAGGTAATTTTATTCATGCAGAAATCGTGTTCAATAAGCAACGTTTTATCTTTCATATTGAATGATTCCGGAACCTTTTCACGGTCCTACATTTCATCCTGAGGGCATCATATCCTAAGCCCTTATCAATAAAATCAGTCGTATGATACGACCTTACCTTTTGGGACCCCTACGGGCAAAAGCAAAGTAAACAGAGGGCCAGTTCTGCCATCACAAGAAGAAAGGTCTTAACTTCCGTTAATACTAAAATTGAGTTTGGTACCCACAAATGTGGAATAAGCAAGAAAATATCTACCTTTTTGTCTTTTCTTTTATTATTATTATTCTTTATTTTATTATTATACTTTATTTGAAAATCCAACAGCACAAAATAACAAAATATTTGCAATCAATTATTGTGACGATAAAACCAAAACTAGATTTCACTATACAATATCAAGCAGTGGAGAAAATTAAATATTAATATGTTTTAATTGGGAAGTGGACGGGGCTTAAGACACTGAAACTTATGCACGTAAAAGTTGAGAAAAACGCGAAGTACATTTTAGGAATCATTTAATCCATCTTTTTTATCGTTCGGAATTTACATTGTCCCATTTTTTTAAAATTAGACATAAAAAAAAGCTGTAAAAGAAGTAAAACTTATAAAAGGTTGATTGGCCGGTAGCAACAGACACCTTACCATAAAAAGGCGTAATTTCATCATTTAATCATATATGTTTATAATGAAAAGGTGTTATTTGTTTCTGAGGACTTTCATTATTAGTAAAACCGTTTTACTTCTATCAATGATGATACGTTTTGTATTTTAAAGGTTAAACGGTTTGCATTTTATTGCTCAACTTGTATTTTACTTCTACGAAAGGTCATAATTTTATCTTTTTCGTCGTTTTATATAAGTATGTCCAGTGCATTTTTTGTTTCAATCCAATAGAAAAAGGCGTAATTACCATGTTACGACTTTAACAGATACCTACTCTTATATAGATATATGACTTTTCTCTCTCGATCTCTCTGTCTAGCCTATTACATAGCCACTTCTCTATCTTCTTCTTTGATTTCTTTAATCCTCCGTGGATTCTAGGATTGAGTCAAGGACTTTGCATTTATCTCTGTTCATGGCTAGGGAAGGTAGATCTGACCAAGTTATTCCCTTCTTTTTCATCCCAAGGAAAGCGAGAGTTTTCTACGTTACCACATCTTGAGGGTGGGTTTGACTGAAAACACGCCGGTGGCTCACAACAATCTGGAAGTCTAAGCCAGATGTGGAAGAGATTCGTTTCCGCTTCCTTATAACGCCAAAAACCCAGTCCAATGCCTCATCGAGTAAATAATTGTAAATATTTTTTATTTTTGTAAATATTTTATTTTATTTATTTATCAATACACTTGCCATATTATCCTAATACACATATTTCACAAATATAATTTACGCACAAATTAAGTCTATAGGATTGTAACGTCGGTGTCTGTACTAGTATATAAAACTGTATGACAGACACCAGCGCCTTCCACCCGCTAGATGTAGCTGCTTAAATTACGTATATTCCAGTTTGATTTATGAAACAATATAATTGTCGTGTCTACGTTACAACACAAATAATAACTATAAACAATCAAAGTTAACCTAAGAGCAGAAAAACAATAACGAACCTATTTAATGGATGTTAGGAGTTGCTCTGTACAATCATATGACAATTTCTGCAACCAGTCCTTGATTACTACCTTACACTTTGCCAGGTTGAGTGAATATATGTTGTTTTGTCTATGTGTTTTATTATAAAGTAAAGAGCTTATTACATTATAGTGCCGTGCGGCCAAAGCGGTTCTATGTGATACGACTTTGCAAATCAGGTCTGATCGTCGTTTACGTGTTGTCAAAGTGGGGTCGAACGGAAGATTTAAATCTTTTCGTAGGACTACTTTGAGAATGTATAGTTGTCGTACCGTAAGGACTTGACACTCATTGTAGAGTGATATTGTGGGGTAACGAAACGGTTTTTTTGTCAGAGTTTTTAGGACAGCTCTTTGGGCCCTTTCTAATCGTATTAAATTTGTTTTAAATGTACCGCCCCAGGCTGCAATACAGTACGTGAGTAGGGACTGAGCTAGGGCAAGATAAACCGTCTTCATAGTACGTGAGTCAAGTGAGGATCTGAGACTTTTGAAAGTGAAAATAAGTTTCCTTGTCTTGGATGTTAATTCATTTACATGCTTGTGCCAACTCATCGTACTATCGATATGCACACCTAGATACCTCATATCACTAGTGCGCTGCACAGATAGACAATCGCAGCTTAAAAGAATCCTAGGGGTATTGCATTTGTGAGCTGTAATGTTAAAATGCTTAGGTTGGGAGGATAACGTGGGAGAGAAAGTTACGTATTTAGTTTTGTCCAGATTTAACGTCAGTAAGTTATCAGATAACCAGTCCATCACTGAATTCAGCGTTTGTTCTGCTGTTGCACGTGCTTGATCCCAGGTTTTACCGTTAACAAGAATAGCCGTATCATCGGCATAGGTAAAGATTTGGCAATTTGGGAGAGCAAGCTGGCAGAGGCTATTTATATATATTAAGAACAACGTTGGCCCCAATACGCTGCCCTGTGGGACGCCAAAAACTGTCGGCTCATCGTCGCTAATGTAAGCATCGATCTTGACTCGTTGGGTTCGGTCTGTGAGGTAGTCGTTGAATATATTCAAAGCAATGCCTCTTATACCAATAGCTTCCATCTTGTTTATGAGGAGGGGGACAGAGACAGTGTCAAACGCTTTTGATAGGTCTAGAAAAATGCCAACAACTTTGTTTTTCCTATCTAGATTGTTTACCACTGAAGTTGTGAGCTCGAGTACCGCATCTTCGGTTGAGATACCTTTTCTAAATCCAAATTGGTTTGGGGCAAGGATTTTGAATTTCTCAAGATATTCAGTAAGTCTCTTATTCAGTACTTTTTCTAGCACTTTAGAAAGAGTAGTAAGGACTGATATAGGCCTATAATTGTTGACACTGTCTCTGTCAACACTCTTATAGATCGGATGGACTAGGGCCCTTTTGAAAACTTGTGGGAAGATACCACTTTCAAGACATTGATTGCATAGGTGAGTAAGGACTGGAATGAGAGAAATTCGTGCTAGTTTAAGAACTTTTGATGGAATAAGATCCCACCCAACAGCACATTCATTTCGTAATCCTAGAATAATAGATTCAATTTCTAAGTTCGTGACTTCAAAGAGGGCCATCGAATTAGGGCTTAGATCATTAGTATTGGCTATTTGGCTTTTTGATAAGCTTTGCTTTTCAGTTTTGGTGTTAATATCCTTTATTTTATCTGCTAAATTCTTTCCCACGTTAACGAAAAATTTGTTTACCGCCTGTACGGCACTGTTTGGGTCATTTGAAATTTTGAGTAATTCTTTACTGTGTGAGGCAGTTTTATTAATGTTTGCAATTGTTTTAATGATATCCCAGGTTTTTTTGGAATTGTTCTTGACCTTATCAAGTTGTTTTTGGTTGTAAATTTGCTTGCACCTTTTTAAAAGATTGTTACAATAGTTCCTGTACTTGGTATAAGTCAGTTTCAATATCATATTTTCAGGAGATTTTTTTGAGTTTTTGTGTAGTCGATCTCGGTTTCGTATGCATTTAAGGAGGCCTGGTGTAATCCATTCTTTGATGATTCTTTTCCTGCGTGGTATTTTAACTGTTCTAGAATGTTTGACTATGGTGGTTGAGATTGTGGTCACCAAAAGCTCGGCAGCCTTATTTGCGTCAGAAGTAGTGAATATTTGAGGGTAGTCAGTATTTTTCAGATCAGAAACTACAGATGGATAGTCAATGCGAACAGTAGTATCCCTAGGCTTCACATTGCAAGACGCGGTTTCAACGCAGAAGAGTACAGGAGCATGATCGGTCAATAGAGTGTCAAAAACAATGGTGGTCGATTTTTTATTCGTCTTTAGCATTACGTGATCAAGACATGTGTTTTCACGCGTAGCGATTAAATGGGCAGGCAAGAAGCCATGAAAAGCAGTTATATTTAAGTAGTCATCTGCATTGGAATCAGCAATGTGTGGCATGATGTTTATATTTATGTCGCCAATTACGGCAACGGTACTGAATTGTGACAGTGATGTTAGAAGTTGATCAAGACTTGATAGAAATGGTTCAAGTTTTTTATATGACGGTGAGCGATACACTGCCACTACAGCGGTCTGCGTGCCACATCTGACGACAAGGCAGTTAGCATCACAAAATTGCGGTTGCTCTATTGTACAGTGTAAATCGCTTCTTGTGTATATGAGCACACCGTCATTTTGATTCATGTAGTTAGGATTTATGATACACAAATTGATCGAGTTGTGGAATTTGGACTGCCTTGCTTAACCAACATTCAGTCAAAATTATGATATCGCATTCCGTTTCAATGCGATGTAATAGTACAGTTAGCTTGTCGAAATTACAGGTGATACTCCGTATATTTGTGTGCAAAATCTTAAGGCTTTTAGTGTTAGAGACATACTGAATGCATTCCTCGGGAGAACATACTAATGACTTCGAGACCTCAATAGTTTGAATGCTATTTAGAAGTTCTCTATCCATATTGCATTAAAGAAATCGATGTTACATTCAGATGAACCGAGGTAACCCTATAATAACCAAAGAAAATAATAATTCTGTGGCTCATTACTTGTTTTGTTTTGTTTGAGTTTGTGTTCGTGGCTGTGTGGGGGATACTAATTTGTATTTGTGTGATTATGTTATTTTGTTCTTTCGATGTAGACAGACGATTTTTAGGCAAAGCGTTGGTGCTTAAGACTAAGAGAAGCAGGCAATAATTAAAGAAGTTTTGCATGCAGACAACTGGATTCGAATTACCGCGGAACCAAGCTTTTGAGGTCGTTTTCATGGAGAATGCGAACAGCAGGGGCTCCTTCCTTCTTGCGCATGTGAATCCTTCCATGTGCCGTCCAACAAAAGGCGTAATTATTGGTTTTGGAGAAGTCTCTCGCGAGAAAAAATAGGCGCTTCATCTTGGAAGTTAGGCTCTCCAAAACGAAGATCGGTTTAGCTGGACCATCAAGACGTAAAGTTGCTGTGCTGAGTCTATTATCTCTGTGTGACTTGTTGTAGTTTTTTACGCTTGACAGATAGCTTTCTTTTGTGATCACGCTGGTGAATTCCACAATTATTGGGTTGTTGGCCTCGGATTTGCCTTTTACCCGGAAGATGTCTCGTATGTTTGACATTTGAACGTCCACGTTTACGGCCTTTCCAGCATCAATTATTAGTTTTGACAGTTCTTCTTTCGATTCCACTTTTTAGGCTGGTATATTTCGTATCTCGATACTAGAAGACTTTTGCCCTCGTTCCAGGGTATCAATTTTCTCCTCTAATGTTTGTATGTATGCTAAATTAGCATTTCGTTCTCTATCTAGTTGATTAAACCTAGCCTTTAGTTCATCGTATTGTTCTGAGATAAATTTAGTTGACGCCTCAATTTCCGCATTTTGTTTCTTTATGTCGTTGATTGAAGTTTGTAGGATTGCATATTTTTTATCTTGAGCCTTTGCGAAGTCAGCAAACATTGTTTTCATTTCCGCCACGAAAGTACCGATACTATCGTCATTTAACTCTTCATGTTTACGCTTTTGCCTTAGCATTAAGGTCTCCCCTGTATTCATTGCCTTACATAGATTGGGTTCCGAGCCACTGGTCATTATCATCGGAGACGATGGAGTTGTTGGCGGAGAGCGCTGCATTTTCGGCATAATTAGATACACAACAAAAAGTGGTTGACTTAGCTGAGTTTCGAACTTGGATCGCCCTCACGAGGGTGAGAGCAGCTACCGCTACGCCACGGTGACTTATGAGATGCATTTGAAATTAGCCCTTTGTATGCAGCGCACAGGCAATAGTCAGGCCAGTGGAGGTTAGCGAAGAATGTTTGTCTCACACCATCTATTTCACTCACCCTAATGAACGTCGTTACTCGGGCTCTTTGGAAGTCATGGGTGCCTAGTACTTTACTGTGTAAAGTGTTGTTTTCTTGATAGTCCAGGGCGTTCCCACGGGATTATTTTTCTTCTCGCTCGTTATCCAATATGGCCGCTGTCGTATATGGAAACTTTCAAAAGAAGAAACAGGACAGACTGTTTAGTGCTACGAAGTAGACAAATTATTTTCTACAAATCACGGTTTAATATTAAAATATTCAACTTGAAACACGACTGTATTCAATCAGTGCGCGAGAGAGAGGGGGACTACTTAAGTATGGTTGTTTCTTTAGATTTCTCGAAAACAAACGGGTCAGAAAATATACACAATTTGACATTTACTTAATTTTCAATCTAGAAATAGGCGGTAAGCGCACCATCCGCACCAAGCATAGAGTGCATCAATATTTACGTTTAATTGGCTTATATTGACTCAATAATAGCTTTACTTTATCGGCGACTTTACAATAAAACATTAAGGAGGATATGCAATTCTATGTAAACTTAAACCCTTTCCATATTAGTTCCCACCATGAATTGAACCTTATCACTTTGAAATAGGGCGCAAAACCAATGAAATATTTAAGCTAGCTTTGTCTGTTAAAGAGTTAACAATTTCAACCAGTTTAATATCTATTTTGCACTTCTATGGAGTCAAAGAGTTTTTTGTTCATTTTTTCTCCAAAATGATATTATTATAGATTTTGAAATGAACACCTAGTTTAACCTATGAAGCCTTTGTAAATGTTACATACATACAAACCCTGTATCCCGAAAGGGTAGGCAGAGACCAGGGACTGCAACTTGCCACGAGCCTGACAGATCATCTCCGCTTCAGCAACGTGCATAAGTCGTTGCATGCACGCAATCCGGCTTCGGGTACTTTTTATCTTCCCCTTTGCTAATACATGCCCTATGTGGTCGATGTATGTACGTCTGGGACGTCCCTTACCAGCCCTTCACTCGCATTCGCAATATATATTTGTTTCGGCAATCTTTCTTCCTTCATCCTCTCCACATTCCCAAACTAACGCAACATTCCTTTCTAAATTCTAGTCACTACATCCTCTTTCAGTCCACAACGTCCTCTAATCAGACTATTCACACATATACACACATACTTCTCATGTTGTTTCATATGTATTGTCCTTTTTAATATTTCGTATGGAATAAAGTAATATTAACTAATTAATCGTTCATTAAGTTGCAATTTCTGTGCTACGTTGAATAAAATATTTTTGAATATGAAAAAAGGTACTGAAGATAAGATAAGAATATTCTTTATTGTACACCAGAGCACATATTATATATAAAACATGTAAAGATACAAAGTACAATTGGCGGCCTTATAGTCAAAAGCAATTTCTTCTTGACGACCTTATGATGGAAAGTTGCTAAGGGAAATAAGAGACGACGAGACTTAATAAATAACAATAAGCCTACACAAACAGTTCCATATATATTTATGATAAACCTACATAAAAACGTTATAATAACAATCTACGCGATAAGAAAATAGAGACAATATTGTGTACCTACCTATATGGATACATATGGAAAAGACAAAATGAAAAAGAGAATGCACAAATACTAACTTTAGTATATGTCTTTTTCCAACTAAGCAAAAAGAGTCACAGAAAAGTTGTTCCGTACTCTGTGTTCATCTCGAATGTTGCTTAGTGTTTATATTATATTCTTTTTAATGCACTAACCCGTGCTAAGGGCAATTTTTAAAAACCTATTTAGAGGTTAAAAATTCCACCCATGCCGGGACTCGAAACCGCAACCGTGCGACCTCTGGCACGGTTAGCTCTGGCTAACCGTGCCAGAGGTCGCACGGTTAGCCAGACAAATAATGTTTATACTGTCCGAAACTCGAAATAATGTTTTATGTGCTTTAGTATATAAGTGTAAGGCATCCGCTGAAAATTAGCGGAGACCTTTTTGGTACATATACGTAATAAGTTTTATGTGAAGTTTATCTTGTAATAATTAGTAATTTAGTTTATTGTAATTTTGCTGTAAGTAGGCATTCAGTTCTCTTTACATATAACCTTTTTCTTGTTCATATAACACACTTGTTATAAGATACTATTTATGTAAGTATATGTAGATATTTATTTACAGTAAGTATGATTTATGTAAGTTTACTATTAGGTACGTATACGTACTTTTGTCTATTAATATTCATTATATGCACCGACTACCCGTATCTATTTCTCCTCGGCCTGCCTGGAAGAATTGTATTTGATCTTTTGTATCTGCCGTTTCTGTAACTATTTTTCCGGTATACAATAAAGAATATTCTTCTTCTTCTTCAGGCTATATTAGTCCACTGCTGGACATAGCCCTCCCCTAATGAGCGCCATAGCGTGTTGTGTTGTGCCATCATTGGGGGGTAATGCCCATAATCCTCACGCTGGGCATGCGGGTTGGGGATCGCAGTTTGGTGGAATTGTACTGCAGGGGGCGCTGCTGCCCACTCCCCAGTTTGTGTCCCTTAGTCGCCTTTTACGACACCGGCGGGAAGAATTTGGGTTGGTGCTATTCTCTAAGCCGACACCACACAGCCACACAGCAAATAGGCACAAGCACCATGCGGTTAGTTAATGCACCGCCCTCCTAACTATATAACTGCACGATGCTTGTGGGATTTTTGGCGGAATTTAGCAAAGTAATTTTCACAATTCAATAACTTAATATACTTAGAAGTACCCTATAGAGGAGAGATGTGTCATCCATAATCTAATGCCATTTTACATGTCTCTTTCTATTTTGTAGCAAGTGATTTAGATCCTTAACGGATAAGGATCTTAAGGACGTTAAGGATCTAAAAAGAATATTCTTACCTTATCTTAATTAATTTTATGTGCCAATTCTATTTATTCTATTCTAAACTTGCCGAGACAGATAAAACGAAGTTGAAGTTGATCTTCTGCATATACAAGGTAGATTTTTTCGTGTTCTGAAGCTTGAATTGTTGACATAGTTTTCAGACATGGACAATGCGGGCAATATTGGACATTCCTGTCACGAAATGTGAAATTGGCTATCTATGGTCCCGACTTGACCCTGAATCACAATTATTTTTCGCTCCGCTGATAGATATTACTCCCCATTGTTGAATGGAATTTGTATGGGATAGATTCTTTATTGTATGTGCACCAGAAATTAAATAAGAGACGGGATTTTTGTATGTTTGTTTTCGCAAGATAACAACAACTTTTTTCAATCAATCCATCCAGCCTACATTATATAGCTCTCTTCCACCGCCAATCTCGTCCACTGCTTAGTTAAGTACCTAATACTTAAGTACGGTTGTTCCTTTCAGTTGTTTCCAATAATTATAGCTATTATCAAGTTGTAACACATACTTTAGCACAGTTTGAGAGCTAGCAAATAACGTTGTTGTACCTACATTTCTTTTTGTTGCTGATCAAAGTTAATGAAAACTGCAAAACAAGTAATTTTATTTAAAGAAGCTTAATAAAACTGGTTTTTTTAGTAGCCTATATGCGACCCACTGTAGGGCACAGGCGCCCTCTGAGATGGGCTTAATCACCTCGCTTACCCACCGCGAATTGGTAATTTCCAAGCTCTGAGATATTATGTGAACACCTTAGACATTTAGGTTTCACGATGTCTTCCTTCACAGTTCGCTCAAGGTATTGCGGGGCCAAGTCCGGGTTGGTGGAGGGTTGCAAGACAGTGGCGGGCCTTACTGTTGGAAGTTATCAAGCCGCCCACAAGGCCTCTGACATGACTTAACGACTTCCATTACATGACAGCCGGCACCCACGGCTTAACGTGCCTTGCGAAGCAAGGAAGCGCTCGGAAAAAGCCACTAGCAGTAGTAACGGGACGGTCACCCAACCCGCACCTGACCGCGCCTGTTGTTGCTTAACTCGAGTGATTGATTCCAATCACACGGTTCGACTAGGCCACGACCGCTTGACTAGGCCACGAGCGTTTCTCTGTGGCGTGAAATAATTATATTTCTTATTCCTCTTCGTACCTGGCTAACCGATTGTAAAAATTGTGTGACACGTGGCCGGTAAAAGGTGACGAAATCCCAAGAATTTGCCAGCGAACCCTTACAGGGGCAGAAAAAAGGGAATCCAAATAACGATCGCCGTCCACGCTCATTGGCGTGAAAATGGCAAACTGTTGATGCGGGAAATCGGCCCGAGTATAGAATTGCCGAGAAAAATTTGAAATCAGCCGCGCGGAAACGCTCGGGACCTTTAAAAATACCTGAATATACGGAATTCGGCTGCGGTTGCAACGGTGCAAACCTCTTTACACGTTTTTTTTTATATTTCTTTAATTCTGTCTATCATTTTCAAAATTTAAAATTACGGCACTCATTTTTGAGATTTCCTTGACGTTTTGGCGCATTTATATTATATAGCAATCAGACCCGATGAGACAAAATAAATTGTACTTTACCTGTCTATTCCGTTTTTTACCAAGTTTTCTGTTTATATTAAAAACTAGGTGACCCAGCGAACTTCGTACCGCCTAACAGTAGATTCTTTAATTTTTTTCATTTTTCTCTCCGTAAGAACCTCAGATCATAGAAAGAAGGAAATATGCCTTGCGCGAAATAAGTCCGGTACCGCTGTCGCCACTTTTAAAGATGTGTACGTTTTCATTACATGCACAATGTTGTAAAATAATATAAGGTTCACGCACACGTCTGTCCAGTCATCTACTAGCGTTCTAATCTTCTAATTGGTTCGCACACTATGAAAAACAATTGTACGAATACACTCGTACACGTAAACAACAGCGTCGGTGAACTCCTTAGGGATGGAACACTTGTATCAAAAAATACATTTATCGATAAAATTATGCAATGAGAGGTTCTTCATTTATAAACAATACACTTCGTGTAGGGGTGATACAAAATGAGCATACAATCAAAACATGTTAAATTTACAAAACATGTTAAACTGTTTTCATACGGATTTCAATCGTTTATTACATTTTTAAAATTTTCCGACTTTTCGGTACTTTTTCAGGTGCCGTGCCCCAGCAGTGGGGACGATTATGATAGCGATAGTGTAATATATTTTTTTAATGAGGTAAAATAAAATGGAGTTGAAAATAAAAGAAGAAAAATCCTCACAAACGGTATAATAAAAAAAACCAATGAGGGTTACAAATAAAAACTGGGCCTGAGGGGCCGCGTCCCTTAAATGTGCTTTACACTTTATCACCTTATTTTAACAACCTTAAAAGGTACATCTTATGTAATAGTACATGTTATGTTATACTAAATTCAAAAAAGTCCCACTTAGGAGGTAACGCTTCAGTTAAAGTTTTATTGTAGAAAGGTTAAAGAACATCCTACCGAAACGTGGAAACCTGCGTTTCGGTTATCATAAATTTTATTTAAAGTGCCGCAAAACAAAAAAAGTAACTTTACGGAACCCGCAAGCAGACCGGAGAGCTCAGGCCTGTCCGCTTGTCCTGGGTTCCAGGGTATAAATAAAACCCAGAGATAATAAAAAGGCGCCCTGCTGGTGTCTTCCTGAAAGGCAGAGACGACAAAATTGTACACTCCCACTTAAAGGGAATAAATGGGTAAACTAAAACGGGAATAAGTTAACTGATCTAACAACTTTCAAAATACAGCATCTTGCAGTTATATTCGAATAAAGAAAAGTTGGAAATTACAAACCAAAATGTATGTGAAACATAAATATAACATTTCATCAGAAAATACTAAGTAATTTCGTATGATTCAACATGTAAAATATGCAGGGGCCAGCAACCAACGTTCCTAGGCCACTCAATTGCCTGCAGCACTGTTAATTTCAAAGTTATAAAACGAAATGTATGCAAAACACAAATAACAGATTTTAACAGAAAATACTAAAGTATCTTATATGATTTAATATGTAAAACATGCGGGGGGCAGGGACAAACATTCCTATGCGGCTTAATTGCCTGTAGGACAATTAACTTCTAAGATACAGACCAAAATGTATGTAAAACATAATTATCACATTTTAACAGAAAATATTAAGTAATTTCGTATGATTTAATATGTAAACGATGCGGGGGGCAGCAACCAACGTTCCTATACCACTCAATTGGCCGCAGCACAGTAAATTTCTAAGTTACGGGCCAAAATGTATGTGAAACATAAATATCACATTTTATCAGAAAATATTAAGTAATTTCGTATGATTTAATATGTAAAAGATGCGGGGGGCAACAACTAATATTCTTATGCCACTCAATTGCTTGCAGCACCATTAATTTGGAAGTTATGAACCAAAATGTTCGTGGCCCTTACGAGGAGTCTACCCACATGGTGAAAAAAAATGCAGTACTTACAACGTCCTGGGTCGTGGCACGCTTCCAGGACGGTGCAGGCGAGTGCAACGCCTTCTGTAGCCGGCTGGGTAACAAAATAACACGAGACTTAGGCGAATTTGAACATAACTACAAAAGAACGTGTCCCGTGTCAATACAATCTGGTAAACTCACCAAAGCTGGCTTCTTGCCTGCGCTCTTCACCGGTGGTTTAAAACCAATGGTCCATCAAAAGACCGGCAGGTCCACTGTAAAGAAACCACAAAACGATAGTACCATCATGCCAATACAAATTATACGTGACGGCGTCGCCGCAAGCGTCATACAAAATAAAATTTGGAAAAAAAGGTGGAAATAACTAGACCACGAGAACTAAAACAACTAAAGAGGGGCTAGATTACCTTGAAAGGCATTAGAAACAAAGAAATAACCAAGATTCTTACCTATTTTATGGATGGTTTAAGCTTGGAAAAAATCGGGCGAACCTCTCGCCGTCGGTGCAAAAGTGCCCGCCACAGACCAGCCAAAACGCCGGCTCGCATTGCTTTTTGTTGCACAGAATAGTTCACGGCCGTTTCGTCTACACAGCGGTCCGGTCGCCGAACGAAAAATTAAACGAAAAAATAAACCCCGCTACAATAGCGATGTTTTTTTTTCTATTGGTAGCAATAGTTAGTACTATAGCTTTTATAGCTTTATATAACTCTTTTTTATGTTATAATACACAAACTTAAACTAAACAAACCTATATAAACATTTTTAATTTATGTAAAGGACTCATTTCAAAACTCATCTCCATCTAAAATGTAACCCTGTAAGAAGGGAAACGCTCATTCGCTTAAACTAGGCTGGGTAGGACAAATGACAATTCGTTGTTGTAAGCATAATTGGCTTTATGCTAATAAGGGCTGCAAGTCAAGGGTTGCCATCAAAGGGTTTACTATACTGGCTAGGCACAGATTCTCATAGCAAATTGAACCTTTTGAAAGCAAAGTATAATTTTCAGTAGAAACTAAATCTTTCACAGCCCTTTTCAAAGGACTCAATGCAGTACCTAATACTAAAAATAGAAATATTTCTATATCTAGTATTAGGTAATGAAACTTTTGAAAGAAAAGTAAAATTTTCAGTACAAACTAAACCTTTTACAGCCCTTTTCAAAGGGCTCTATGCAGTACCTTATACCAGCACCACTAATTGAGAAACCCGAAAAGGGACAACTTCTATAAAAAAAGTGGGTAGGAAGGTGACGAATAGAATAAAGCGCTTTGGGGTGCTAACAAGCGCCACCAATGGAATAAAAATCATAACTTGTTTCATAATACTTTTTTTTTTCAAAGTCTCTCAGTTTTTTCAGAACTTTTAAAATAACCCTGTAGACAGCATCGATACTAACCCTTGTATGTCCCCACTTCAGTGGCATGGGTCTCATCCTGCATCGTAGAGGGTTAGGCCATCCACCACGGGGGCCAAGTCCCGCTTGGTGGAGGATTAAGACAGTGGCGGGCTTACTGTAGACAGCATATGCTTACTAATATTATAAACGCGAAAGTTTGTAAGTATGGATGGATTGATGTTTGTGTTACTTTTTCATTTAAAAACTAGTGAATGTATTTAAATGAAACTTTACAACAGTGTAGTATACACATCAGAATAATACATAGGCTACCATTTATAAATATATTGTGTGAATTGTCCAAAATATGACGATAAGTGTCTGGTACGCAGGAATAAGTCTACCCGATAATCCTGCGTGGACGAAGTCGCGGGCTCCAGCTAGTTATTATTAAATTACAATTTTAAAAACTTATTAAGAGGCTATTCCACCCATGCCGGGATTCGAACCCGCGACCTCTGGCTATCCGTGCCAGCGCTCTTTCCAACTGAGCTAATGGGCGACTCACCGATGTAAATCCTAACTGCAAAGTAGGTATGAGTACTCTAGGCTGTAAGTGATGCAAATTACTTCAGTCAGATGTCGCTGCCTGTACGTAATACAGAGAATATTGTAAAGAGGTTCGAAATTTCACTGATGCCGGTGAGTCGCCCATTAGCTCAGTTGGAAAGAGCGCTGGGTGGAATTTTTAGCCTCCAAATAGGTTTTTTTAAAATTGTCCTTAGCACGGGTTAGTGCATTAAAAATAATATAATTATATTACAATTCACAGACATTTTAATTTAGAACACGAGAATAAGGTCCCTCAAAGGGACTTGTTGGCAATGTTGATTATTGCTTTACACTTCACCCGCTCGCTCTGTGTGTGATGTGATGGGGATGAATATTTAGAATTATTAGTTTGCTAGGAATGTGTCTAGAATGTTCAACAACTATATGCAAAGGGACCATTGTAGGGTTAGGCTTCAGTTAGTAGTGAAACAAATAACGCAGATAAATATTGGCTTTATCGTGAATACTAGCAGTGGCCGCGATTACGATTACGCGTACTAGACACAACTTTATATAAAAAAAATATGTCCATAAAGAAAAAATTACGTACTTTGAAATTTACATGCCACTTATTCTAAACTTAGATGATAAAATTATGTACTAAGCATGCGTTCAAAATATATCTCACTAACATTACATTTACATACAAGCACATACATTGCTTCTGGGCCCACACTAGGACACCCTGTGTCGTGGGAACCAGAACCTGACCAGGTTCAGGCCAGGAACCTGAACCTGGCCTGATCAAGATAAGGGAAAAATACCTGAGGTATTTTTACCAAGACCTGAGGTAAAAAATACCTCAGGTCTTGGAAACATCCAAGACCTGAGGTATTTTTTACGAAATTCTATATTTTAGGTAAGTTAAAGGTGAGGGCGTGTATTGAGTAATCTTTGAAGAGAACACGAATTGGTGTACAGTAAAAAAAGGACAAAGTACAGGAAATGGTTACTAAATTAAATGATAATTTAATGTACATGTGAGGCCTGAGGCTGCAGTTGACCCTTCTGCTTTTTGCACACCAAAAATCTGCTTATTCAGGGCCAACTGCTGGTAGGCCAACGAGCATAAAAAAAAAGTTACTGCTAGTAGTAGGCTTTACCGTAGAGCCGACAGACTACGCTGGTGTACGTTACGAGAAGCCGGGAATAAATCAGTGATCTTGTATTCATAACACTAAACTCCACCGGTGGGTCGTACTACAAAGGTCACCGGAGTGCTTAGTGCGAGTTTTTTAACTATTCGATCGCGTTAACGTAAACTCATATTTCTATGGCATCGAGAAAGCGCCACCTAGCGACAAGTATAGAAATTAAAATTGCTGAGTGCGAGTTGTAATGGTTTACGTTGAGAAGTGAACATGTTTACCAGCCAAAACACGAATAAACGCGAGTGCGAGTTGTACTGTGACAGCGTTTTGCCAGTTCGAACGGTTAACTTACTCATACTCACTACTCAATGCTCGATTAACGCGGTAGTAAAGTTATTCAATTGGATCTGTCAAACTCGCACTAAGCACTCTAGTCATAAGAACCCAGTCTTTTTTGTTTTTTTTTTCTAAAATGTGTCCATACGGGCGCGACCATTGAAAAAAAGATACAAACATGACACTTCATTTTTACCTGCCAGCAATAATGGGCCCGCAAAATGGGTTTCGTAATTCGAATAGAGTAAATTCGAAACATAAATTATGCGACCGCGGCGGGAGGCACAATTTGCTTCGTCCGTTGCTCTTTTCCTCACGACTTGATGTTCCCAAATGGACCAGCGGTTGATTGGTTTTCACATATCTACAAGCCAAACGCTCGTGGCTTGGTGGAACTGAGTGATTGGAATTTGGAATCAATCACTTGGGCTAAGCAACAACAGGCGCGGTCAGGTGCTGGATGGGTGACCGTGACTACCGCTAGTGGCATTTTTTCGAGCGCTTCCGCAAGGCACGTTAAGCCGTTGGTGCCGGTCATGTATTGGCAGTCGTTAAGCCATGTCAGATGCTATCTTCTGGCTGTAAGGCCCGCAACTGTCTTACAATCCTCCACCAACCCGGACTTCCCGGACTTGGCCCCCGTGGTGGAGTAAGGACTTACCTGCCTGCAGGCAGGAAGAGACCCGTGCCCCAGCAGTGTGGACGTACAAAGGGTTGAAATCATGAGAATTCGATGAACATTTAAAAAATTCTATGTATTTCGGTTTACCCACAGAATAATAAGAAGAAAGACAATCTCTTTAACTTTGTTAAAAAGTGACGGGCTTGATAGGATTGTAAATGTATTTTCTTACATAAATAAATATGTATTATTTTCTGTACTCTGGTTTTGGTGTGCAATAAAGTATAATCAAAATAGTTTTTTTTACGTAGTCTATATACGTCCCGAGAGAATATGGCCTTAACCTACCTATACCCGCGCACATGTCTGTGAGACCGACGAAACAGTTTTTCGTAAATATTTTTTTTCCCAAGAACTTTGAGAGCTTGCGCGTTCTGCTAGCTGCATGATTTGGGGCTCGCTTTAGGTTAGGTTAAGTTGCGAGCAGGGCATGTGGGCCTACTACGGTCTGATCTGTCTGTGACACCGACGCGGGTATACGATCATCTGTTTACTTCTGACTTTAACTAAATTTATGTTACAATGGTCTATTAGATATTTTATGTTTGTTTTCAGGATAAAAAGTTTTATGTTTGTTTTTCCTGGACTATAAGAAAAAAATTGACTTTTTTAGGCTGTTTTGGAAAGACTGATAAGTAATAAATAATTTATGCTATTGCTAACAATTGATATTTTTTGTTTTATTACATCCTATAGTTCCTATAAAATAAAAAATATATAAACGGTTTTATAGAAAAATAACTAGGTAAGAGGAGTCAAAGTCACGGTCTGTCACACCGTGCGCGGGTATAGGTGTTAAAACATTTGGCGCGGGTATAGGAAGGTTAATTACCACGCGTGCCCAGCGCGGATTGGCAAATTCAGGCGCTGAGGTTTTTACACTGTTGTTTACAATTTTACAATAGTCGCTAGGATAACCCTGCTTTGTAGACAAGTTGGGAATCAGCCGTGTTAAGAATTTGCCGGCTTTTTCTCTCCATTCACGCGGACGATTGTAAATGGATTATTCATTTGATTATTGGGACCGACTGTGGAGGAATTCAATTTGGGACGCCTCGGAATTACATTTTGCGGGGCCGTTTCTTTGAGACTGTACAACTTTAAGTCGCGACTCGCTGCATGAGCGTTAAATGAGAGGGTGCTTAAAGAAAATAAACTTAAGTTCAAACGGTTCCGAGGTGCCAAATAAGCTTAAAAGTAGTAGGCAATTCAGAGCGTCGTTTTCGATACTAAGAATTTTAGAATACTTCAGTATCTGGTTGGTTCTTTAGGAGAAATTTGAAAATAGACGACAATTTTCGTGTATTTTAATATTCAATGCAGTATTGAGAACTTCATGTGGAGAATATAATTTATATTATACGGTTTATTGTTCCTATACTATCTCTGTGGCGGAGCGGTAGCGTATCTGCCGACCATGCGAGAGGTCCCGGAGTTTGTCCCCGGCTGGGGACAAAAAAGAACTCTAGGTCTTGGACGTTCCCACGACACAGGGTATCCTAGTGCGGGGCCAGAACAATGTATAAATCATTATACTATTATTTTTTTTTAATGCACTAACCCGTGCTAAGGACAAATTTAAAAACCTATTCAGAGGCTAAAAATTTCACCCATGCCGGGACTCGAACCCGCTCTACCAATTGAGCTCAATTGGTAGAGCGCTGGCACGGATAGCCAGAGGTTGCGGGTTCGAATCCCGGCATGGGTGAAATTTTTAGCCTCTGAATAGGTTTTTAAAAATGTATATATCTGTAAGTAAATGTTATGTTATATTTTGTTATTATCACTCAGATCGAAGTACATGCAGATACGGATTGAGTTTTGATTTTTTTAAGTACCTTCGTGTACGTCCCACTGCAGGGCACAGACTTTCTCTCAGAGAGAGAGTATGGGCTTAATTACCACGCGCGCCCACCGCGGACTGGCAATATCAAGCGCTGAAGTAGTTGAACACCTCTGACACTCGGCTTTCGCAATGTTTTCCTTCACAGTGCAGCGGTGGTAGCGGGCGATAGATCACCGGTTTCTCAATCGGGATGTCGTGGGTTCGAATCCCGGCATGGAACAACTTTGTTTTTAAGCTATGTACTTTTCAGCCAGGAGATCCATAGGACGGGGTAAACCTATTTTGGACTCCTGTCTCTTACTACATAATGTAACATGCTAATGATAATGGGTTACTAATTTTAAGTGCATTGTGTACTAAAGAAAAAAAAAAGGAATTTGTGATGTTACAGTGGTCATACCACTCGCAGAAGGAGTTTCGAACGCATAATTTTAATTAAGATAAGAATATTCTTTATTGTACACTACGAAAAAACAAACATAAAATAATAAAATTACAAAGATACAATACAATTGCTTCGCAAGGCACCTTGAGCCGTTGGTGCCGGCTGTCATTTAATGGCCGTCGCTAAGCCATGTCAGAGGCCTTACGGGCGGCTTGATAACTTATGACAGCCACTGTTTTCCAATCCTCCGCCAATCCGGTCTTGGCTCCCATGGTGGAGTACGGCCTAACTTTCCTGCGATGCAGAAAGAGACCCATGCCCCAGCAGTGGGGACATACAAGGGTTGATATCGACTAGGCGGCTGTCACTGCACTCTTTATTCAGTATGAAGTGATACGAAAAAGATCAGCGAAGTGCAATAGAAGATAGGCGCGGTCGCAGGCCGACTTTTACATTTTCGTTGCAAATTCAACCAGAACAAAACTTAGCAAAGTGCACTCATGTTGACGTGCTGTTGACTGTACCAATTAATTGCTTTCTCTCACGACCTTTTTCCTAACCCAAACTTTTGTTTAATCCTAGCTGATTTATTTACTTTCTTTGAAGACTTCTCTTTGTAACCTAATTTTTTTTAATCCTGACTGATTGGCTTACAATAGCAGATCCAAAACTTTCACAGCACTCTAAGTTTCACCAACAAAAACCGTAGGAAAATTGATGAGTATTTATTTTATTACGATTGACAAAAGTCCAAAGATAAAGTAAGGAGTTTTGTTATAATTTTTCATCTCGAAAATGATCCCGATTTAAAAAAGACCACCTAGTTTCACTTGAAATGAAACTTCATCCGCGTAGCCTACAGTTTTTTTTAATAGTAATATTTTATACATATTTTAATAGTCATTCCGCTATTACCTACCGCGGATGAAGGAAGAAAGATTGACGAAACAAATATGTATTGCGAATGTGAGTGGAAGGGCTGGTAAGGGACGTCCCATGCGGACATAAATCGACCAAATAGAAGATGAATTAGCAAAGGAAAAGATAAAAAGTACCCAGAACCGGCGTGCGTGCATGCAACGACATGAACGTTGATAAAGCGAAGGTGATCTATCAAAATCGTGGCAAGTGGGAGTCCCTGGTCTCTGCCCCTCTGGGATACAGGCGAGAGGTTGTATGTTCCGCTATTTGGGAAGAAGACAAATACATAACGTAACATTTACATACAAGTACATACGTGCAAGCTCCTGGCCCCTCACTAGGGAATACAGAAAATCAAAACGATTTTTAAGATTTTTGATTTTCTGTATTCCCTAGTGAGGTTGATTGGTGTTTCCTACAGACGTTGATGTGATAAAAGTTTTTGAACAAACCCGACTGTATTTTATACATCAGATTTTGAGTAATATTTTTAGCTCACAAAAAGATCCACGATATAAAATCACGCCGTGTTCTTTGTTTTTATTTCAAATATTCGAATGCCAAGCGCAGCAAAAATGCAAATTCTAACCCGCGCCACTCTGCAAATCAACTCCTGGCATTTGACGCTGCTTGACGTTTGGTCTGCGATTGACACGGCATTTAGTCATAGCGCAGAAACACATACATAGTTTACTGGCATGTAATTTTTTTATTTGTATATTTTTTTTTGAACCGCTCGTGACCTATTCGAACCGAGTGATTGGAATCAATCACTTGAGTTAAGCAACAACAGGCGCGGTCAGGTGCAGTATGGGTGACTGACCCGTGACTACCGCTAGTGGCATTTTACTGAGCACTTCCATGCAAGGCACGTTAAGCCGTTGGTGCCTGTAATGACAGTCGTTAAGCCATGTCAGAGGCCGTGGGCGGCTTGATAACTTCTGACTTAATAATCCTCCGCCAACCCAGACTTGGCTCCCGTGGTCTTCTTCTTCTTTTCGTGTCAGCGATTTGAATTTTATTTTAAAATTTATTAATAAATATATTTATTAATTTTAAAATTTTATTCCCGTGGTGGAGTATGGCCTAACCTGCCTGCGATGCAGGATGCTGCGATGACAGCTGGCACCAACGGTTCATCGTGCCTTGCGAAGCACGGAACCTTTTTACATAATTATGAAGAATATTAGACCAATACTTATATATCTTCTATATCTTAATCAACAAAGATATTGAGGTACTTTTCCTAGTACCAGGTACGTGAGTTGCAATTTTTAGGAAAACAATGACGCTTTTGTAGAACTTGTAATTTTTTCATATCATATCCTCTTTTTAAATTATTTTATGTTGTAGACAAAAAAAAAACAATTCAATGACCTTGCTTATGTCGTATTTGCGACTTTTCAACAGGATTTTTTGTTTGTTATTGTTATTGTTTTTGTGTCTCATGAGTTTAACTACCTCAGCGCTTAAAATTGTGCCCACCAAGCCTAGGTGAGCACGCGTGGTAATAAAGCTTCTCTCTCTCTCTGACAGAAGGCATATGCCCTGCATTGGAACATGCAGACTCGGTACTTAAAATATTTTTTTTGATCTTGGCTTCTGTCATCATCATCATCAAACCATTATGTCCCCACCGAGGGGCACAAATCTCTTCCCTGTGGAAGGTATAGACCAAACGGCACCACGGGGCCCAAGTGCGGGTTGGTGGAGGCTTGTAAAACTAGTGGCTGGTCATACAGTCAGAAGTTTTCAAGCCGCTCTAAATCCTCTGACTTGGCTTAACGACTGCTATCTATCGATAACAACCGGCACCAACTGCTTAACGTGCCTTGCGAATCAATAGTCATAGACGGTTGTACCCGTCCATGCACTGAGTGCGCGCTGTGTTGCTTAACTTTCGTGAACGTTTAAGATCACTCAGGCAGCCGCCGGGACTAGGGCTTCTGTATCTTCTTTTGAATCTGTGTAATTTCGATTGAACTGCAGTACGCAGGCTGAGTGACGGTGTCAGTTGTCACTGTAACTTGGTGAATGAAGCACGTGACTAATTACTTTCGCACGCGACTGTACGCGGCCTTTGCTCGCGTATTATTACACGTTTCTGCGGGTAGAATAAAATATTGATCTCGCTAAAATAGTGTTGTTTACAACGTAAACGTTGATTGCACATCTATGATGTAGTGGTGAAATATTTAATAGCATTGTATGTCTTTATCCATTTCTCCCTTTTCAGGGTTCCGTACCGCAACAGGAATGACGGAACCCTTATAGGATTAGTTGTCCATTCGTCCGTCTGTTCGTCAAAATCCTTCGCGTAAAGGCATTGAGTTGAAATTAAAACCGTATTCTCAGGTTTACAGATCTTTAGAGTTGGGAATAAATGAAACTTCTAAGTTACCGCAACAAAAAGTAAACGCCGTTTATGATACAAAAAAACGAATATTTCGACGCTCATGACGACCTCTGTGGCGTAGCGGTAGCGAATCTACCTACCATGCAAGAGGTCCCGGGTTCCAATCCCAGCTGGAAACAAAAAAAACCCCAGGTCTTGGATGTTTACATGTTTGTGATGTCTTTGTTTCTGGTTCCCACGACACAGGGTATCCTAGTGTGGGGCCAGAAGCAATGTATGTGGTTGTATAAAGCAACAAAGCTAGCTATAAAGTGACGTTTTACTGTGTAGTCACGTAGCGGGGAGTGTGATTGTTTTAGAAATAACAATCACCGCTGATTTGTATTATATTAACATTAGTTATAAGTTTAAAAACCTATTTAGAGGCTAAAAATTTCACCCATGCCGGGATTCGAACCCGCAACCTCTGGCTATCCGTACCAGCGCTCTACCAATTAAGCAATAGAAATTTTTAGCCTCTAAATAGGTTTTTAAATTTGTTCCTTAGCACGGGTTATTGCATAAAAAATAAAAATAGTGTAATTAGTTATAAGACTATTACTAACACAAATAATTAAAACATAAATATGGACTGATAATTTTTTGAAATAAATAAATTTAATTGAATATATAAGACTGTTAGATTTGGGTTTCATATTAAATGCATTTTCAAATAACAACAATGAATTACTCCTAAACTTTGTGCAAATAACCGAGCTCAAGCACGAGGCGCCTTTCTTCCATCCCAACTGAAAAACTGAAACAACTCCCATTAATCTACCTGTACTCAGGCACAATTAACTACCGAAAATAGACCCTTAATTACTGTGTATAAAACTTCTTACCAAAACTACACTATGACCTATCTCACAGGAAACTGTCAGAAGTTCACCTTTACTGACCCGGGATCTGAATATTTATGGCCCGAAATGTTCTAAGGGGAAGATAGTTGGGTATGTTATTGTTAGTTAGTTTTGTTCGTCCGTCGTCTGTGTTAGGAACTGCCCCTACTCTTACTTTAATTGAAAAACAATTAGTCAAGTTATGTGACTATTCGCTACAGTACAGAAAATGACCAAAGGAAGCTATGGCCACTAAATTTTTAGGTATTCGATCGATATCGATACCAACCCTTGTGTGCCCCCACTGCTGGGGTACGGGTCTCTTCCTGCATCGCAGGAATGAATCTAACTCAATGAAAACTGTTTTTGTACGGATTTTACTCGTTTATCCGTAGACCTTCCTAAACGGAAAATTGTAAAAATGTAGAATAAACGAGTGAAATCCGTATCCGTGAAAACAGTTTTCATTATGTCTACTGTTCGTGTTAACCTTAGAAAATTTTAATCTAACTGTCACTGGGTTAGTTTATCCTATTTTAATAAACCTGTTTAGAGGCTAAACATTCCACCCATGCTGGGATTCGAACCCGCGACCTCTGGCTATCCGTGCCAGCGCTCTTTCCAACTGAGCTAATGGGCGACTCACTGGCATCAGTGAAATTTCGAACCTCTTTCGATTTCAATTTCGAACAGTATTCTCTGTTTTACGTACAGGCAGCGACATCTGGCTTTAGCCTCTAAATATGTTTTAAAATTGTCCTTAGCACGGGTTAGTGCATTAAAAATAATATAGTTTATCCTATGTCACATACAACTAGCTTTTCCGCGATTTCGCTTACAGTTCCACCATCTTGTCTGTTCGGTTGATAGCGCCGCTAGTGGAGAATTTGGGGCGCCATTTAAGAAAGAACTATGGCGAACCCCCATAGTAAAAAATTGTCGAGCTAAATACTCTGCGTCTTTAGATGAAAAAATATTTAAAATACCCTGCTTAGGGTTCTGAGCTTGTATGTGTTTATGCCAGACGAGGCAGGTTACTGAAATATTGTTTGATGAATTATGATTAAATTCTAACCTCAGTAATGTTATGTTTTACGTCAAATTGACACTTAACAGTTTAAACGATACGTGGATGAGAGATATTAGAGTGATTGCTAATTTGTTTCACCTTTAGATTTGGCAAATATACATGGTGATAAGAATTTCTTGTAATTCAATATGGCGGATGTCAAGGCCGTAGTTACAATTTTGTTCACCTGAACAGAAACTTGGTGGCTCTGTATGTGCGGTATATTGATAAGGTTGTGTCATTCTCCGTTTTGTAACCTGTGTCTATGGAAAATAAAATTATTAGTAGTAATATAACATTAACATACAGGCAAAAACATTGCTCCTGGCCCTGCACTAGGATATCCTGTCTCGTGGAAACCGGAAACTGCGACATCACAACCATGTTAACATCCAAGACCTGCTGTTTTTTTTTTGTCCCCAGCCGGGGTTCGAACCCGGAACCTCTTGCATGTCGTCCTCTTGTAATGTTAATAATATAGGTGTCCGTTTTCTATACAAAAGTTGTTAACTATTAAATAAGAGAAATGCATTTATAACCATTTTTTTATGGAGCCTGTAAACGTCCCACCGCAGGGCACAGGCTTTCTCTCAGAGAGAAAGTATAAGCTTAATTACCACGTGTGCCAACTGCGGATTGGCATTTTCAAGCGCTGAGGTATTTGAACACCTCAGATATTGAGGTATTTGAGGTTATATATATTGGCCTTTTTATTGGCCTTTTTGCATCTACTTAATGAGATGATTTATACAGCGTCCAGTGGTATCTTCACTCACACGTGAAGGGACCACTCCGACGCTGTAGTGCCTGGGACATGGTTTTTATAGATGGTTTTTAGGCTTGCCCAGCACCTATACCATCCTGACAGCTTAGTCGGCCTAGCCCACAGGAAAGACTAGTCAATACGTGCGGAGCCAACCAAGCCGCGGGTTTCCTCACAATGTTTTCCTTCACCGTTAGCGTGTGGTATTGCGACTACAAATTCGCAAATGTACGTAACTTTGAAATTAAACAAAGTCATTGGTACATGCCCGCACTCGGGATCGAACCTGGGGCTTTCGCTTGCCAGTCCATGGTTCTACCCACTGAGCTACCACCGCTTCGATGTTATACAACTTTTAATAGATAATAAAACTGGAACGACTTCAACTTTGTGCTTTATTCAAATGTGTTTGTTTAATTTATTTGTAATACAATCAGAAAATTGGGTAACAGAATAAGCAGGTAAAATTAGTCAGGTCTAGTTACACTATTTTTATTTTTAATGCACTAACCCGTGCTAAGGAACAAATTCAAAAACCTATTTAGAGGCTAAAAATTTCACCCATGCCGGGATTCGAACCCGCAACCTCTGGCTATCCGTACCAGCGCTCTACCAATTGAGCCAATGGGCGACTCACGGCATTTTTAGCCTCTAAATAGGTTTTTAAATCAGGTCTAGTTGTGAAGTTGTAATGCTAAAAATGAGGGAAATCTCAAAAATGGGTGACGTATTTTTAAGTTTTGCAAATGATAGACAGAATTAAAGAAATATAAAAAAATGATGTAAAGAGGTTTGCACCGTTACAAGGTTTCTTTGCGATGTCTTCCTTCCCAGTTAGCGAATTGTAATTACACAAATATACATAACATAGAAAACAATGTCATTGGTACACTTCCGCACTGGGAATCGAACCTAGGTCTCTCGCTTCCGAGTCCATTGTTCTATCCACATGGCTAGCGCTGCGCATTGCATTTCCGATTGTAAGCGAAAATATGTTATTGGCTTTAAATTAAATCATCTCAATTTTGTAGATATGTTTTTGTATAAATAGTTGATTTTTCAATAATAGAATAAAATATTATTTCTTGATGTTATTTTTCTTCATCTTTCCCCGTATGTATTATAACCAGTATTACAGAAAGGGGCGTGGCCAGCCGAGGCACACAGATATTAGAAACACAAGTTTAGCAAAGTTTAACTATGGCAGTCTCCTCTGTGTCATATAAATAATTATGACATGTAGACTGTCAACTTATAATCAAGTCTTATGTGTACCTAAAGAAAATTCAATAATTTCTGTATTAGGTAAAATGTAATTACTTTTTATGCCCGACATTCCGTTGCAGTCGAAAAAGTGGTCATGCTAATAAATAATCGCATTGAGACGTTCAATAAATATATACATACATACATACATACATACATACATACATACATACATACATACATACATACATACATACATACATACATACATACATACATACATACATACATACATACATACATACATACATACATACATACATACATACATACATACATACATACATACATACATACATACATACATAACCTCACGCCTGTATCCCAGAGGGGTAGGCAGAGAGACCAGGGACTGCCACTTGCCACGATCCGGACAGATCACCTCCGCTTCATGAACGCTCATAAGTCGTTGCATGCACGCACGCCGGTTCCGGGTACTTTTTATCTTTCCCTTTGCTAATACATCCCCTATCTGGTCGATGTATGTCCGCCTTGGACGACCCTTACCAACCCTTCCACTCACATTCGCAACATAATATATTTGTTTCAATATTTCTTCCTTCATCCTCTCCACATGTCCAAACCAACGCAACATTCCTTTCTCAATTCTAGTCACTACATCCTCTTTCAGTCCACAACGTGTACAATATATTATGACAATAAATGGCCAAGTACTTGTTATACACACATATTAAGGGTTCCGTACCGTTATCTATACAACATTTGAATATTTTAAGCGTCTTCCTGTTGCCATTAACAATAGACAAAAAAAATATTTTTGTATGGCAGCCTCCCTTATATATATATATATATATATATATATAGTATTTTTATTTCATTATTAATTTTTAATGTGAGTGTGTGAATATACAACTTAATATTTTTTGACGAGCAACATTACCCTGAGAATTACAGACAAAAAGCCACATTGCTACCGACCCAGGCAGATCTATAATCGGACAGTGTAGGACTGTTGAAAAGTAACAGAAGGGGGCGTGGCTTGTTTTAAAGGCGACGTGTTTCGAAGCAATATTTCTTTTGATTGTATCGAGCCTTTCTAATACTCGAATAAGTGTTATTATCATTAATTTTATTTTTTTCACTGCTATCATACATTTGGAATTCCCCAAATATAGATAGAAGTCGCGTGCGTTGGAGGAGAACTACAAAAAACCCAACAAAGCAAAAAGCCTACGTAGCTAATTTCGCTTGAACATCAAAGTTTGCGTGATTATTCGAGAACTTTTAAACTATCTTTACTGAAACATAATGAATGAATTAATACGTTTTGACAGAACAGTCAAACCGGTAATAACTGCAGCGAAAGCGACGTGTTCACATGCTCGCCTCCCACTCATGTCTGGGGCATTAAATATGCGTCGACGGTTTCTGCCTTTCCCTTGTCATGCGGAATTAATTCGCAATAAACACACTAACGAGAGATAATCGCACTGCGATAACAATTCCAGTAATGTGGAGCATTCATTATATTATAATGGTGCGAATTCTAAGAAGGGGGTTGAATGAACCCCTGGTTTATTTACTGTCGGAACTTGTACAAGAAGCTTACATACTTTGCAGGCCCTCTCTCAGAGAGAAAGAGAGAGAGAGGAAGCAAGGCGTGTTCTCGACTGATTGGCGATGTCGATTTTAAGGTTTTACCGGTCAGTTGTAAGCGCCAAACCTGGCCTCCTGTGGGGACTCCTGGAAGTCCCGTTAAGGCGTTTAGGGGCGCTAACCAGCGCCACGGTACGGTTGCACGGTTAGCCAGAGGTCACGGGTTTCGAGTCCCGGCATGGGTGGAATTTTTTTGCCTCTAAATAGCTTTTTGAAATTGTCCTTAGCACGGGTTAGTGCATTCAATAGAATATAACCAGCTGTACTAATGGAAAAAAACTATAACTTGTTTTATAATATATAAGCGCTCGTGGCCTAGGCGAACCGAGTGATTGGAATCAATCACTTGGTTAAGCAACAACAGGCGCGGTCAGGTACAGGATGGGTGAGCGTCCCGTGACTACCGCTGGTGGCATTTTTCCGAGCGTTTCCGTGCTTTGCAAGGCACGCTAAGCCGTTGGTGCCGGCTGTCATATAATGGCAGTCGTTAAGCCATGTCAGAGGCCTTATGACAGTAAGGCCCGCCACTGTCTTACAATCCTCCACCAACCCGGACTTGGCCCCCGTGGTGGAGTATGGCCTAACCTTCCTGCGATGCAGGAAGAGACCCGTGCCCCAGCAGTGGGGACATACAAGGGTTGATAACGATAATATATAAGGTTTTATCTAAAAGTGAACATGAGAAATCGCAAAAACTGTGACAACTATTTTTAGAGCTTACAGACTAGAACCTATGATCAATAGATTAGAACTTTAAAATAAAACGGCCGTTTTTAGCGGTAAGTGATGAAAGTCCTTGGTTATTGATTCTAGGCTCCAGACTATAGCTTAAAAAAATAGTTGTTACAGTTCTTAAGACCTGTCATGTTCACTTTTAAATAAAAACGTATTATAAGTTATGATTTTTTTCCATTGGCGGCGCTAATTAGCAACTTAATATAATTCCTTGCATGCACCTTAATTCTAATATTTGTTCTTTATTTTTTTTCTAATAACTTCTGTCAGTAAGCCCCGCCACTGTCTTACAATCCTACACCAAGCCCGATCTGGCTCCCGTGTTATAGTATGGCCTAACCTTCCTGCGATGCAGGAAGGGACCCGTGCTCCATCAGTGTGGACATGTAAGGGTTGATATCGACTTTTCTTGTTATTGTATACAATTAAAGAAGACTTCTTCTTCAGGCTATATTAGTCCACTGCTGGACATAGCCCTCCCCTAATGAGCGCCATAGCGCAAGGTTGTACAATCATTGGGGGTAATGCCCATAATCCCCACGCTGGGCATGGGGGTTGGGGATCGCAGTTTGGTGGAATTGTACTGCAGGGGGCGCTGCTGCCCATCTCCTGGTTTGTCCTTTCCCTTAGTCGCCTTTTACGACACCCGCGGGAAGAATTTGGGTTTTTGCTATTCTCTAGGCCGACACCACACAGCAAAGAAGAAGGCTATTATAAGGGAATTAAAGAAGGAAATAGGAAAGGTCGACTGTATGAAAACCACGCAGATTGTTTGAACATAGTGTGCGCGGCTATAAAAAAAACATAAATTTAATAATCATTATACGTACAGTTGTAAAACTGCACACAAACAAACAAACGCACGAAAAACAAAACCCTCCTTTGCTTTCACAGTCGGTTAAACTGAGCCGAAACTCAGCTTAGTGACTAATTGAGTGCAGTTTTAACCACGTTTTAACGATAAAAGTTGGGGCTAGAAGGGGTTGGGGCGTCGGAAAGGGTTGTCCGAAGTCAAACAGCTACGCGAGTATGAGTCACGGGGTCATGCGATGAATATTACCCTATACTAATGTCTTTTGAAAGTGGTAGGCGATAATATGCGTTGCTTTAAAGTAACTCTTATGTCTGAGGCATTAAAGTGAATATTCAGAACACCTCACACATTAGAGAAGTCATAACTGTAAAATTATGAGACTCCTGACTCACCTTTCGTGCGACAACATATTTGTGTGAGTGTGGCCTCACACCAACTATCACAGTCCTTTTTCGGCAACAATATCCATTTAAGGCACTTTTGGGTGCTAAATAGCGCCACCAATAGAATAAAAATCATAACTTATCTTATAATACGTTTCTTTCAAAAAGTAAACATCAAACATCTTAGATACAGTCTATTTGTTATTAATTGTCCAATTTAGTAAACAAGATTCTAACTTTAAAATTGAGATTAGATGCATAAATTAGACATTTTCTCGCAAATTCATGAACTATGATGAACTATGTTTAAAAAATTGGCAGCGTGTTATCTAAAAGAGAGTTCCAGGTTACTTCATTTATGGAAATATGGCAGTTTTGGACTAAAAAGACACAGTTTAAGGGTAGAATCTTGTTTACTAAATTGGACAAGTAAGAATAAATAGACTGTAGATAGATACATAGAATATTTTTTATTGTACACAGAAATTTCAGTTACAGAAATTATTTTATAGTCCAAATGGTGGCCTTATTACAAAAAGCAAAAAACTATAAGGATTCGCGATACTCATACATAGGTTATTATTAAACGGGCCGACGTTTCGGCAGCGTTACAGTTGCCGTGGTCTAGGGTAGACTGAAGTGGCGAGTACAGTCAATTATTGTGGGTAGTCACTTCTAATTTTTCGCAGCTGCTGACACACAACACTCGTTACGTCCACGGACAGGTTAATATGGTAATTACGTATTACCTAATAAATAGTCGCGATTAGACCCGTTTAACTAAAAAATCTTACAATCTGTGATAACTATTTTTATGCCACACCTGGCAATAAAGTGGTGTGGCATAAAAATAGCTTTTTGGCCAAGTGTAGACATAAAATGATGTAGACAACACGGGAGGTAATAAAGAAAGCTCTCGATCGCATATTTACGTCCCTCGCTTGCAGCTCGGGCCGCAAACTTCTGCGATCTCGGCCTTTCTTTGTATTACCACCCTAGTTGTGTAATGTACTATTATAACATAATTGCTCGTAAAGTGGTTGTAATTACACCAATTTCAAAATAGTAATGTATCTCATTACGTACTTGTGCGATAATGTAATGTAAAAGGCACGTGTTTTTTTTTAATAAAGTTTTAAGATACTCCGTCTAAAAATGAACGATACTTTTAAAAATCTAAGTAAAGAGGTTTTACGTCAAGAAAGTGGTCAATATTTTATGAATAAAATTAACTTTGGGAAATAAAATATAACAAATAAACATTTAATTCTTTAATTTAATTAATTTTGACAATAAATTACAACAAATAATCTGTAAAAAAAACACAAAAATATTAATTTACTTTATTAGTAATACTGGCTGTTTTTGTACCTTTGTCTAAAAAAAAAGTTGATGCGGGCGTATAGCTTATTTGTGAACAAGTAAAAATAAATCCGCGCGCTATTTCTTTTCGATGTTTTGTTTTTATTTGAAAATGTCGTCAAGTAGTGATGATAACAAAGTCAGAGTTTTATTAATTTCCTCGTCGTATGACATACGTGCGCTTTGAAAATAACAGCCTCTGCTTCCTTATAGCCCTCGCCGATGGCTCGGGCCTCGGGTAATATCGCCTCGGCTGTAATTTTCAACTTACCGCACTTATATCATAATGTACTATTATAAAATACAGCCTCGAACTCGGTCTTAAAACACTCGTGTGATACTACAAAAAAACGAGTCGTAGGCTCGTTATAGTTAGAACTGAGATTTCCGCACTTAAGCCGCGTTTTCACGGTCTTAGTGGACTCGGTCCGAGTGCGCCATCCGAGTAAACTAATGCTTCTGATTGGATATTTTGGTGTTGTCACGAAAAACCGTCCAATCAGAAGCATTAGTTTACTCAGATGGCGCACTCGGTGCGAGCGTACTAAGACCGTGAAAATCTGGCTTTAGCCTCATAGTTGGGCCATTGTACATAGCAAGCGCTGAGGGCTGAGATACGTTGACACATCAGACACTAGGGTCGATTCGGTCAGGCTGTGGAACACGCTGCCACAAAAGATATGCGCTAGTCCCACTGTTGGCACATTTAAGAAGCGGTTGAAAGAGAATTATCTATCTCTGTCATAACATTGAGCTATAAATTCTATTTTAGTTTATGTAGTTTATTTCTTTCATAGTTAGGTAGGTTATTCAATATTTGTGTAGTACAATTTGTACACGTATAGACCCAATAGACCCGCTTTTTACTGCTTCTCCGACTCTCTAAGAGTTGCTGGAAGAAATCATAAATTTGTTATGTAATGTCCTGTTATTTTTTTTGTGTTATTAAGTGTAATAGGGTTTCCTAACGATGTTTTCCTTCATATTCAGCGAGTGGTATTGCTACTCGTACTATAACTTCAAAAATGTCATAGTCAACCGCGCGTGCACGAAAATAACTGATAGCCATACGGAAGTGCGAAAGGAAAATAAGTACTTATTATAATCAATACTCAATACTTTATTGCATTCCACAAGTTTCAAGGTTGTTACATTATAACTTAACAGTTATTTGATAAGATCTTTGTGGACCTGTAGGGCACGCAAAATTTTAAAGTGCTATATAAAAGTTGTATTACATTAATTTAAATTTAATTTGATTAATTATCATACAATTTTAATTAATTATATTTATAAAGTTACATTTATAGAATTATTTATCTCATTTCATCTATACTATCTTTTAAATATTCTTCTATCGTATAATAACATTTTGAAATTAGTATTTTCTTTAAATCTTTATTGAAACTGTAGTCGTTATTTAATTCTTTCAGGTGATTTGGGAGTTTTTTATAAATTTTTATAGCCATTACCAATGTACTGGAAGAGTGTAATTGCATTCGAGAGGTGGGTAATAACAATTTATTTTTGTGTCTTATGGGTCTTATGTTATATAAGACGAGATAAAGAACTTTTCATAAAAAAAGAAGATGTCACTTCTTTTTTTATGAAAAGTTCTTTATGTTGTCTGACAAATTTTGAAATTTCTAATATGTAAATAGATGGTAAGGTAAGTAGGTTATAATTTATAAATATAATTTACTCAACTTCTTAATGTATTTTTGTCATCCCCTATGCTGAGGTGTCTAGTTTACCACAGCACTAGGAATCCTAGTGCGGGAACAAGGCTTCATCCAATTCTGTGAAATGTTTGATGTGAATTTTTTTTACGGAAGCAAAATGAAAATATTTCCGTATGAAATTTTACGACAGATTATGAACTTGATCTTAATAAAAGTGACGGATTAATTACGACCTTTATTTACATCACAATAGTAACTTTAAGATTGACGTGACCTTCAAAGTACAAGACTTGAAAGCGCTTCCAGAATAAACCTAAATCAGCCCTTTGATAGCAATTCAAACTAATAATTTGTTTTATTTGAACAATCCCGAGTTTTAGTTGAAAACGTTCTTTGATGTTCCTTTGTTATGCTGATTCGAAATTTTTGTCGTATTTAATTTATTAATCATTATTAAGGGATATTAATCATACTTATTTCATGCTTTAATCCGAGTTCAATATTTTGCCCACTAGCCTACCACCACTTGGGGGGCGCCGCAGGTATAGACTAGTCTTACCTGTGAGCTAGGCCGACTAAGCTGTCAGTATGGTATAGGTGCTGGGCAAGCATATCCCTACGTAATATTATAAATGCGAAAGTAACTCTGTCTGTCTGTTACGCTTTCCCGCTTAAACCTCACAACCGATTTTGATGAAATTTGGCACAGACAGTCTTTAGACCCTGAGAAAGAACATAGGCTACCTTATTATACTATTTTTAATTTAATGCACTAACCCGTGCTAAAGAACAAATTTAAAAACCTATTTAGAGGCTAAAAATTTCACCCATGCCGGGATTCGAACCCGCAACCTCTGGCTATCCGTGCCATGTATTACGTACAGGGAGCGACATCTGACTTAAGCAAATAATGCAAATGATGTAAGTAATGCAATTTGCTTAAGTCAGATGTCGCTGCCTGTACGTAATACAGAGAATAGTGTAAAGAGGTTCGAAATTTCACTGATGCCGTGAGTCGCCCATTGGCTCAATTGGTAGAGCGCTGGCACGGATAGCCAGAGGTTGCGGGTTCGAATCCCGGCATGGGTGAAATTTTTAGCCTCTAAATAGGTTTTTAAATAGGCTACCTTTTGTTGAGAAAAAAAGGGATGAAGACGTTGAAATAGATATTGAAAGTTTGTATGGGATTTATTTATTTTAAAAGAGAAACCATGAACTTTATATTTAAGCACTTGATAGGAAATAATTAAACATTTGTTCTAGCGTTTTTGGAATTTCGACCAGTGAGGGGGTGAAATAAGGGTTGAAAGTTTCTGTGGGAGTTCGTAATTTTTGGGGATAAAACCATGAATCTTTTTATTTAGGAACCTGATAAGAAATAATAAAAGAACAATTTGGTCTATCGTTTTTGAAATTTCGACCTGTGAGGGGATGAAATAGGGGTTCAAAGTTTTGGAAACCGAAATCCACGCGGACGAAGTCGCGGGCGGCCGCTAGTATCATAATAAAACCAATATCCTACTCATTACAGAATCCGAGTGGTCCCTTCTTGCTTTACAAGTTAACGAGTAATAGGCGAAACACTTTTAATAGGAAAACATAACTTAACCTCACGTCTGTATCCCAGAGGGATAGGCAGAGAATAGGACTGGCGCTTGCGACGATCCTGACAGATCACCTTCGCTTCATCAACGTTCATAAGTCTTTAGTTAAGAACTCTTTATCTTCCTATTTGGTCGAAGCATATTGGCCTGGGACGTCCCTTACCGGCCCTTTCACTCACATTCGCAAAATATATTTGTTTCGTCAATCTTTCTTCCTTCGTGCTCTCCACATGTCCAAACCAACGCAACATTAATTTCTCGATTCTAGTCACTACATCCTCTTTCAGTCCACAGCTTTCTCTAATAAGACTAAAAGGAAAACTTCCTACAAATTAATTTTCTCTAATAAGACTTAAAATGGAAAACTTTGTACAAATTACATTGGAAATTACTTTGATGAACTTATGAGTTCTGTATAGCAAATAAAAAACCCCTCCTGCGGGACCACTGCGCTTGGCTCAATACGCACTTGGCCGGTTTTCCTTGCCCTTACTTTAAGGGATCATAAAAATTCTGTGTCACAGAAAATCTGCCTACTTGTAAGATTTCTATTGATCTGCGACTACTCATGTAATCATTCAAAAGCTTCAGCTATGCAAAGTTGTAAATTAAAGGGGTCTATTAATAATATAAATTAAAAAAAATAATTTCAATTAATCATCAGTTGTTTTAAGTTCATGTAAAATAATTAGTTTATAAATTTAATTTTAACTTTAATTACTAATAAACAATATTGTTGATTTTATATAAAATAATTGTTTTGCCTATTTTGGAACGTAACTTCATAACTAACTTTTGTAATTTTTGCCGAGGGTAGTAAACTAACCGCTAATGCTTTCTCAAAGACGCCCGTCACCTCAGTCATCCGAGACCACGGCACCTGAAAAAGCGCCGAAACGTCGGAAAATTGTAAAATTTTTATAAACGAGCATAAATCCGTATAAAAACAGTTTGAATTAAAGGGGTCTAATTTAATCATTTAAGCGATTATTTATTCGGTAAAACGTAATTACCTTAATACCGCACGTTTCGGCAGCGTTGCAGTTGCCGTGGTCACGGGTATACTTTAGTGGCGATTCTTCTTATTTCCTTCAGCAACTTTCCGTCGTAAGGTTGTCTGGAAGAAATTGCTTTTAGCAATAAGGCCGCCAATTGTACTTTGTATCTTTACATGTTTTATAATATGTACTCTGGTGTACAATATTCTTTTCACACCTCCTGCTCGACAATGCCTTATTACGTACCGTCAAATATAAGCCTTGTCTCTCGAGGGCAATAATAATGAAGAATTTCCCTAGGGAATAAAGTGATTTGAATTTAGAATGTCAAAATTCGCATGAAAACTATGAAGAAGCCCCGCATTGCAATTCGAAATTCGAATTGTTGTTCGAAACTCACCCCTTTTTTCTTTTTTTTCTGAACTACTGTGTCGTGTGACCGCGCGAAACACCAATAAAAAAAAGAAAAATTTTATTGTCTCCCAGATGGTGTGAAAAGTAGAGTATTCACCTCTGGAATAAAACATGTCTTAGTCTCGGGCGGTATGAACCCCTGGCTTCACTCAGGACTCTACATAACTCCCTCGCTTCGCTCAGGAGTTAAAATTTAACTCCCTCGCTGCGCTCGGGAGTTAACTCGGAGTCCTTCGCTCCGCTCAGAGTTCAATATACCGCCCATGACGTAATACATGGTTTTATTCCCTTAATGCATAATCTACTATATCTTATTTTATCTTCTTTTTTTTCTTCAGGCTATATTAGCCCGCTGGGCATAGCCCTTCCCTAATGAGCGCAAGGTTGTGTCCTCATTAGGGGTTAATGCCCATAACCCCCGTGTGGCGATTAGAACCATTTAATTTTTATAACTGAAATTAAATGAAAAGCTTTTATTCAAAGTAGCGCAGAAGCTGCGGCTCAATAAACGTTACAATTGAAACTAGGTGTCCATTTCAAAATCTAGATAATTTTGGAAAAAAATGGACATGAAATCTCCAAACTTATTTCAAAGTCCTAAATAACAGAGTTCACATTATTATTATAAAACATAGAACTCATGCATTGTCCTGGCTTTAATTCCAGCCATCTAAATAACCCTTTATGCTTTAGTAGCCCTTATGGCACAAAGTGTACTTAACACATTTTTTTAACCTCGTTTCAGGCATGCTTAGTAAAATATCTTCAGGGATTTTGTTACAGAAGCATATACAATGCCCGATGAAGGATGTATTAACCTTTGCCAGCCTAAACTGTGTGAGTATCGCGAATCAGTAAGAAATACTTTAGCTATCCATGATCTGAAATCTTATGCATATTCTCGCTTTATTTATAATAATGACTAGAATGGAGAAAGGAAAGTTGCGTTGGATTGGACATGTGGAGAGGATGAAGAAAGAAAGATTGACGAAACAAATATACATTGCGAATTTGAGTGGAAGGGCTGGTAAGGGACGTCCCAGACGGACTTACATCGACCAAATAGGGGATTTATTAGCAAAGGGAAAGATAAAAACTACCCGGAACCGGCGTGCGTGCATGCAACGACTTATGAACGTTGATGAAGCGAAGGTGATCTGTCAGGATCGTGGCAAGTGGCAGCCCCTGGTATCTGCCTACCCCTTAGGGATACAGGCGTGAGGTTATGTATGTATGTATTATAATAATGAATAAGAGCTGTAGTGAGGGCGCAACGAAGTTTTTAATTACTAAACTTCCTGTTGATAGCATTTGCAGTCACGTTCAGCAAATCCCCCGCTAAAGGCAAACTTAATTTTGCAAGTTATCAAACGTATGAATTAATGATAAAACAAACTGTTGAATGATTTTAATCGTCTTTAGATTTTGAACGTAAAACGTTAAAGGTTAAAACCGATTTACCTATGACATTACTAAACACAATACAGGGTTATCTTAAAAAGGTTTTATTTATTTATTATTATTCTATTTTCAATTTTTAATGCACTAACCCGTGCTAAGGACAAATTTAAAAAAAACCTATTTAGAGCTATTTAAGCTTATTTAAACCTATTTAGGGCTATCCGTGCCAGCGCTCTTCCCATTGAGCTCAATTGGAAGGGCGCTGGCACGGATAGCTAGAGGTTGCGGGTTCGAATTCCGGCATGGGTGAAATTTTAGCCTCTAAATAGGTTATTATTACTATTTAAAAAAACGTTATCTCATGGTATCTTACAAACATAGACTAAGCTCGTACTAACAACTCTATGGATTTGTTTATCCGAATTAAACGTGTAATTATAATTAAAAATGCTCAAATCAAATTTATCTATCTTACGGACGTGACACTACAAAGGAAAAACTAAGTAGAATTTGTTCATGTATCGTAGAACTGAAATTAAAGTGAATAATAAAATCATTACTTGCTTGCTTACTTAAGTACTTACTCACTCGCTGACTCAGTGACTCACTAACCCAGTTATTCACACACTCACTCGCTCACTTACGCACTTATTTACTTAATGCTTACTAATAACTTTTTATTCTTCTTAACGAAATACTGAAAATCACGAAATTCGCCAGCCGTGTTGAACCTAGCTGTGTCAAGTAGCTTTGTAAATGTTAACAAACTCGTTTTTTCACTCCCCCCAAAAATAGTGGAGGAAACTGGATGAAACTCTAGAAGAGAATGGGCTTATTTATTTAACAAAGTGCTTATTTTCAAATACGGGCCTTTCCTTTGGGCTACTTTGACAGCTTAGTCAAAGTAGCCCAAAGGAAAGGCAAGTCAATTCCTGCGGAGCCAAAGTGGCCCCGTCTCACCCATCTAGTGTGGTATGAGTGAAGGTATGCAAAGTTCAAAGTTTCGGAATGGAGGAAAATCATTCAAGCCTGATACCATCCCTTTCTATGTGTTCATGCTGGGGCACGACTCTCTTCCTGTATCGCAGGAAGGTTAGCCCATACTCCACCACGGAGGCCAAGTCCGGGTTGGTGGAGGATTGCAAGACAGTGGCGGGCCTTACTGTCATAAGGCCTCTGACATGGCTTAACGACTGCCATTATATGACAGGCGTTAATGTCAGAAGTTATGAAGCCGCTCATAAGGCCTCTGACATGGCTCAACGACTGTTAGTACATAATAGTAAGTACTAACGGCTTAGCGTGCCTTGCGAAGCACGGAATTTCTGGCGCTTAAAAGTGAGAATTCCACAATTAATGTGGATAGATACGTAGATAGATAACCCATAGAGAACACTTTATTGTACATAATAATTAATATTACACGGACAGATATTTCTTGAGGTAAGAGTACAGACGGCGGCCTTGTTACTCGTACTAAAAGTGAAGTCTCAACATTCGACATTCAAAACGTGCGACTCGCGTCGCGCTAAAGTCATAATGACAGGGATTGCTAATAATACTGTCGCGCGCGACTCTGAGTGCTTAGTGCGAGTTTGACAGATCCAATCGAATAACTTTACTACCGCATTAATCGAGCATTGAGTAGTGAGTATGAGTAAGTTAACCGTTCGAACAGGCAAAACGCTGTCACAGTACAACTCGCACTCGCGTTTATTCGTGTTTTGGCTGGTAAACAAGTTCACATCTCAACATAAACCATTACAACTCGCACTCAGCAATTTTAATTTCTATACTTGTCGCTAGATGGCGCTTCCTCGATGCCATAGAAATATGAGTTTACGTTAACGCGATCGAGTACCTAGTTAAAAAACTCGCACTAAGCACTCTGTCCCCGATAAATGTAACTTTCTTACGTCGTGAAATTAAGGTAATTACGTTTTACATAACAAAAAATTTAAACACATTACAGTTATTATATTATTTTAATGCACTAACCCGTGGTAAGGACAATTTAAATAACCTCTAAAGAGGCAAAAAATTCCGACACGGATAGCCAATGGTAGCAGGTTTGAATCCCGGCCTGGGTGAAATTTTTAGCCTCTAAATAGGTTTCTAACATTATTTGCTATATCTGAAATAACGTTACGTATAATGAAAAACGTTACAAAAATAACGCTTTGTGTTTTTAGCCGTTATTAACGACGTTTATTGTCTACCTAGTATTCCCGTCTCTCAAGTATAATCCACTTCTAAGATAAAGTCCACATCTCCTCGTCACGTCTCGTCGGAATTCCAATTACGGGCGTTAGAAAAAACACCGAAAAACACCTGCCACATAAATTCACCTAGAGGCGGCAGCCGTTCGTCGCAACTAGTCATCACGCGGGCCACATTTGCGGGCGCGTATTACCTTACTGCCCTGCGAATAGAACGTTATTACAATCATAACTTTATTGACATAAGCATTTGTGTTTGTATGTAGGCGCTTCCGTGCTTTGCAAGGCACGTTAAGCCGTTGGTGCTTGCTGTCATGTAATGACAGTCGTTAAGCCATGTCAGATGCCTTATGGGCGGCTTGGTAACTTCTGATAGTAAGTCCCGCTACTGTCTTACAATCCTCCACCAACCCGGACTTGACCCCCGTGTGGTGGAGTATGGTCTATCCTTACTGCGATGCCGGAAGAGACACTTGCCTCAGCAGTGGGGGGACATACAAGGATTGATATCGATGATATCGTATGTAGGTAGTTGAGTAAAATATACGTATATGTTATACTATTTTTATTTTTAATGCACTAACCCGTGCTAAGGACCCATATAGTCGCCCATTCATCGTAGAGCACTGGCACGGATAGCCAGAGGTTGCGGGTTCGAATCCCGGCATGGGTGAAATTTTTAGCCTCTAATAGATTTTTAAATAGACAATGTTATAACAGCAGAAAGATGACCTGTACGACCCTCCGCGTTTGTTAACACTTTGTTGCAGCAGAGTAGCATTCAGATATTTTTGTAAGTGAAATCATAAGAAACGAATTTATAACGTATCATACAATTTTGTTTGTTACGCTTTATTGCACAAAAATTAAGAAACAGAAAATAATTAAATAACAGGTAAGTGTCGATGTACAAAGACGGACTTTTTTCAAAAGAAATTTCTTTCAGCCAGCCTAAGAAAAATTCTGAACAATAAAACAGAGAGCGGGAGATGGCAAATATATATAAACAAGAAAATTAAAATCTTAAATCACCTATTTCAAGTTAATACCTAATTATTGTTACTAAAGCTATCAAAAAATGCCTACTAATATGCACACATATTATTTTTTGGAATCAAAATGCCATTTTATTCAACACTCAATAAACCAGAAAAAAACATGTCTAAGGTAACACGCATCCGGACGCCGAATGATGTATGCATTCCCGCCACGCGTTCCCTTGCGCTACCTTTAATTCAGGCGCCTCCCGTGAAAAATATGTTTGAATTGTAGCTGATGAGTTTCTTTGTTCCTCTGCTGATATGTTATGTTAACATAATATTACATTTTTATTTCGAGATTTCGTAGTTTACCCTGTTCAAAAGGTTGTATTTATGAGTAGGACCTTTTTTTTTAAGGAATATAAGAGATATTTTCCTTTCTTTTCAGGAACGTTAGAGATTTTTAAAATAATTCTGTACACAAATCAAAACAAGAACACGGCAATTTTTTTTTTTAATTTTATTCAAAATGCCATTTAATTCAAGACTCCACAAACCCGAAATAAACACGGCTAAGGTAACACGCGTCCGGGCGCCGAATGATGTATGCGTTCCCGCGACGCGTTCCCGAGAGCTATCTTTAATTCAGGCGCCTCCGGTGAAAAATATTGAGGAGAAAAATATGTTTGAAATGTAGCTGATGAGTTCCTTTCTTCCTCCGCTGGTTCGTGCACGTGAATGCACGTTTACCGTGTGCTAAATATTGTGTAAGGTTCGACCTAGTTTAGTGATCTAGAGTTTATTATAAGATGTGATTATGTATGTATGGATGTGACTATTAGTAAACATTAACAACAACAAACATAACATTTACATACGAGCACATACATTGCTTCTGGCCCCACACTAGGATACCCTGTGTCGTGGGAACCAGAAACAGCGACATCACAAACATGTAAACATCCAAGACCTCGGCTTTTTTTTTGTTCCCAGTCGAGATTCGAACCCGGGACCTCTTCCATGGTGGGCAGACGCGCTACCGCTACGCCCAGAGGTCGTCATTATTGTTTACTTTTTGCTTAATTAAATTATTTTATCTTGTATGATGTTTTGGACAAGATATTTTGTTTATAAAGAGAAGAAGATTTCACAGGATCGTGACAACTGACATGACAAACTTTAATCTTTCACTACAGAAACATGGAATCACTCCTCTAACCTATAAAGATTAGAAGCATGATTTCATTATCTATATATGGTGCCAGAAAACATACATAGATGGCTTAAAACACGACGATCACAAATAATCTTCATTAAAAAGCCTTGGCGTTTCACACTTTAATCACCTGTCAATGCGGGCGGAGCCGAGAGCAAAAGTTAGCTTAGGCTTAATAGTGATTGATGAACAAACCTTAGAGAAGGCTTGTCCTAGCCCCTCGAAGGTGACATTGAAAAATGTCTCCTTTGGCTCTTAACTTTAGTTTCAATATCACTCGAAGTTAATTGAAAGTCGGCCCGAAATTGCCTTTTCATTTTCTCAATAGTTCCACACTTTATCAGCCGGATTAGATTGGCTTTCAATTCGATCAGACTTGAGATGATACTAAAATATCCTGTGTGTCCTAATCCCTGGCGTATAAGATAAGTGTATTGTTTATTGTACACAGGAAAAACGACAAATAAAAAATCATTAGAAATGTATATAGTACAATTGGCGGTTGCTAAAAGCGATTTCTTCTAGATAACCCTACGATGGAAAGTTGCTGAAATAAATTAGGAAGACGGGTTGAATATTTATACATCCTTATACTTAATAATAATACACTTACATACCTTTACTTAATATAAACTTATAATTATAAACATACATATTATATCTTATAATAAAATCATAGGACATCTTAAAACATCTTATAATTCTATACATAGGACACCACCTGTAAATTTCTTAAAATACACCCAATGTTTTTAAAATTTGAAAACCTACTATTACGTGTTAATTTTTTTTTATTGCCTATTCAGCAACTTTAATAAAAATTTAGTTATTTAAAAAAATTATATAACAAAATTTGTTTATCTAGTTTAGAAAAGAGCTTAACATGATTGAAATTTAAAAACCTATTTAGAGGCTAAAAATTTCACCCATGCCGGGATTCGAACCCGCAACCTCTGGCTATCCGTACCAGCGCTCTACCAATTGAGCCAATGGGCGACTCACGGCATCAGTGAAATTTCGAACCTCTTTACAATATTCTCTGTATTACGTACAAGCAGCGACATCTGACTTAAGCAAATTGCATTACTTACAGCCCCGACTACCTACTTTGCAGTTAGGTTTAACATCGGAACGATATCACTGTACCCACATGATTACACTATTTTTATTTTTAATGCACTAACCCGTGCTAAGGAACAAATTTAAAAACCTATTTAGAGGCTAAAAATTTCACCCATGCCGGGATTGAAATTCATGTTACATGTTTGTTTACCACACATGCATTTCTCACACAGCCTATTGTATTCAAATATGTTTGTATTGTAACCTGTCGAAAACGCTGCTGGTTATACATGTAACTAACCTTAATACTAATTTTAAGTTAAGCGAATGTTTTTTGTATGTTTGTTTTCTCTAATAAAATAAAATAAATGGTTTTGTACTGTTAAAATTAGAGTACGTATTATTTACCTCCAGGGGTTAGGAGGTCACTTAATTTAAAAACCTATTTAGAGGCTAAAAATTCCACCCATGCCGGGATTCGAACCCGCGACCTCTGGCTTTCCGTGCCAGCGCTCTTTTCAAGTGAGCTAATGGGCGACTCACCGGCATCAGTGAAATTTCGAACATCATTACAATATTCTCTGTATTACGTACATGCAGTGACATCTGGCTGAAGTAATTTGCATCACTTTTAGCCCCGACTATTTACATACAATTTTCATGTACTGGTAGAATAACGGATCACTTTCAGCAAGGAATTGACTGCCTTGTTGGCCTAAAAGTGTCACGTCTGATTACCATGCCGGAGGTTGTGGGTTCGATTCCCGCTGGGGGCCGCCTACGCTGTTTGGAACCAGGACAAGTGATTGTATTGTATGAAAGTTATTATTAGGTATGTCTGGTGGGTCTCGCACGTTCTATGTAAAGAAGAATGTCGGCTTAGCGACAAAATAGTATATTTCATTACAAGTGCGGAAAGGCTGTCATTACAAAGAGTTCCGACAAATGTCTACCCGAGCCGAGGCGCAGCCGGAGGTGAGCGTTGACAGACGGAACAAGTTGCAATGACGGTTCCGCACGTGTACTGAACGACTATTTTTAATACAGTTGCGAAAAAATTAAGCAATTTATTAAAATAAAATCATTTGGAAAATGGCGCCAACCGTAAAAGAATAAAAGCTGAGATTATTTTTTTCTTCACCCATTCTGATAGGCAAAGGGAACTATAAAATGAAAATGAAATTTAATAAGATGAAATGAAAAAAAAACTATTAATAAAGTAATGAAACAAATTAGTAGCTTCTTTTTAGAAATATACGTATTTGTATGAATCATAATTTTTTTTAATCATAAATGTGAATCATAACAATGGGCGTTTTTCCTTACAGATAAATTCTGTAGCAATAACTGTCAAATTCGGTCTATTATATGTGGTTTCCTTATAAACCGTAGAACAGTGCACTGAGTTTGACAGTGGTTCAAACTATATTTGACATAAGGAAAAATACCCATTCTTTAATTTTTTTTAGTCAAAACTTCATGGTTGGTTTTTCTTTTTAATAGACATTATTTTGACAGTTGGGAAAGAAAACGCACTAGTGCGGGAAAGGTAAAAAAGCACGAGTGTGTAATAGTCCGCAGCCCGCACGCTACGTAATTTTTTGAACAACTTTATTAAAAATAAAGTTTCTGTTTTCTTCTATGAATAAAAAACATTTTTTAATATAGTTGCTCAAAAAGTGGCGTATTACAGGGACGTATAGCGTGCGGGATGTGGGCTATTACACACTCGTTCTTTTTTTTACCTTTCCCGCACTCGTGCGTTCTCTTTCCCAACTGTCAAAATAATGTCTATTAAAAAAAACCAACCATGAAGTTTTTACTAAAAAAAATCATAGAAGTTTTTATTATTCATGCAAATACGTATTATTTCTAAAAAGAAGCTACTAATTTGTGTCAATATCAGATTTATTGATTTTATTGAATGAGTACCGTTAGGTTTCATTTCATCTCATTAAATTTCATTTAATATCAATAACAAAATCCTACTGAAGACTGGCTGTATGGGCATAGTTCCCTTTGCCTACCAGAATGGATGAAGAAAAAAAAACTCTCCTTATATTCTTTTACGGTTGGCACCATTTTCCAAACATATTTTTTTTATTAAATTTTTTTCGCAACTGTATAAAAAATAGTCGTTCAGTACACGTGCGGAACCGTCATTGCAACTTTTTCCGACTGTCAACCCTCGCCTTCGGCTGCGCCTCGGCTCGGGTAGACATTTGTCGGAACTCATTGCAATGACAGGCTTTCCGCACTTGTAATGAAATATACTATTGTATTTATTTCGATATTTCTGTACAGTCGCGTGCACTAACACGTAATCACGTTAGAACCTTGTCACATTTATCTCTTCTAGCCAGATGTATGAGAAATTGACTATTTTGACTTTGACAAGGTACTGAAGTCCAGACATGTCAGTGACCGTAGAAGTCACTAGTTTTGAAACATCCATTTAAAGCTAATAATACATTGAATAGCGTCGAAGCTCGAAGGAGGTTCGACTGCACACTCCAAATATCTCAGTTTCAGCTTGAACCGGATGGATTCAAGAATTGCCTCCCTTCTCTTCTGCTTGGGTTTAATTCCTGTTCACTTCTCCGAGTTTGTCCTGTTTATATCCAATTTATAATTATAACATTTTACATAACATAACATTGGAAAGATAGCAGATCGGAAAATAAACTTTGTGTCTGTACAATAATGTACCTATTGTGCGACTTTTCAGCAAGTTATTTTACCACTCCTGGTCAGATTGGTTTGGATTTGATTGGCTTGTCAGACTGCTTGACACATACATATATACACGCATACACACAGACACATATTCTCGAAAAACATAACCCTCCTTCTGGCGCAGGTCGGGTAAAATCATACGTTTTTATGGGTTCCTTAAAATTTAGCACGCATAACAAACTCTGTGAAACGTGGAAAATGTATGAAGGTACACGCATTTGCGTAAAAAAACAATACGAAAATAACTCCCCAACTAAATAAGTACGCGATATAAAATCCGTCAGAAAAAAAATCGGGGCTACATTATTCGCAACGTTGACACGCGTTGCGAATAATGTAGCCCCGATTTTTCTTTTTGCCAAAAGGTGCAAAGCCACTGGGGAGACCGGGTCCATCGCCGGCCAGAGACGTGCGCTATCTTTAATTCAGCAGATATCCACTTATGCCGAACTCAACTTCTTTAGCTGTCTGAGAATTCCGCTCCTTTAAATCTAATGCTGAGTTAAGGCTGCAACTTCCACTTGGATCATATTGCTACACAAATAAAAGGTAAGATAAGATGAGATTTATTGATACAATTATACAAGATACCGTTATGTTAGTAGGTAGATACGTAATTATTATTATCTCATAAGTACAGATAGTTAAATAGACAGAGAACACTTTATTGTAAATAAAAACAAATTACACAGATATTTCTTAACCTAAGACAAAAGACGGTGGTATTATAATTAACCATAACATAACATTTACATAGAGGCAGGTCGATCGTGGGAGGGAGGTCGTGGGAACCAGAAGCAACGACATCACAAACATGTAAACATCCATGACCTGGAGTTTTTTTTTATCCCCAGCCGGGGTTCGAACCCGGAACCTCTTGCATGGTAGCCAGATGCGCTACCGCTGCGCCACAGAGGCCGTCAAAAAAAGCGATTTAAAAGTGATTTCAGACAACCGTTGGATGGACTGGAGCAATAAAAAAATTATCGACGACAACCGGCGAAGTGCGTGTTGGGCCACGCTTGACAGAACTATGAATTTCATCAATATTATTTTGAATGGATTTTGTACGAAATTTTCCTTTTATGAGTTGTTCGCCTATTACTCGTGAACTTGTACAGCCTACTTGGCCGTGACTTTACATTTCACTTGTTTACACTATTTTTATTTTTAATGCACTAACCCGGGTTCGAATCCCGGCATGGGTGAAATTTTTAGCCTCTAAATAGGTTTTTAAATTTGTTCCTTAGCACGGGTTAGTGCATTAAAAATAAAAATAGTGTAATCATGTGGGTACAGTCATATCGTTCCAATGTTAAACCTAACTGCAAAGTAGGTAGTCGGGGCTGTAAGAAATGCAATTTGCTTAAGTCAGATGTCACTGCCTGTACGTAATACAGAGAATAGTGTAAAGAGGTTCGAAATTTCACTGATGCCGTGAGTCGCCCATTGGCTCAATTGGTAGAGCGCTGGCACGGATAGCCAGAGGTTGCGGGTTCGAATCCCGGCATGGTTGAAATTTTTAGCCTTCAAATAGGTTTTTAAATTTCACTTGTTTATTTACAACTGACTGTACTATTTTTATTTTTAATGCGCTAACCCGTGCTAAGGAACAAATTAAAAAAATATTTTTATATATAATATTTTTAAATATTTACAACTATTTTCGAGCTGCTAGCAAAGTTACAAAAAGTTAAGGTAATCGTACAAACGCTAAATGCAGGAAGCATTCTCTACCAGCAAACTTTTTTTGGAAATTTATTATTATAAGTGTATTATTATTAAGAATGCATCAATATTCAAATTTGCACTGGCTACCCGTTTTTTTAATTTCCTTCAGCAACTTTCCATTGTAAGGTTGTCTGGAAGAAATTGCTTTTAGCAATAAGGCCGCCAATCGTACTATGTATATTTGCAATTACTTTGTATTTGTTGTTTTTCCAGTGTACAATAAAGAATATTCTTATCTTATCTTTACATTCATCTTAATGTACAACAAAGTGTTTTTTTTTATTTATCTTTGGTATCTTTGAACGTCTCTTGTAGATAAAATCATACAGATACTACTGAAACACTTTGGATACTTCAAAATGCAAAACAGACCTCGGCGACATCGATTATTTTCCGGGGTGTTATAATTTATACAGACAGTAATATTTCAATGGATTTAGATGTGAAATATCGTCTCAGATACGGCACTCCGCGGTGATTTAGTGTCTTATAATGTCATCTTTACCCCTGGGGGTCGGTAAATCTTTTTCTTCTTTGTGATATTAGACAGCTCACTTGAACCAGAGATCTAGACTGAAAGAAACCTCAAGTACAATACGAAAAGGTGTATTTTTTATTTACTTTCTATAATTATGCTGTTTGCTGTATGCTGGTGTCGGCCTCAGCTATTATTATTATTAGACAAACAGCACTACCACCACCTTATATAAATAAGGTGGTGGTAGTGCTGTTGTGTGGTGTCGGCCTAGAGAATAGCACCAACTCAAATTCTTCCTGCGGGTGTCGTAAAAGGCGACTAAGAAACACAAACCGGGGGGTGGGCAGCTGCGCCCCCTGCAGTACAATTCCACCAAACTGTGATCCCCAATCCGCATGCCCAGCGTGGGGATAAAGGGCATTACCCAAAATGATGGCACAACCTTGCGCTATGGCGCTCATTAGGGGAGGGCTATGTCCAGCAGTGGACTAATATAGCCTGAAGAAGAAGAAGAATTATTTTGTATTGTAACGTTATAGTCGAAGCGCTCTTGGCATAGTGGAACCAAGTGATCGGAACAAATCACTTGAGCTGAGCAACAACAGACGCGCTCAACAGGTGCTGGATAGATGATCATCCCGTGACGACCGCTAGTAACATTTTTTCCGAGCGCTTCCGTGCTTAGCAAGGCACGTTAAGCCGTTGGTGCCGGCTGTCATGTAATTGCAGTCGCTACGTCATGTCAGAGGCCTTATAGGCGACTTGATTACTTCTAATAGTAACCCGCCACTGTCTCACAATCCTCCACCTATCCGGACTTGGCCCCCGTGGTGGAGTATGGCTTAACCTTACTGCGATACAGGTAGAGACCCGTGCCCCAGCAGTGGGGACATACAAAGGGTTGTTATCAAGTTATAGTAGCAATACCATCGTGATGAAACCTGTGTTTTAGAGGTGTTAACATACCTCTGCGCTTGAAAACGCTGATTCGCGATGGGCATGCATAGTAATTAAGCCCCTACTCTTTATCTCCTTAACAAGGCCTGTCCATTAATTATTATTGCTATATTTTACTTTAGGTGTGTACTAAGACTGCCTGTTTACAAGATGAATGTGTGTTGCGGTATTTGAATAAATATATTTCAACATTTTTTGCAAAGGTTGACATGCTGTTTAAAATCCTTAGTATCTAATACAGAACTGTTTTTTGATTAAACACCTGTAACCTAAAATGTCCGTCTTTAACTTCCAACTTCTCAGCGACCATACAAAAGCAAGATATCTTGCCATCCGATCGTTATTCCCCGCTTACATACACTTGCACTTGCTTACCTTGTAATTAAATAGTTAAATGAATGCATAGGATGACAAAACAAAGGCAAACATGGAAAGACCCATTTTGAGGATTTCTGTTATTGCAAAACGAAAAACGTGATTTTTTTTAGGTAGTAGATGGTAATAAGTTTATACGCTTCTAAATCAGATCGAGTATTTAGAGTAAGTTATGGTAGAATGAATAAACTGAAAATTTTAATACGCACATGAACCATGTACCTAGATAGAAGAAAATTTTAACAAGCGAACACTGTGTGATTTATTACTATGTGAACACAAAGAGAAATTAGGAAGTTTAATTTGTACGTAAAACCACCTAGTACATTTACTCTTATTTACCAACCCGGACTTGTCCCCCTTGGTGGAGTATAGCATAACTTAAGAGATCCGTTCCGCAGCAGTGAGAACATGCTAAGTGTTGATATCATCATCATCATCACCATGTGAAAGTATTAATGATTCGCGACACTCATACATGGTTGTATATTAAACGGGTCAAATCGCGATCATTTATTAGGTAAAATATAATTACCTTATTTCCCAACGTTTCGGCAGCGTTACAGTTGCCGTGGTCTCAGTGATTTTCGCGTTTAGACCCGTTTAGTATATAACTATATCATCAAGTGAAGTTTGTTGCACACATTTTTGTTCAAGCAGTCGTGTAAATACGCCTCGAACACACACTGCCAGGCCAACAGCAGCTCCACGCGCAGTGCAGCAATGTAAATCCAGCACCAGGTCATACGTATGCTAATAAAGCGCTTCTATACCGCCCCATAGAGGTAGTAACGCGCCACTACAAGCCGTTAGTGGTCCTAACGGGCTGTATAAAGTGCCGTAACACGCCATTTGAACTGCCGATGGTATAAACAGATGCAAAATATCCGTCCGTTGGTCTAGAGATGTTCGATGGGCGTGGCTCGCTGCCAATAGTGTATTTTTCGTGTCACTGAGTGTTTTTCAATTTGGCCCGATATTAATGTTTGTCAAATACACTCTCTCGGTGTTTTGAAGGTTGTTGAGATTGAGTTCACAGAGTTGTGAGTTCCGTTCCTCAAGAAGAAGAAAGAAACGGAACCGTTACCGAAGTAATCTGTTGAAATTAAAATAGTCTTAAATACCTACTAAAATCTTACATGGTTTATAGGATTTGAGCTCGTAAAGCAGACTGAATGCGCCACTTCTTAAATGTGGCTTAAGGAGAATTTAACTTAAATTCTTTATACAAAGTGAATTTAAAAGGCAAGAGACATTGAAGAAAAAAAAATTTTGTTTTTATTTGTTTCAATTATCTACAACGGGGCGAGGTACACATAAAAATAACTTTTTAGTTAAATGTACTAAATAGGGTTTTAAAAAAAATGTCCTTAGCACGGGTTAGTGCATTAAAAATAAAAATAGTATAAAATGTACAAGTTAATAAAGTATCTAATACCTTCAAGCAAAAGTGATACTCTGTTGTATTAATAGCCGCGATAAACGGTAAACAAATTAAAATTAAAAGATATAAGATAAGAATATTCTTTTACACCAGACACCAGAGCACATGATATAAGACATAGTATGATACAGAGTAAAATTGGCGGCCTTATTGCTGAAAGGAATTTCTCCCAGACAACCTCGTGACGGAAAGTTACTGAAGCGAAAAAGAGACGAGTAGTCGGTACAAATATGAATGTAATTGAGCTGTTCTATTTATTTTTGGGTAACATGTATACTAGAAGTAATTTTTAATATATTACGAAACTATACGTAAGTAAATTATAAATTAAATTAACGTTATAGATTATTTAACGGCAGCGGCTTAAATGGTTAACCTTCGGCAAACAGAATGTAAATTCTTTACGTTGCATCAAATATTTACTGAGGACAACTTACTCTTCTGGATAGAAAATATTATCCAAAAACTGCATTAAAAAAAGATGAAGCGAAGGTGATCTGTCAGGATCGTGGCAAGTGGCAGTCCCCGGTCTCTGCCTACCCCTCTGGGATACAGGCGTGAGGTTATGTATGTATGCATTAAAAAAAGAAAATTTAATTTATATAATGTAATATAATGTAATCATCAAATCATACTAATATTAATATAAAGGCGAAAGTTTCTGAGTGTGTATTTTTGCTACTTCTTCACGTCTAAACGACTGGAGCGATTTTAATAAGATTTGGTATGGAGTCAGCTGACATCCTGGAGAAACACATACGCTACGGCTTACTAAAAATTCAATGGTTTTACTGCGGGTGTCGTAAAAGGCGACTAAGAGACCCAAACCGGGGGGTGGGCAGCAGCGCCCCATGCCGTACAATTCCACCGAACTGCGATCCCCAACCTGCATGCCCAGCCTGGGGATTATGGGCATTACCATTAACGGCATTAACGTGGCGCTCTTTAGGGGAGGGCTATGTCCAGCAGTGGACTATTATAGCCTGACGACGCCTACGGGAAAATATATTATTTCCATGGGAAAATCGGTAAACGGCGAGTAATTATATTGTATTAGCCGGCGCGGGGCTAATACAATATAAATAACAATGTTCGTAGATCAGCATAGGTAACTAAGACACGTATCGACTAACAACATTATCCTGACGTCAATCAATGCTCAAATGAATGACTCTCTCTATGCTTCACTAGCCGGTACAGTCTGAATTCTGTTCCGCGTGTCACGGTGTAAAGAGATAAGGTATTATCGTCCTGGAATTAGTCTATTAAACAAGTTTCTGATAACTAACTCAGATTTTTTATTTATGTTTAATAAGTGCTCGGAAAGTCGATATAAACCCTTGTTTGTCACCACAGCCGGGGCACGGGTCTCTTCCTGCATGGCAAGAAGGTTAGGCCATGCTCCACTACGGGGGCCATGTCCGGCTTGGTGGAGGATTATAAGATAGTGGCGGGCCTTACTGTCAGAAAATAATAATAAATAAATCATTCGTGTATTTTTTTCTAAAAACATCAAATTAAAATTTATTTTGAAAATAAGCAGCCGACGTTCTTGAGCAATATGGCGTCGCGCAGGAATAAGTTACGTCACTGCTCAGTTTGTGTACGGATAAACGTCAAGTCAACTGTCGGGTTCTCGGATAGCTAATTTATTAAGTGTGACGTCATTTTATATTTAACCCATGGCCCGCAGCAACATTACCAAGTTATGTCCTGCTTTTTTGCAGAAATTATCCTTTTTTTAGTTAAGATGCCTTAAATCGGTTTTAAAACTCATGATTGATACGATACGAAATATATCTAATTTTTAAAACTAACATGAGTAATTATATATCGCAGCGGGAAAAAAATATTCTCGGCGGTTAAACAAATAACGGCTCACGTCTGATTATCATACCGGAGGTCAGTCTGGGTGTATTTTATGTTTTTGATGTCTTTCCCCCTGGTTGATTACCAATGAGATGATTTATACAATGTCCAGTTGCATATTTACTAACGCTAGATGGGCGAAGGTGTGTGTGACATTGTTTTTGTTAGATGCAGTAGGTTTGTACAAATATATCATACCTGTGATGTTATATCATTAATAATACTTTTTATCAAGGTGAGAAGACCGTACACCCAAAACATTGCTAACGCTTTCAAAATCACGCGCGCAAGAGAGTCCCTTGCGTGTTTGTACCAAGTTCCGTGCCACTAGGCCCCGTCAATCACTCTCTAAATGGACCACTGTCCGAAACTAACTTCTTAAGTGGGCGTAATTATACCTACCAAAGTCATAGGCCCTTGAGTCTTGACACATTGGTTCTGTTTGTAAGAAGATTACTTAAACGTCTCCAAAGGATGATTTCACAAGCTTCCAGTTGAGTAGCCCCGTTCTCTGTCTATGAGCGAGAGCTGTGCCTTTCAATAGGACGTATAAAAACTCTGACCCTTGCATTTACGTAATGGTATAGTTTATACAACGTCCACGTCCAGTGGCACCTTCACTTACATTAGATGAGTGAAGGGTCCAGTCGGACGCTGCAGTTCCTTGTTTTTAGCTGGCATAGGCTTGCCCATCACCTATACCATCATGAAAGGTTAGTCCTCCATCAGGAAAGACAAGTGCGTACGGAGCCATGAAAACTGTGGGATTCCTCACCTTTTAACATAACATAACATTTACATACATGTTTTGCATGCATGCTAGTTTTGCACTCTAGCTACTCGGACCTATTTGAATTTCGAAACGAAATTCGAAATTTTTTGAAACGTTGCAACCTTCTTAGTAATAAAAAAAACAATTAGCGGGAAATCATTTGTCAATTGTTTTTTATCACACATCTAGGTTCTACGTACGCAACGAAAATGCAATTACGTCGAAAAGATTTTAGAACGATGATTTTTTATGATTTTAAAAGTACTCTCTCTCCGCAAAACTGCGCCGCTCGCCTTCAAAATGCTTTTGGGAGAGAAGCACCTTGTTTGAGCACCGTGAGTTGATGGTTCGCTGAATTTGAGAGAGGTCGACTTTCTTTACATGACGAATTTCGTGAAGGGTGGCCTTCAACTGCCGTCAACGAAAATGATGTTGCTACTGATAAGCGGCTAATTGAAGAAAACCCGCGGATTACCTATGAGACAATTTGAGGACTATTGGGGATTGGTATGAGCCAAATTCAGAAAATTTTACACGAAGAATTGAAAATTCGGAAACTTTGGAACTGACAGCGGAGCAGAAGCGGGTTCGCGTGGAATGGTGCTCACAGTTGCTACTAAAGTACAACCACGGACATTCTGTTTATGACATTGTCACAGGAGACGTTTATTGTTTTAAACCCGAAAAAACAGCAATCTTATGAATGGGTGTTTGAAAATCAGAACAGGCCAACAAAAGTGAGGCAGGCGAGAAACAAAGAAAATGATAGCCTTTTTTCTCAACTACGGGTCCCATCTGTACAATTCCACTTGAACATTAAAATAGTGTTAATGCCAAGTGGTATTCTACCATTTGTTTACCCAGGATGTTACAAAAAGTTCGCGAAAGACGACCAAAAAGTTGCGTCCTCCTACATCATGACAACGCTTCTTCACACACGGCCAACAAAACAAAGTCATTTTTAGCTTCCGAAAAAGTACAACTCGTCACCCATCCTACGCATAGCCCCGACCTAGCACCCTGTGATTTCTGTATTTTCCCCAAAATGAAAGATTTGATGAGAGGTTCCACTTTTACCAACTCCGAAGAGCCAGTGATAGCGTTCAATCAGCACGTAGAAAACATGCCTTCAGATCTGTCTTAAAGAATGGTTCGATCGCATGAAAAAATGTTTAAAATGTAAAGGAGAGTATTTTGAAAAGCAATAAACATAATATTTTGGTTATAACATGTTGTTTTTTTAAGTTACGCAAAACTTATAGTGTGACCTACGTACATTGCTTCTCACCGCACACTAAGATACCCTTTTCCTTCACCATGAGCATGAATAGGACGCTTAAGCGCTTTCTGTATGTACAATAACATGAACATTGGATACCCGAGAATGCAGTAATTGATACTGTTAACATTGGGTTTGTAACGCTAAACTGTTACGACCTTTGTTTTATTGTTCTATATACGACATGAATACGTCAGTGCTAAATACATACATAACGTATGATTTGTGCAAATTGCATCAGTCTTAGTCCGTATGTGATGTCCTTGTCTGACCACCGTATTGAATTTGTTACACTTAGCATATATCACACCATTCGATGTGGTATCCATTAGCATACATGGGTAGGTGGGTATATTTCTAACTTGAGATTACACACAACAATGCATACAGCGTTAATCTGGTAAATTTTACTCTCACAGCCTAAGGAGGTATTTACATCAATGTAGTTTCAGGTTCCAGGGGTCTAGTAGCAGGATCTCATTTAAGTCTTATAGTGTGTGTATTTCATGCCGGAGGTCGTGAGTTCGACTTCCTCTGGGGGCGTCGTACATTTATACAAATGACCAAAGTCTGGATGTATTTCCATGTGATGTCCTTAACTGGTGCCATAGCTCAAGAGTATCTTAGTTTGGGACCAGGACTAATCATTTGTCCTGGTCCTAAACTAGGACACCCCTGTTGTGTGGAAGCTATTATTATTGTTACTATTAATAATAATTTAAAATAATGTGCATTTCTAACTTTCTTTCCTAAGAAAGTGTACATAAAAATTTATTGTTTTATATGCATAATTTTCCACAGAATAGCATTGTATCATACCTTTTGGGACAGCACTGGCTCCTGAGATACTGATTCCCGCCTAGTTCAGGAGTCGGCACAATCATATTGTAACAAATTTAATCTTTTTGAGTTCAAATAAACCATTACCTTATCTTATCTTACCGAACTACAATGTTATATGCACGTCTTATTTAAATAAGAACGTCGGCTGGACACTTTCCACATGCGACAACGTAACATATTAAGCATTATGGGAGATCACAAACGAGAGAGTCCTGGAGCTATCTCAGCTGTCCAGTCTCGCAGCCCTATTCAAGGAGTTCTTGAGGGCGCTGTGGACAGAGACGCTGGGAAAACTTGGTGTGAACCGAGACACCTGGAGAGAGGAAGTCTGGTAAGGCCGAAAGACCTGCGACCAAAGTGCCAGGAAGCACCAAATCTGTACCGACTCAACTAAAGGGTCTTACTACGTGAAGTAGGGTCCGCCGGTCTTGAATCGTAGCATTTAGTCATTCAAAAAAGTGTGAAACTCTTAGTCACTGCTGAAATCGTCCGTAAAGTACGCAAAGGCCTATGATGATGATATGAATAACAATGTGTTTGTCTCATTATAACCTCATATTGCTAAGCTAATATTAGTTGCAGCATTGCACTAGCATTAAGTATTCTGTCTAAATTAGCTTGCGAATGCAAAGCCTTGCAAACATGGGAATGATTTTACCGTACAGAGCATACGTAATTGGGTAATACCAAGTTGTGGGTAATCCTAGTTCTGGATTGCTGAGGTAATTAGCGATTCTGTTGTCACTGTCGTGTGACGTGTAGCAGGCAATTGGCCGTGCTGAACCACCTTAACTAGAAAATTGAATATTCTACAGGACCCCGTGATTTGAAGGTTAATAGCCACCCAAATAATTACAGTGGCAAAAGACCGCGCAGGACAGAGACGAGTGGCGACTTTGACCTGCAGTCCTCCTCTGTCCAGACAATTAATTACATGGTTGAACAGGGAATTAAACTCGCTACACGAGAGAAAAAATATCCCGTAGCTTTATCATACCGATCGAATGAATGGCTTTGTCACAATAGTTATTTTTGTTAAAGAAAAAGGAATACTAAGGGCCAGTCCCTGAATGAAAATTTTCGCTAAGTAAATTCTTAAATGCAGTTATGTTTGTTCAAGTTTCTTAGCAAAGAGCGTGACAGAGCGTTACTTAAGTGTTTAAGTGAAATTCCCGATTAAAAGTCGACTCTGAGCCACATGAAGAGAAAGTACTTTGAATATTGTAAATGGAACATGTTACTTGTTCTTCAGGCTATATTAGTCCACTGCTGGACATAGCCCTCCCCTAATGAGCGCAAGGCTGTGCCATCATTGGGGGGGTAATGCCCGTAATCCCCACGCTGAGCATGCGTTGGGGATCGCAGTTTGGTGAAATTGTACTACGGGGGGCGCTGCTGCCCACCCCCCGTTTGTGTCCCTTAGTCGCCTTTTACGACACCCGCGGGAAGAATTTGGGTTGGTGCTTTTCTCTAGGCCGACACCACACAGACATTTTACTTAAATAAATAAATATAAATAATAAATATTCATGAACATATTACACAGATCACGTTAGCCCTATACTAAGTACAACTAAATGACTTGTGTTATAGGTGCTAACTCGACGATAGATTTAATACAATAAATACATAGATAACATCCAAGACCCGAGAGAAACTAGAAAGTTCGTTTCCCAGTTTGACCCGGCCGGGGATCGAACCGTTTTTACAGCAGCGTGCCAAACCGCTGCGCCACCGAGGCTGTAAAGAAGACATTAATTTAATTAAAATAAAATTTAAACCGCATTCATAGATTTTTAAATAATAACATGGTTGAACCGGAATTAGAACCCGCTACAAGAGAAAAAAATACTGAAATAAGAGAAGATAACACAACATATTTATATGAGACAATACCAATTTAATTTTGTTGTCTAATAGAAGCGATAACTCATTTGTTTTGTCTTAATCACCACGAACATATTTTGTTACATGAATAAAATCTAGTTAATAGAGGTAGTTAGATGGATGCGAGTACAATATGTTTAGTAGACAATTTGTACGTATTGTATTAACATGTGTATTGGAATAATCGAGTTAATATTGAAATGTAGAGCTGTAATGGAGAAGCGCCTTCCCATTATCGCGCTGAATTATACCCAGATATTGGTGATTGGCTTACAAATTGACAGACGCAGTACACAGTGGGTATAGAAATGTACATAACAGATACGAGTAAGTAAACTATTACGGTGTTATTTGCAAAAACAGTTATCATCCCTTTGTTATCAACCTCACTGCTGGGCCACGGGTCTCTTCCTGCAACGCAGGTAAGTCCACCACGGGGCCAAGTCCGGGTTGGCTTAACGACTGCCATTACATGACAGCCGGCACCAACGGCTTAAAGTGCCCTGCGAAGTACGGAAACGCTCGGGAAAATGCCACTAGCGGTAGCAACGGGACGGCCACCCATCTTGCATCTGACCGCGCTTGTTGTTGTTTAAATCGAGTCGTTCGTTATCGTTATCAACGCTTGTATGTCCCCACTCCTGGGGCACGGGTCTCTTCCTGCAACGCAGGAAGGTTAGGCCATACTCCACCACGGGAGCCAAGTCCGGGTTGGTGGAGGATTGTAAGACAGTGGCGGGCCTTACTGTCAGAAGTTATCAAGCCGCCCATAAGGCCTCTGATATGGCTTAACGACTGCCATTATATGACAGCCGGCACCAACGGCATAACTTGCCTTGCCAAGCACGGAAGCGCTCGGGAAAATACCACTAGCGGTAGTCACGGGACGCTCACCCATCCTGTACCTGACCACGCCTATTGTTGTTTAACTAAGTGATTGATTCCAATCACTCGGTTTGCCTAGGCCACGAGCGCTTCCGAGCTATGAAATAGAAGTATACCCCAATATACCTATCCTTAGTTGAGTGAACTTGGAAGCGGTTCCTCATTTACGATCGTGTTTTGTCTTTGTTTGAGCTTGGCTTGTTTGTGAGTGGGTACACGCTACTCTTGCTTAAGAGGTTGTTTTAACGCTTTTAAGATAGGATAGAGTAGTACTGTCCGCAGCAGATTAACCTTTACATTTTGGCGAATTTGGTAATAACAATTGATAAATAGTATATTCTTTCTTGTACAGAAATTACAGTGGCAGAAAATATATAAAAATATAGCGGCTTTATTACTTAAAGCAATATATTTTAGGCAAGTATAGCAATAAGTCACCAATAGAATAAAGACGGCTATAACAAAATGAAAAAAAAACTGAAAAACATTAATTAAATTAATAATAATAATAACATTTACATACAGGCTACCCTGGCTACACTAGGATACCCTATGTCGTGGGAACCAGAAACAACGACATCACAAACATGTAAACATCCAAGACCTGGAGTTTTTTTTGTTCCCAGCTGGGGTTCGAACCCGGGAACTCTTGCATGGTAGGAAAATGTGCTACCGCTGCGCCACAGAGGTCGTCGACAGAAGGTAGTCGTCGTCGAAGAAATTAAATTTAACAAAACGGTTTATAGTCTGTTAGCTTTTAGAATATACCTCGGGCTCTAAAACTTCGGTTTTCGCCGAAAGCACACGAGTGTAATACTACTTCCTGCTCTGTATAAAACTTTTCTTCACTATTTTGAAAAGTTATGTAAAGTTAAGTGTCATATTAGTTCTGATATTTCTATTACACGAATATATCCGATTCTATCCGACAGTAGCCGAGGTATATTTAAAGGCTAACAGACTATACATTGGTACTTATTTTTATTAGGTGTTTGATTTATAATGGCGCTGTTCAATGTGCTTAGTATAAATATTCATCAGCGTAACATAGCATAAACTCACCCCTGTATCCCAGAGGTGTAGGCAGAGACCAGGGACTGCCACTTGCCACGATCCCGATAGATCACCTTCGCTTCATCAATGTGCATTAGTCGTTGCATGCATGGACTCCGGTTTCTTTTACTTTTATTCTTGCCCTTTGCAAAGTAAATTGCCATACGTTCATTAACTTATAAAAATAATATGAATAGACATTCTTCTTCGTGCTTCTTTATCGCGTGCTGTGGAGAAGATTCTAAGATCTTAGTAGCACGCCGATATTTCGTGAAATTAAATGTTAAAACCAGCCCACTTCTGGTAGGCTGGCGAAGAACTGACAACCGTTGGAGTAAACGTGTTCTTGAGAGGAGACCGCGACTCGGCAAACGTAGTGTAAGACGCCCTCCGACCAGGTGGGATGACGATCTGCGAAAAACTGCCGGTAGATGCTGGATGCGGCAAGCTGAAGACGGGGCGATATGGCGCTCATTAGGAAAGGGTCCAGCAGTGGACTACATAATATAGCCTGAAAAAGATGAAGAAGAATTGTTAAAACAACACTTATCGAAAAAGTGGTTATACAACACAAAGTTCTAGTTGACGTGATTCAGAAATAGCGCATTTTAGAGAAAGTCCTAATTTAAACAAGTCTAAGAGTGGGTAGGTTTTCAATAACTGGATATAAGAAGTTGCTTCGATTTTGTGCTGCGTCGATTAATCATCATAGCTGGAACATCTGCCCGAAAAATACTTGGCTCTAAAGGAAAAATATATGTCTGGAAAGATAGCAGATGGGAAAACAAGCTTTGTGTCTGTACAATAATATATTGTGCGGCTTTTCAGCCAGTCATTTTACCACTGCTTGTCAGATTGGCTTGTCCTGGCACGGTTAGCCAGAGGTCGCGAGTTCGAGTCCCGGCATGGGTGAAATTTTTAGCCTCTAAATAGGTTTTTAAAATTGTCCTAAGGAACGTAACATTCACATACTGGCACATACATTGCTTCTGGCCCTACACTAGGATACCCCGTGTAGTAGGAACCATAAATAGCGACATCACAAATTGATTGATTGAATGATTGGTTAATCATTTGATTACACTTAGGTACACACACACACACAATAAAAACAATATTAAACAAAATATGTAAACATCAAAGACTCCAGCCGAGGTTCAAACCCGGGGCCTCTCGAATGGTAAGCAAATGCGCTACAGCTGCGCCACAGAGCTCGACAAGTATTCTAGATGGCAAGGGACCGTGAGGATGGCATTTGGAGAGATAGGCCTATACATAGCGCTGGGCAACGGTGGGCTAAAAATCGTTATCAACCCTTATATGTCCCCACTGCTGGGGCACGGGTCTCTTCCTGCATCGCAGGAAGGTTAGGCCATACTCCACCACGGGGGCCAAGTCCGGGTTGGTGGAGGATTGTGAGACAGTGGCGGGCCTCACTGTCAGAAGTTATCAAGCCGCCCATAACGCCTCTGACATGGCTTAACGACTGCCGTTATATGACAGCCGGCACCAACGGCTTAACGTGCCTTACGAAGCACGGAAGCGCTCGGAAAAATGCCACTAGCGGTAGTCACGGGACGCTCACCCATCCCGTACCTGACCGCGCCTGTGGTTGCTTAACCAAGAGACATAACTACCCAACGCCTAACACTGAACGAAAAGAAGTTAAATATGAAATACCGAAACACTCTAATTACACTGGGTTTAGGCTAGGTAAGGCTGAGCCCATGCTGAGACGCGGTCGACGCAGCGCAGAGCAGCGCAGATTTTGTAATGCATAGAACGTCAGAGCTACGTACGCTGCGGCTTAGGTACGTACGACGCAGACATGTGTCTGCCCTGCTCTGCGACTCGTTGTAGTGGCGGCACAGATTTCTGCGAGAGGCGTGCACGTCGAGGCGGGTTTACTAATAATTTTGTTGCAGTGACAGAACATGTCATTGAATTAGTTCGTTGTGAACCATGATACAAATCATCCAGACTATTCAAAAAGGACATTGAAAGAGTTATTATGGGTGAGAATTGCCAAGGAATAGACCGAATTCGCAGCATGTGGGAGGGACTTTTGTCTGCCTCAACCCTGCCCTGTACTGAACTGTGCTGTGCTGTGCTGCATCACCTGCGTTTCAGCATGCGCTTAGCTTTATGGTTTGGTTCCTATCATTTGTTATAGGCAGATTCCGCCAAAGTCAGTGAAATTATGTAATAAGTCTCAAAAAGCACGACTTACTATGATGCTTACGCGCTTTGTTTTAAGTATTCTTTCTGTCTATCCTTTGCTTCAGACTCAGAAAATACTATCGATACTGTTGGGACTCCGCAAACGTTGTCATGCCTGAATACTAGTATTCAGCGATGACATAATTAGCCTACAACCTATTCTTAGACCTACCCATACATAATATATAGGTACATAAAAAAATCATAAAAACGAGTGAAGCCGTTTTTAAGGCGTTCAATAGAAAACACTGAAAACACAAGCCCGAGATTTATTCGGTATATTTTAGACTGTTACCAAGAGCTTACCGATAAACAGCATTAGCAGTATGGCAAAATGGTGTAATTGTGGTTATCATCTTCTTATAAATACATCGATATCAACCCTTGTATGTCCCCACTGCTGGGGCACGGGTCTCTTCCTGCATTGCTTTAAAGTTAGGCCATACTCCAGCACGGGGGTCAAGTCCGGCTTGGTGGAGGATTGCAAGGCAGTGGCGAGCTTTACTGTCAGAAGTTACCAAGCCACCCATAAAACCTCTGACATGCATTGGCTTAACGACTGCCATTACATGACAGCCGGCACCAACGGCGTGCCTTGCGAAGCACGGAAGCGCTCGGAATAAATGCCACTAGCGGCAGTCACAGGACGGTCACCCATCCAGCACCTAACCGCGGCTGTAGTTGCTTAACTCAAGTGATTGATTCCAATCACTCGGTTCAACTAGGCCACGAGCGTTTCTATGAATACATAAATAAAAAAAATGTATGTGTTCTATTTTTATTTCAATGTACGAGTTAAGCATCTAAGTACTTTTTGAAGGAACGAACCCAGATATATTTGCATCCAACTAAGTAAAAACCAGGGTTTTATTATCCAAAGCGCACTTTACGTCACCGCTTTGAAACAGAGAATCCCAGAAAAGGTCGTCGATATAAAGATAAAAGTGACAAAGTAACTACCTAATGCCTTTCAGCGAGGCCATTTCTAGATTAACGGTCTGAAATGACAATGGATTATTTCTTACGATACAGAAGTTTGATATTTCTTTAAGAATTTTATTATTTTAACTCTGTTGTCGAAGCAAAATATATGACAAATTTTAATTATGATAAACTATTCCTTACTTAATTTTTTTATGTAGCCTATAAACGTCCCACTGCAGAGCACAAGCTTTGTCTCAGAGAGAAAGTATGGGCTTAATTAACAGGCGTGCCCACAGCGGGCTTATTATTATTTTTTTTACATTGCATGCCTACCTAGGACATAGTTCGAGGCAAATTCGGCCAAGCACTTACACCATGCTGTCAGAATTATTCACCATTATAATAATAACCCAGCAGTGGGGACTTACAAGAGTTGATATCGATAGTAATAATCTAAACAAGTGTCTCCCGAACCAGCGTTCGTCACCGTGGGGCGTCTCAACAATACTGACTGCGAGCGCGCACCGCTTCGCTTTATATTTATAGTGTGCGAGAAGGATAGTGCTATTGTCATTTTAACTCGTTCAAATACTTACTTAGTGCGATAGTTTAGTTTTTATTTGCTTAATATTTCGCCGGTCGCACTTTGCTACTAGCTCGATCGGAACTAAGCCAACGAGTCCGCGGGTTTCCTTACGAGATTTTCTTTCACAGTTAGCGATTTTGTTGCTGAAAATTGTACATAGATTCGAAAACTCAATTTGTAGGTACCTACAACTACATTCCGGAACTAGAAATGAAATTAAATGAAAAGGTTTTAGTTAAAGTAGCGCTAAAACTGCGGCTTAATGAATGTTACAATTAAAACTTGGTGTCTATTTCAAAATATAGAACATTTCGGAATCGAATCTATCTCGAATATATCGAATTTGATTCAAATGTTACCAATATTGTTAAGCTTCCACCTTTTGCTCATACCCTCATACCAAGCTCGCTTGAAACTTGTGATTCAACCAACAAAGAAAAACCTATTTAGAGGCTAAAAATTTCACCCATGCCGGGATTCGAACCCGCAACCTCTGGCTATCCGTACCAGCGCTCTACCAATTGAGCCAATGGGCGACTCACGGCATCAGTGAAATTTCGAACCTCTTTACAATATTTTCTGTATTACGTACAGGCAGCGACATCTGACTTAAGCAAATTGCATTACTTACAGCCCCGACTACCTACTTTGCAGTTAGGTTTAACATCGGAACGATATCACTGTACCCACATGATTACACTATTTTTATTTTTAATGCACTAACCCGTGCTAAGGAACAAATTTAAAAACCTATTTATCCCGGCATGGGTGAAATTTTTAGCCTCTAAATAGGTTTTTAAATTTGTTCCTTAGCACGGGTTAGTGCATTAAAAATAAAAATAGTGTAACAACAAAGACTTTCAAAATTGTTAATAGAGAAATGGGGATAGGGACACGGGTAACGATAATAATATCGTGACCCTTGCAATCAATACAGCAACTTTTTTTTTAGACGTTCTACTCCTGTTACATACCTTCTTTTAGATGGAGAATATGGGCCTTATTACCTCAGACATTCAGATTTATTGCCCAGTACCTACCATCCTGACAGCTAAGTCGGCCTAGCCCACAGGAAATACCAGTCAATGCGTGCGGAATCAACCAAGCGGGCTTCCTCACGATGTGTTCCTTTACAAATTAGCGAGTTGTATTGCTACTATCACTTCACAAATATAACTTAGAAAACAAACTCAGTATAACCTTTCCAATCTACTTTATTTTATTAGTCTGTAAGACAGGTGGATGACAGACCAGATGGACGGCGAAGTCGTGGCTGACCGCGACGGAGATGGTGGGTTGACCTCGACAATCATCTCCGAGATTGGTCACAGGTGGCGCTGGACAGAACGGAATGGAGAAAGAAGGGGGAGGTCTTTGCCCAGCAGTGGGACACAAAACAGGCTAACTAAAAAAAAAAAAGACAGGTATCAAAACAATCAACAACATACATCGTTCTTATTGCAAAATGTTCTATGTCAAAAAACACTATTTTCGCCGGAAAAGTCGAAAAGTCCGGAAGAGTCCGAAAAGTCGGACTTTTCCGATATAACAACACCCGTAAGTAAATCCGGACTAAAAGTCTACAATGTGTTGTGCTTACGAAAGTTTTAGTTCAAAAACTATTTTCGCTTTTTCATCTAAATTGAACTAAAACTCGATTCTGAATGTAAGTTTAAGACATTATAATGTCAGCCTGAGTAGGTAAGGATTATGATGTTTTACTATTTTCTTCGCGATTATTAAATTTTTCATATAAATTTGGTGAAAAAACGTAAATATTTTTTTGATTGACATGGCGCATTTTGCAATATGGACGACGATATTATTAGTAACAGTGGAGATCTGGAATGTCACCCAAAGCATACACGTACTTAGACCAGGAAGATGTAAGCAAGCTTACAAAACAAACGACCACTTTCTTCTGGAGTCCAACAACGTATTAAAATATTGACCTTTGACCTTTGACCCTCTCACGCCTATAAAACAACACTTGTGGCGAAGAATTACGAATCGTTCGAAATAAAATTGCTTGCACCAACACTACAGGCGACGTCCAACGGGCTTAAAACCTGCAAGTGCTGGATAACATTTCATGATTTTTTATTCTGTAATACCAAGTTCTCGCGAAACAAGTTCGCCTAGTGCAAATAACACCAGTAAGCATCTGCGTGTATTTAGTGGCAATCTTTCTCAAACCTACCTACCGACATTAAGTTAATTGTAATCGTGTCACTAGTACTAAAGCTCTTTTGTTAATAAATGATTTGATTTTAATTGATTTTGATCAAATACAAAATAATTACAAAGATACATAGGTATTTCCTTTTTGTTGCATTACCCCGTGCTGAGGACAATTTTAAAAACCTAGCATTTAGGCTAAATAAATAAAAATAAAAATAGCTAAGGTCACCAGCTATTTTAGCCTCTAAATAGGTTTTTAAAGATACAGAGTACAATTGGCCGCCTTATTACTAAAAGCGATCTATAAATCATCTCATTACCTACATACAAAGGTCAAAGTAGCCAAAGAGACAAATCAGTCAGATATGTCCAATATCAGGGCATCAGAGAACACTGTGCCTCATTTAGACATTCTATCGACGAGACCCACATCAAGTAAAATATTAAAAGCATTCCATTCCCCTCTATAGATATTTACGCCCGTTATTGAGTAGGAATAAACGCTTTGGCAATTTCACTATCAATGTTGACTCTGAGAGGCCGTTGGAGAGGAGTGCCATTTCATATTTACGATCCATTGAGACACTTTTATGAAGGCTAGCTGTAGTCACGTTTTTATAGCATACTTAGTGACAGTGGGTGAACTATTGGGAGGACGTTTCATCGAATGGTTGGGGAATTGTTTTACACGATTACTTCACGATTGCTAGTGGATGAGTTACGGGCAGTTATCTGGTAAATGTTTGCCGTTGGGAAGGAGATATATAGGATTACCTACAAATTCGCAGTTCCGTTAGGGGTTATCTTGTTATTGAAAAAAATACCTCTATTTTGGATCTCGAACAAACAATATTTTAGATTCGAAGCTATTAAAAAAATGTTTTGTTTTAAATTTTTTGTAGAAATCACTAAGACGGCAATTGTATTTCTTTCATGATTTTTTTTTGTGTTTTTGCTTTAATTCAGTGTTTTTGCATTGATGGATAGTCTTTGAAATCTTACTTTTAAAATATAAAGGATATTCATGATAATGATTTGCCGCAGGCTACGTAATTAGTGGAGCGCCTAAAAATTATGTAACTGACTATAAAAAAAAGATGAACAGAAAAAAATCATAACATTTGTAAGGACAAAATTATTTATTCTTTTTCCTTTATTAAGAATAACAAACGGAAATACAATGAGTCTTGCTTGAAGAAATACAAATCACGCGTCTTATCACCGGACCTATCCGCGGACGTAGCGAGTGTTGCGTGTCGGACCGAAAAACTAAAACTAAAAACTAAAATCACCTACCCTCACTATAAATAATTGACTGTACTCGCCACTTATGTCTAACCGTGACCACGGCCACTGCACCTTTTTCAAAACGTCAGGAATTAAAGAAATTACGTTTTACCTAATAAATTATCGCAATTAGATCCGTTTAATACGATTGCAGGTCATACTTGGATAATTTTGGCACTGAAACGAATGCACGTAAAATTGATGAAAACGCGAATAACTGGTAGGAATCTTTTAATCTGTCTTTTTCTTGTTTTACAATGACGTTGTCCCATTTTTAAAAAGTAGACATAATAATATAAAACGCTATCCAAAAGTAAAATACTTAAAAGAGGTTGATTGGCCGGTCGGCAACAGGCACAGTGTATAGTTTTGGAACGTACTTACTTTATCGTAGCACTTTGGTACAGAAATGCGCTCAAATTGAACGGTAGAGATACCTGCATTTAAGAATTTAAGTCACGTACCAGGATTCGAGCGTGAGACGATAGGAGGCATTATCTGTTAACGATGCCAGGAAATTCGACTGAAGCTAGCAAAGCTTACTAACTTGAAAAGCTGTAAAGCTGGACGTAACTGCACCAAGCGGTCAGTAAACTAAACATTTTAAGGCCTCAGAATTATTAATTAATTCAACCCTTGTATGTCCCCACTGCTCCCCACAGGTCTCTTCTTGCATCGCACGAAGGTTAAGCCATAATCCACCACGGGGGCCAAGTCCCGGTTGGTGGAGGATTGTAAGACAGTAGCGGCCCTTACTGTCGTAGCACCTTCACTCACACAAGATGGTTGAAGGACTTACTCGAACGCTGCAGTGCCTAGGACATTGTTTTAGATGGAGTAGGCTTGACAATAAAGTGTCATCTATCTCTATCTATTTATCTATCTCCTTTTTTATCGTTATTTTGATCACTTCAGGTCAATAATTTAAACACATTGATAATTAGATAAAGCAATTTATTTGTAACTTATCCTTTGTTTGTGGTAATGATGTAAAAAACCGGCCAAGTGCGAGTCAGACTCGCGCACCGAGGGTTCCGTACAAACCTGTATTATATACCTGAGTATTTGGTATGAATTCCAATTTAATACCTCTACGCGTTTATGAGGAAATGGGTAGTAAGTTTAAAATTCTTAAAAAAATATATATTATGAGATGTAACTAAAAATTTATGGTTTTCGTAATTTTTCCTTTATCTATGCTATAAGACGTTGCTTCGTACCAAATTTCAAGATTCTGAGTTCACGGGAAGCACCCTGTAGGTTTTGATTCCCTTGCAAGTGTCGAAAATTTGCGGCATAAACGGCTGTATCTTTTGATTGCGTTGGCTTAGAAGTTTGATTTTTTCACAGCTTCAAGGGACAGTAAACCTGAGTAATTGATATAAATTTCAGCTTCATACCTCCACGCGTTCCTGAGAAAAAGGGTCTTGACAGACGGACGGACGGACGGACAGACGGACAACAAAGTGATCCTATAAGGGTTCCGTTTTTTCCTTTTGAGGTACGGAACCCTAAAAACTTTAAAACTTACAATACTCGAATCTCTGCCCCAAGATAAGAAAAAAATATAAGTAATTCAGTGGAAATCAGTAATTCGCCATGTTATTTATTAGATTAGAAAATTCTTTATTGCACAATAAGCATATTTTTACAAAGGCGAGCTTAATACTAATGAGTATTTTCTTCCAGCTAACCTTGGGTTGGATTTATCGTTAATGTTAAGTTTTTTTGTTACTGATTTCGCTGTAGATTTCCCTGTCATTAAATAAAATAAACTAATATATACCATCTTGACAGTTTAGTCGGCCTAGCCTACAGGAAAGACTAGTTATACATGTGGAACCAGCCAATCTGCGGGTTTCCTATTCTTAGATAAGATATTCTTATCCTATCTAATCCTTCCTCTATCCACATCACCCAGCTGGAAGAAAATACTTGTTACTATTGAGATCGACTTTGTACAGATTGATTTCTTGTGCATTAAAGAATTTTCAAGTCAAATCAAACTCTAAGACGACTAGGTTTATAGGTTACTTAGTACTTTAATTTCATTCATTTGTGTTTTAAAAACCCAATCATATTGAAATGTAATGAAATTAACTGAAAAGTAGTTAGTAGTTATTATATTACGTTTAATGCACTAACCCGTGCGAAGGACAATTTTAAAAACCTATTTAGAGGCTAAATATTCCACCCATGCCGGGATTCGAACCCGCGACTTCTGACTATCCGTGCCAGCGCTCTTTCCAACTGAGCCAACTGAGTCGCTCATTAGCTCAGTTGGAAAGAGCGCTGGCAAGGATAGCCAGAGGTCGCGGGTTCGAATCCCGGCATGGGTGGAATATTTAGCCTCTAAATAGGTTTTAAAAAAAGTTAGTAGTTATACAAAGTAGTGCACAAACTGCGGCTTACTGAACGTTACGAGCCAAACTAGGTGTCTGTTTAAAATCTAGATCATATTGGAGAAAAAATTAACAGAAAGCACTCCAAACTTAGTCTTTTCAAAGTCCCTAATTAACAGAGTTTACATAATTATTATAAAACATAGAACTCATGCATTGTACTGGCTTTAATTCCAGACTTTATTGTCATCTACATTATCCTTTATTTTCGTCACAAAGTGTACTTACACATTTTTTGAACATCGTTTCAGGCAAGCTTAATATTTTTATGTAAGATAAAAACAAACAGGAAAATAACACAAAATTCCACATCTCTAAAACTGCTGAGCACGTCAACATTATACATAGACTATTAGCTGAGTTCGACTAAACTACGGATTTCTCAGATTAGTTGCCAGTTATCGGAATCCCCATTTGATGAAGCTGCAATAACGCTTAACGATAAGACAGTTTGGATTCGCAACAACATACAAGCTCTTAATAAACTTTCAGCAAAAACAAGTAATGCCGAAGAAAGCAGTGCTATTCCGCTAGTCCTAGAGATCAATTTGCCCTGTTCGTTGAGAGAATATAAGCTGGTTATAGGTTCAGTAGTAACAGAGCGCACATTTCATTATGAAATAGCGTTTATGGAGTATTTTATGAACATTACTCGTGATCACGTGAGAAATAAACTTGGACCGTTATAGTAAACTTGGTTCTACCAAGCAATTGTATTTGGGTGGATGATAGCTCTAGTTTTTCGGCTTCCTATTTTTCTATTGACGATGTTATTTCCCAATCCTAAAATTGCGTCAAAGATAAATTGGAGTGCCATTGTTTTATATACCAGGAAGACACAGAAAAACCCAGGAAATGTTAAATAATAAAATCAAAAACATATTCTTGTCATGTGTATCGTAAGTGATGCAATTTGCTTAAGCCAGATGTCGCTGCCTGTACGTAATACAGAGAATAGTGTAAAGAGGTTCGAAATTTCACTGATGCCGGTGAGTCGCCCATTGGCTCAATTGGTAGAGCGGTGGCACGGATAGCCACAGGTTGCGGGTTCGAATCCCGGCATGGGTGAATTTTTTAGCATCTAAATAGGTTTTTAAATGTGTATCGTGTTATCAAATATTGCAAAAAAATTAAGTTACTCTATTAAGTTAACAATTGATTACATACAGTTTTTGTTTTTCAGTAAATTCTAGCGCACGACTGCGCTAGAGTTTAATAAATTCTATGAGGCCAGTGGGTACAATAATGGACTCGGAAGCGAAAGACCCAGGTTCGATTCCCAGTGCGGGCATGAACCAATGACTTTGTTTTCTAAGTAATAGTGGCAATACCAGTCGCTGACGGTGAAGGAAAAGATCGTGAGAAAACTTGAGTGTTGGAGGTGTTTAACTACCTCAACGCTTTAAATTGCCAATCCGCGGTTTGCATGCGTGGCAATTAAGCGCATTCTCTTTCTCTGAGAGAAGGCCTATTTCCTGCAGTTAGACGTTTATAAGCTACAAAATGTGTTTTTTAATAGATATATAAATAGAGAACACTTTATTGTGCATAAAAATGGAAATGACACAGATATTTCTTAACTTAAGAGTACAGACGGCGGGCATAAAAAGGTGTGCTGATGATGCGCATAAGTGTGGTTGTTAGGTTTTGAATTTAGCGCCAAGTAGGGCCTTCAATATTTTTCCCTCCCACCCCCCAAATCCCCATCCTATTGGAAACGCGGGTGCATGAAGAAAAACACCGGTGACAAGCTGTCAAAGAGAGTCTGAAAGAAATCGTGGTGTTGCACGGACTGTTCGGTCGACCAGCTTCGAATACTGGCCCCGTCAACGGCAAAACCGTGATCACGAACATCTCGACCGCGCCAATTCCATCCGGTGCAAGAAAACTCATCAAGGAAAACACACGTAGTGGAAGGTTGAAGGGAAGACAGTCGCCAAGGCACGCCACCTACCACCATCGGCACGCCACGCTACAAGTGAACCAGGTACGCGTTTCCATCCCTCTCTTTAAACCGTCCATGAAATTGGTCCTTCTACCCGAATAATCATCTTGTTTTCAAGGCAATCATCTTATTTACTACCTAAAAAATATTTTTTTTCTAATTTCATACATTTGGGGGTAATTTTCCAGTCGAATCACCATTTTGAATTTGTTGGGGTTTTAAATGTCACTTCCTGTATTTTGTCTATGGTACTAAAATTCATTCACTTTCATTTACCGGTTTTGCACATCACTAGAATTAATATTGAAACGCAACCTAATTTGTTGGCAACACTTAAATGTCAAAGTGACAAATCTAAGTTATCTGTGATAAAAGTTGAAGTTGTATTGTTGTGGTTTTGTTTTGCTTTGCTTCTATTTTGCGGAATAATACCTATTCCTTAACAATGACTAAGGATAAGGAAGAGCAACAACTTAAAAAAGGAGTGCGAAGTGCTCATGCCGTAGCGATGGCCTCGTATGAAACTTATATAAGTGGTTTGTATAAGATAGCTGAAGAATTGTACACGAACATAACGGAGTTGAATCCAGCGCGTCTTGCATCATTTAAAGCTCGTTACAAGGATGCACAGTTGTTCCGCGATCGTTACCATCAGGCTTTTAATTCGTTTATAACGGAGTGCTCAGATGAAAGGCAGCAGGATGAGACTAACGCCAGGTTTAACAAATATAATGAGGTGTACTACTCGATCGAAGTTATGCGGGATAGTATCGTGGAGCAAATGGCACAGAGGCCTGAGGCTAGCAAACCTAAATCTACTCAGTTTTGTCTTCCAAAAATCAACTTAGGTACATTCTCAGGGGTTTATACAGAATGGCCTAACTTCATAGCTTTGTTTGATAGTCTTATTCATCAAAATCAGGATTTGAATGATATTCAAAAGATGCACTATCTACTGAGCATTCTTGAAAAGGAACCATTGAATCTCATCAAACATTTACCACTCTCGGAACAAAATTATAAGGTTGCTTTGACGCTACTGAAGGATAGGTATGAGAACAAAAGGCTTATAGCTGACAAACATTTGGAAAGTATATTAAATATTGCTACTTTAAATCAACAAAACACAAATGCTCTTCGCAAAATGGTTAATACACTAAAGGAGAATATGCAGGCTCTAGCGGCATTAGGATTTGACGTCAAGTCGTGGAGTTTTGTAATGTTGCATATCATATCTAGGAAACTGCCCTCCGAGTTACGCAGTAGGTTCGAACTTAGTCTCAGTGGTTCGCCTCAGGATATTCCTAGCTTTGACACTTTGCTTAGTTTTTTAGAAAATCAGCTCAGGGTGTTGGAAGCTGTCGGTGTGTCAAAGGGATTCAGCGGCTCTAGTGGGTCTGCCACTAACCCAGCAAAATCAACACTAACAGTCAGTACTTTTGTCTGCTGTATTTGTAAGGGGGAACATAGTGTTTACAACTGTGACAAATTCAATGCAATGACACCGGGTCAACGCAGGGAGCTTGTCATAAAAAGTGAGCTATGTTTCAATTGTTTAAGGCCACATTTTGTCAAAAAATGTTTATCAAAGAGTAGGTGTTCAATATGTCAAGGTAGGCACCATACTAAACTTCATATTGAACAACAACAACAGCAAGGGATAGGCAATCCTGCTCCACAGGTCTCTGGTACTGCTGTGTCGACATTTGGGTCCACAGTCCAATCTCGTAGTGAACATAGTGCTCATCTTGGGTCCACTATGCTCTTAGGTACGGCCTTGGTAGGAGTCCAGGACATTAACGGACATGTTCATACAGCTCGAGCTCTATTGGATAGTGGTTCACAGGTTAGCATAATGACAGAGAACCTCGCCCAGAAATTGCGACTGACTCGTTCAAATTCTGGTGCTTTATTTGGTTTGGGAGGTTCAAATAGTCAACGTACAAATGGTAGAGTCCAATGTGTTATCAAGTCGCTCCATGATAACAGTCACACTCCTCTTATCACTTCAGCTGTAGTAGTCAAACGTATTACAGGTTCTCTTCCTAGTATAACAGTTTCATCTGCTGTGCAAGAAAAGTGTAGAGACACTTTGCTACCACTTGCTGATGGCAATTTCTCAGCTCCTGGCCCCATCGACTTACTTATTGGAGTTGATCTTTATAATGAAATCTTTGATGGTAAACGGCAAAGTCTGGGACAGGGATTACCTACTGCTCACTCCTCTCTATTCGGTTGGGTATTGTTGGGTAGAGCGCCGGTGGAGCACCAAGTGTTGACATGTAGAGACGTCTCTCTACACAGTGCAGTGGATTTGGACGGCATGCTTGCTCGGTTCTGGGAAACCGAGGAGCCACCCTCGCCAAACATACAGGACCCTGAGGATCTATTATGCGAAAGGCATTTTGTGGATACTCATTCAAGGGATGACACTGGTCGCTTCGTAGTTAGGCTGCCTTTTAAGTCTATTCGTAAGCCATTGGGGAACACTCAGGCGTCTGCCCTCAAGCGGTTTTACAATCTTGAGCGCAAGCTTCTCAAATCAGAGCAGCTTAAGGAAAGGTATACAGCCTTCATGGCGGACTATCTAGAGTCAGGCCATATGAGGCCAGTGTCCAGTGACTCATCAGAAGGCAGGTATTACATACCACACCATGGAGTGTTAAATGAGAATAGCAGTTCCACAAAGCTTCGGGCGGTTTTCGACGCATCCGCCCCAAGCAGCTCGGGCATCTCACTTAACCAGGTGTTGATGTCAGGCCCTAAACTTCAACATAACATTGAGGACATTGTGTTGCGTTTTCGCACGCATCCTGTAGTTTTCACCTGTGACATCAAGCAGATGTATCGCCAAATCCGTCTTCACGATGATGACTGCAAATATCAGACCATCTTCTGGCGCGATTCTCCTAACAAGCCTCTGCAGCAGTTCGAGCTTACCACCGTCACTTATGGCGTTTCAAGCTCTGCGTACCTGGCCATGCGCGTCGTGCACGAGCTAGCTATGCTGAATGAAGCCACTCACCCAGAGGGTGCTCGTGCCCTCAAGGAGGATACTTTCGTAGATGACGTAGTCACTGGTAGTTCTGATGTAGAGTCAGCTAGGGAGCTACAGCGTCAAATTGTTGAGGTGCTAGGACAGGGAGGGTTAGCTGTACGAAAATGGGTGAGCAACAAAAAGGAAATTTTAAGGGACTATCCAACTGATCATCTTGAGCTGCCCTTTCGATTCAACGAATCAGGGGACAAGGTATTTAAGGTATTGGGGATAGAGTGGAATGCTGAGTGTGATCATCTTATTTTTCGCACCGGGACACTCAGTCCATGCTCCACTAAACGGCAAATTCTATCTAACATCGCACAGGTGTACGACCCTTGTGGCTATTTAGCTCCAGTGATTCTGTACGCCAAACTTATCATGCAGCAGTTGTGGCTGCGCACAGATCTTTCGTGGGACGATACACTGCCTCAAGAGCTTTCTGATTCATGGGATTCTTTCACAGCTGGATTCGACCTTTTACGTCATCCACATCTTCCAAGGTTTATTTTCAGCAAAGATCCTATGCGAATTGACATTCTAGGCTTCTGTGATGCATCCGAGCGAGCGTTTGGAGCTGTGGTTTATCTTCGGGTTGAGGATTGCAACGGAAAGGTTGTAGTTAATTTACTTCTAGCAAAAACTAGAGTTGCTCCGACTAGGCAGCGGCGTACCATTCCTCAACTAGAGCTCTGTGGTGCAGTTTTACTGGTCGGCTTAATCGGGCGTGTCCGGGACATTTTGCAGCGTAGAGTAAAAATTGATAGTACCGTTGCTTGGTGTGACTCTACAATCGTTTTACACTGGCTTCGAACGCCTCCTCACAAGCTTAAGACATTTGAAGGAAACCGAGTATCCCAGATTCAAGGACTAGGGCCTTATATCAGCTGGCGGTACGTACCCACCGCTCTAAATCCGGCAGACTGTGCTAGCAGAGGTTTGCTGCCAAAGGAAATTATAGAGCACAATCTCTGGTGGTCTCCAGACTGGTTAAGGGCGGATCCCGACGCTTGGCCTGAAAACTTGGTTGTTGATCCGGAAAGTCAAGAGCTCAAGGGAGCTGATGCGGGAACGACTCTAAGCATCAGTACAAAACAAGAGGAGGTCGCTCCATGTCCACTTATTGCGCGTTACAGTTCACTGACAAGGTTAAAATACGTCATAGCGTGGTTGTTGCGTTTTGCTTTCAACGCCAGTCACCAAACACAACAGAGAAAACAAGGTTCTTTATCGGTAGGGGAACTTGAGGGTGCTCTGCATAGAGCAATAAAGTTGGTGCAAGAGGAGGTTTTTCATGGACACTTTCAAGCACTTAAGTCAAAAAATGCCTTGAAAGATGTCTCCATGTCTCGCCTACAACCATTTGTCGATTCTGAAGGTTTACTAAGAGTAGGTGGCCGACTTAAGCATTCCAATTTGCCCTTCCAAGTTAAGCATCCAATTTTGCTTCCTAAGGCCCATCATCTAACAAATCTTATTATCGACTACTATCACAAGTTGCATCTACACGCTGGTGCTTCGTGTCTTATCACAATTTTGCGGCAAAGATTTTGGATCGTTTCAGTTCGTCGCGTGGTACGGCACAGAATCTTCCAGTGTAGGCGCTGTAGTCAGCTCAAGGCAAAACCCCTGGAGCCCATCATGGGCAATCTCCCGCCAGCCCGTGTGCGTCAGGCCCGTCCTTTCTTGAAGGTGGGTATAGATTTTGCGGGACCTTTTAACATAAAGGTATCGACAGTTCGCAATGCAAAGATCAGGAAGGCCTATGTCTGTATCTTCGTGTGTCTCGTCGTCAAGGCGATACACATCGAGGTCACGTCAGACTTATCCACAGAAGCTTTCTTGGCTTGCTTTCAGAGATTCGTTTCCCGGCGAGGTACGGTGTCTGATGTTTACACGGACTGTGGGAAGAATTTTCAGGGAGGTAAACGCTATCTTTCGGAAGCAGAAACTTTCATGCGGCAAAATAATCCGGATCTCAGTGCAAGGTTAAGGGACCTCAACGTTTCCTGGCACATGAATCCTCCTTACAGTCCTCACATGGGAGGAATTTGGGAAAGTGCTGTAAAATCGGCAAAACAATTATTTAAGCGGACCATAGGTGACCAGATCCTCTCGTTCGAGGAACTTACCACAATCTTCGCAAGAATCGAGGCGGTGCTTAACTCGCGCCCCTTGTGTGGCTCGTCCGACGATCCTACCAGTCTAGATCCTCTCACACCCGGGCATTTTTTAATCGGGCAACCGCTGGTCTCCCCTCCTGAATTTTGTTTTGAGCATACTCCGATTTCTCGTGTCAATCGTTGGCAACTTTTACGGAAGATATCGCAGCATTTCTGGCGCAGGTGGCAGCTGGAATACTTGACCTTATTGCAGCAGAGGGCCAAGTGGACAAAGGGTATCCCTAATGTACAGGTCGGGGATTTAGTTCTTATTAAAGAGGATAATTTGCCTCCTCTGCAATGGCGGTCAGGTCGAGTGTCCGAGCTCCACCCCGGCAGTGATGGTGTGGTACGGGTTGTCAAGCTTAAAACTAGCGCTGGGTTCTGCCTCCGCTCTGTTTCTAAGGTGTGTCCACTCCCTAAGAGTGACACAGAAGCTTAACTTTAAAGAAGAAAAAGGATTTTTTTTACGTAGTTTAGGTTTAGTTAGGTTAATCAACTTAAGTTTTTCAAAGGGCTTATTATTTAGGACATCAACTTCAACTTGTTCCACATGTTCAACCTTGCCGTGTTGCGATTCTTTATGAAAGAGCTGGGTAGCTCTTTGGGGGGCGATTATGTTAGGTTTTGAATTTAGCGCCAAGTAGGGCCTTCAATATTTTTCCCTCCCACCCCCCAAATCCCCATCCTATTGGAAACGCGGGTGCATGAAGAAAAACACCGGTGACAAGCTGTCAAAGAGAGTCTGAAAGAAATCGTGGTGTTGCACGGACTGTTCGGTCGACCAGCTTCGAATACTGGCCCCGTCAACGGCAAAACCGTGATCACGAACATCTCGACCGCGCCAATTCCATCCGGTGCAAGAAAATTCATCAAGGAAAACACACGTAGTGGAAGGTTGAAGGGAAGACAGTCGCCAAGGCACGCCACCTACCACCATCGGCACGCCACGCTACAAGTGAACCAGGTACGCGTTTCCATCCCTCTCTTTAAACCGTCCAGTGGTGATGCGCAAAATCACTACAAATAACTAATATTAATAAACATTTAACTTTTTTTTTTACATTTTACATACAAGCACAAACATTGCTTCTGGCCCCAAACAAGGTTACCCTGTGTCGTGGGAATCAGAAACAACAACATCACAAACATGTAAACATCCAAGACCTGGGCTTTTTTTCTCCCCAGGCGGGATTCGAACCCGGGACCTCTTGCATGGTAGGCAGACGCGCTACCGCTACGCCACAGAGGTCGGCATACGTCAAACGCTACATAAATTCTAAGCATATTGACGCTTGAAAATCGCAAATTGAAAACTCACAAGCTGCCTTTTCTCTTGCCCGCAGGTCGATCCGAGCCTGGCATCGTCCCGTCCATCGTCGGCTTTACCCAGGACTCGGTGGCCCTCACAGCGGACCGCCTGGCACCAGGCGACAGGATCTGCAGCGTTAATGGGATCTCCACAGCACGACTGACCAATGAAGAAGTGCTGCGACTGCTGGATAATGTGGAGGAGAGGGCTGAGCTGGAAGTCGAGTACTACATGCCAAATTTCGGTGAGTATACCAGGTCAAAACGGAAGGAAACAACATTTCTTTGACAGAATTGACTGATGAACCACGTGTTGCTGTTGAAAAATGTGGAATAGAAAACATAGTTTTTTAAACAAGACAATTTTTCTGTAAAAACTACAAAAATTTGAGTGAACTCTTCACATAAAAACTGTGAGTGAAAGTTAAAAGGTAATCAGCTGACCTAAATTTATAACTGAATGGCATTTCCACGATGCGAATGACCAAAGAAAAGGTGCTGTAACTACTGGCTATTGTTCGAGATAAGGGTGGAGTTCTAACTGCCTGAATTATGGTGTATTTCGTCCCAACGAAGAAAAGGTTTCATTTAATATGATCAGATGGTATTGGAATTTAGTTTAGAAAATAGAGCAGAAAGTTGATATTTAGTGATAATTATGCTAGTCACGGTCAGGAAAATTATCTCGAAACTGCGAGATACTTTAGCAAAATTTATCAGGGAACAGACTTGTTATATAACTTTACTGGCATCTTCGTAGCATGACTAACCAAGGCAAGTTTAGTAGATGACTGTTTAGATGAATATCCATAAGGTGTTAAATATCAAATAAATAAATCAATGTCCGTAACCAAATATTTTCTCCAACAGCCTCACAGAACTCCCTGTACATCACAACGAAGCTTTCCGAAGTACCAGTGGAGAAGATAAACGGGTCCCTTGGTATCACCATCCGTGGTGGCCTTCCAGAAAATTCGGTTCAGACCGCAGATTTAGTCCTGAACAGCAGGTCTTTGGATGCTCAGCCCCTAGTGGTGACTCATGTGAGGCCGGGCGGGGCCGCGTACAATACATCCAGGATCAAACCGGGCGACAGGCTGTTGAAGGTTGATCATGTAAGTGCTGGCCAAATAGAATGCTGTTTAATAGAGCAATGTTCTAAAGAATTGATATTTGAAATTAATTGGGTCAAAGGAGGTTTGCTATGCATTCATAATAACAGCAGTACCTACGGCGAAAAAGAAATGGATTGATTTCAAAGACCCTAATAAGAAGGAAAGTAAGCAACATAGAAGATGTATTCAATGCATTAAGTGAAACTTAAGAAGAATGCATTAAGACCCAAAACCTTTGTTGATTTATAACATCACATGAAACCATTATTAAGTGTGTGATTAGCAATCATTGATAATGTTCTTAGACTGATTCATAAACCATAATATGTTCGGAGTAAGCTGCAGTTTTAATTTAAAAAAAATTTTAATATTTAAATTATATGGTTCGTATTGTATAATTTGTGTACTGCCGGATACCAGATTACTACAAATGCTACGAGAATCATAATCATCAATCACATGTACTAACTTTTACTTGCACCTGATAATGATAAGCGTAAAGAAAAATGAAGTACAGGTGAAGTACCCAAGTTTGAGAAGTCCCACCTTATCACCTTGATGAATAAGTACTCATAGTGATCAGAAAGGCATATTAAATCTGATCAAAGATCTAGTCACACCGCATCATATAAGCAGCTCTTCGGAAAAAGGACTTACCTTACTCGTCAATCTAGCTAAATTTGCGGTATCACATCTGATTACCATGGCGGATTTCGTGGGTTCGATTCCTACTGGAGGCCGCTGTATATTTCAAGAAATTTTCTCAGCCTAGGTATACTACCATTTTTGTGATATCCTTGACTGGTAACCATAGTACAGGGTATCCTAGTTTGGGACCAGGTCGAGTGAAGCGTGTTGAAGTTATTTATTTGACGTTATTTTCTGACGCCTCTGTGGCGTAGGGGTAGCGCGTGTGCCTACCATGCAAGAGGTCCCGGGTTCGAATCCCGGCTGGGAACAAAAAAAAGCCCAGGTCTTGGATGTTCACATGTTTTTGATATCGTTGTTTCTGGTTCCCACGACACAGGGTATCCTAGTGTGGGGCCAGAAGCAATGTATGTGTATATAAATGTTATGTTATATTTATAGTCTAATGATGCGCGATTCGCAGGGGGCATACATCCAACACTCACTACGTCCGCGGACAAATCCGGTCATAAGGCGCGTGATTTAAATCGCGATCCTCATACAAAGTTATACTTACATATTGTGTATAACTATGTATGAGGATCGCAAATCATTAGGAAATATAATTTATTTATATTAGTAACGCCATACCGTTTATCCACAGGTATCTCTCACCAGCAAGACGTTGTCGGAAGTCCACCAAATCTTGCAGAACTGCCCTCAAGTCACGAGTCTCACCATAGAGTACGACGTCTCAATAATGGAGTCCGTAAAACTGGCCACCGGGCCTCTTTTAATAGAGATCGAAAGACCATGTAACGAGGATCTAGGACTGTTTCTGGCAAATCAGAGATACAGCGATGACGTGTACAGCTCTGGCTCGGATACGTACCAGAGAGTTGGGAACTGCAATGCTATCTACATTGATAGCATATTGCCTGCCAGTATCAGTGATAGGTAAGGTTTTTTTATGTACCCGTCCCCGTATAAACGTCCCTCTGCAGGGCACAGGCCTTCTCTCAGAGAAAGGAGAATTAAAAATTCTTCTTGTCTCAGAGAGAGTATGGGCTTTATTACCACGCGTCCCCACCGGGGATTGGCAATTTCAAATGTAGACTTTTAGTCTGGATCTACTTACGGGTGTTGTTATATCGGAAGAGTCCGACCAGGTGTTCGCACAGTTTAGATTATTTTTTTTTCAAAAATCTTAGTTCAAAAATTTCAAATGTATTTGAATACCTCAGACAGTCATGTTTCCTCACGATATTTTCCTTCACCGTTAGCGCGTGGTATCGCAGCTATAATTTCACAAATATACATAAATAAATCGTTGAAATTCTATGATATCCTTCCTTTCTTATCAACCCTTGTATGTCCCCACTGCTGGGGCATGGGTCTCTTCCTGCATCGCAGGAAGTTTAGGCCATACTCCGCCACGGAGGCTAAGTCCGGGCCTCCGTCTATGATATCAAATCGACTAAATTATTTTCAAAAACAAATTTAATGAATAATACATTTTGTAAAGAAGTAGAAGACACCTAGTTTGAATTGTAACATTCATTAAGTCACAGTTTTTGCGCTATTATGAATAAAACCATTTCATTTCAGAAGCTAAAGAAGAAACCACTTTTTTTTTAAAAAAAAGGTTCTTCATGAACCGATTTTATAATTTAAAAATTATTACTCATGAATGCGTAGAATTTTAGAACACTAGACACAATCGTCCTTCAAATACCTTTTGATATTAATAAGACATCTTTGACATCTAAATAATACTTGATGTTATAGAAAAAGTGATACGACACTATAATTTAAATATACGATGATGTTTTAATCAAAATGATAGACCTTTCTTGCCTGAGTGATCTTAAACGATCACGAAGGTTAAGCAACTCAAAGCGCGTTCAGTGCATGGATTGGTGACCGTCTACGACCAACGCTAGTGGCATTTTTCTGAGCGGTTCCAAGCTTTGCAAGGCACGTTAAGCAAGTTGGCTGCTTAACGTGCCTTGTTAAGCAAATTGTCAGAGGCCTTAGGGTAGCTTGAAAACTTCTGACATTTAGACCAGCCACTAGTCTTACAAGCCTCCACCAATCCGGACTTGGCCCCTGTTGTGGAGTATAGCCTATACCTTCCTCAGGGAAGAGACCCGTGCCCTTGGGTGGTGACGTAATGGGTTGATGATGACAGAAGAGTATATCAAAAACTTTATTTTTAAGTATCTAGTCTTAACGTTCCAATGTAGGCCACATGCCTTCTGTCAGAGAGAGATAAAGGCTTTATTACTACGCGTGCGGTGACCCGTCCCGTAACTACCGCTAGTGGCATTTTTCCGAGTACTTCCGTGCTTCGCAAGGCACGCTAAGCCATTGGTGCCGGCTGTCATGTAATGGCAGTCGTTAAGCCATGTCAGAGGCCTTATGGGCGGCTTGATAACTTCTGACAGTTAGGCCCGCCAATGTCTTACAATCCTCCACCAACACGGACTTGGCCCCGAGGTGGAGTATGGCCTACCCTTCCTGTGATGCAGGAAGAGACCCGTGCCCCAGCAGTGGGGACATACAAGGGTTGATAACGAACGAATGAACTACGTGTGCTAGTAATAGTGGTGATTCCGTCACTCTCTTCTTCTTCTGACCCTTTGGTGCCGACATAATGGGTTGGTGATAATGATGACAGTTAATTTCGTATGTGCAAGGTTAGTTGCTCATTGAGTCCTGAAAGCACGTCATATTCATTGATACTGAATATGACGTGCTTTCAGTCCCGATCGAATCGCGTATTTTCTCATTTTGAAACACTACGCCCTACTTTATCTGATCACCACCGGGTACAAGAATCAATCCCGTGGCCATCAGCGAATCTCCCAGGAGTTAATCCTTATCCCCTTCCGGTCGGCACTAAGCTGCTTGCTCTAATTCTTTTCCACTTCATGTTCAATGCCCCTAATCTCTCCCAATCTCGTTACTCCGCCATTGCTCGGTAATTTGGCGAGATTGTAACATCTATTGAGCTCTCAGGAGTGACAGAGATGTATTTAGGCAGGGGTCTGAAGCTAGTTAGCATTACAGTAGTGATAATGTACTGAGCGTCGAATTCACATTAAACTGAGAACAAGCTATAACATTCAGCCCTAGATAATTATAAACTACATTACCCAGAAATACTTGCCCTAAATCCAATATAGGAGCATAATTGACTGCTAATAACAGCTCAAATTATGTGATGTATTTAAGCGATTATCAAATGTGAAGAGGTACCTCACACTGAGAGCCATTTTTATGTACCTAAAAGTGGGGACTTAGGTCTAGTGATGAAATGTAGTTACAGATGTTCTGAGCGCAAACGATAACTTAAACTTCAAATTCAATTCTTAAATAACTAGGTAAGGTTCTATTATGGAAATGGAATAAAATGAGTAAAAATACGAATATACCTAAATAAGAATGGAAATTAATACGTCTGAAATTAAATAAATACCATAAAGAATTATCTATCTCTCTTTCCCCCTATGCGGATGAAAGATAAAATTCAAAACAATGACACCTCAAAAGAAGTCTGATCCAGTTTTAGAAGTTCTTTTCCTTAGCTGATCCCCGCTTCCGGCCCTGTGGAGCACCAAACGGCCCCCAGGCCGCTCTTTATTGATTCCTTCCTTATCAGATCCAGGAGATTGGTAGATTTGTTTGCCCTCCACTCGTTTCTTTAGTTAGTTGAAAACAAATTGTCAAATAAGGGGCATCAAATCAATCTACTGGCTTTTTATTAGGCCCAGGCTCTTTCGGTGATGAATTGACTAATGGCATTCGATTAGGGGGCGCTTTTCGGTTGGCCGTAAATTTTGCCGTTTTATTCGATTTGTGTTTGGCCATTTAAAAGTGCTTTTTAATTACGTGCCTACGTATTTTTATTTCACGACAATCAATCGGCTGCTGGACATAAGCCTTTCCTTAAGGCGGAGCCCTCAAGACCCATACAAACGTAGTTTGGTTTCTATATTTAAATGACATGGCGGAACACAATAAAACTTTGCCAATACGTTTAAAAGATTCAAATTAAGATTTGATCATACTTACTACTAAGAACAACAGATTAAAAAAATTGGCTCCTATGACTTTTCATGGAAACTATACTCAAGGCTATTTTATACAGGGCGTCCCACGGCTGTACATATGCCACATGGAGAGAAAGTACCTTTAATATTGTAGATGGAACATTTTACTGAAAGAAGAAGACATTATTTTAATTTCAAAAACAATCTAAACTGCATTCATAGATTTTTAAATTGAATTACGATTGAACTGGGAATCGAACCCGAATCATGCTTGCTATTATAACTTAATGTTTATGTATGTTTATAATAGTATTTATCTATGTAAGTTTATTTTATTACGTATACGTATGTATATAAATATTCGATGAGCACTAACTACCCGTTTCAATTTCTCCTTCAGCAATCTTTCCAATTTAAGGTTGCCTAGAAGAAATTGCTATCAGCAATAAGGCCGCCAATTGTACCTCTTCTTTTGTAACTGTTGTCTCTGTATTTTTTTCTGATGTGTACAATAAAGAATATTCTTATCTTATCTTATCTTAACCCGCTACACGAGAAAAAAAATTACCCTGTAGCTTTATCACACCGATAAACATAGAAACAAACATAGTTTTATTTTTATTTGGAAATGAAATGATGCCGGATCGTAATGAAAATTTTTGGAGGCACAAATCGAGGTTTCATCTAGGAAATAAGCCTATCAAAAAGAAATTACATTCTTGAGTAGAGTCTCTATGAATATTCATCGAATATACGAGCACAGAAACTCTTTCAATGAATTTGATCTACTTATAAAATTGATGTGTGTATTATAGTAGAAGACGGTGATAAAACACACACGCGTCAAAATGGAAAACGTTCTCCATTTTAGAAGTTGATAAAAAATATATTTCATAATCTCATTTGAATTCAGCTTCAGAAAACACTTCATTCTGTCAGTTTGTTTACCTAACTAATAAGTCTGCATCCACGGCCGACTTTGACTTCGTGAAGTTGAAGTTGAAGATATTATTAAATTACTGTGAAGAGAGCCTTAATTTTTTATCAGCTCAATACAAGTCAAACAATGCGACTGCAACGTTCGAGTGGTCCCTTCACGCATTTAGCGTGAGTGAAGGTGCCACTGGACGCTGTATAAAATATCAGCTCATAACGATATCAATGAAAGATCGATATCAACCCTTGTATGTCCCCACTGTTGAGACACGCCGGGACACTTCCTGCATCGTAGGAAGGTTATGCCACACTCCACCACGGGGCCAAGTCGGGTTAGTTGAGGATTGTAAGACAGTAGCTGACCTTACTGACCTTTTCAAAAAGTGAGCGAAGTTGACCTTTTCAAAAAGTGCAAATAAATAATTATCTTATCTTACTGACAGAAGTTATCAAGCCGTAGCATAAGGACTGTCATATTATGACAGAAGGCACCGACGTCTTAACGTGCCTTGCGAAACACACTTCTTCAGGCTATATTAGTCCACTGCTGGACCCTCCCCTAATGAGCGCCGTAGCGCAAGGTTGTGCCATCATTGGGGGGTAATGCCCATAATCCCTACGCTGCAGCGCGCTGGGCATGTGGACTGGGGATCGCAGTTTGGTGGAATTGTACTACAGGGGGCGCTGCTGCCTACCCCCGGTTTGAGTCCCTTAGTCACCTTCTACGACACCCGCGGGAAGAATTTGGGTTGGTGCTATTCTCTAGGCCGACACCATACAGCAAAACACACAAGCGCTGGGAAAAATGCCACTAGCAGTAGTCACTGCCCTGCCCTATTTACGATTATTTTTTATGTAGCCTGTAAACTTCTCTGCTATAGGAAGGCATAGGGCTTCTCTCAGAGGGAGTATGGGCTCAATTACCACGCAAGCCCACCGCGTATTGACAATTTCAAGCACTGAGATATTTGAATACCTCAGAGCTAATATCCGTAAAGCCCCATCTCGGATTTTTTTCAAAGCTTTTGCCCGAGAACACTTAGTCGAGAAGTGTTACTCCAAACTTCCTTAGCCGCTCCTTATGAGTAGAGTCTTTCCGATGTATGTCCTCCCTATTCATTACATTTAGATTTATGGTAAATGTATGGTAAATTATATGGTATTCCTTGCTTGTAAGAAGTAAGAAATTGTGTACATTTATAAAGATGTGTATTTGTATGTATGTGTGTATATATAAATATATATAGTGTATTATAAGTATATATTAATGTGTAAGTTTGTTTAATTATACCACATTACTATATTGTCCTTTTTTTTGCACGCCTGCTAACTTTTTCGTCTACCTCCTGCGGTTGACTGGTAGAAAATGCTTATGGTATTAAGTTCGTCGCATTGTACGTTTTTACTGTCCAATAAATTATTAATAATAATAATAATACCTCAGACACTCATGTTTCCTCAGATTTCCGCACTGGCCTAGATTGACCAGTGCGGGCATATACCAATCACTTTGTTTTCTAATTTATGTACATTTGTGAAGATATACTAGCAAAACTACTCGCTACATACGATATTAGAAAAAATGGTTCGTTTGCAGATGCGGCGCCCTGCATCCTGGAGACCAGCTCCTGGCCTTCGACGACCACGTGATCGATGGGAACAACTACACGGCTGAGGAGGTCATGTGTTACTTGGAAAGTTGTGAAGCTGGGTTCACTAGGCTTCATATTGCGCCAAGACATGTGCTGGCCCATGGTGGACGGTATACTAGAGGTGAGACACACACACAAACACACACACAAACACACACACTCACAGATACAAATAAACACATTCTGTTACTCATTAATGCCAGATTGGCTAATCGGATAAATCCGGTTTTATGTTTTACAACAACTTTTCTTCCGTGACTTTTTTTATGGTTTCGTATTTTGCGAAATGTCGGGGTATGCCTAATATTACACAGAGTACGCCGTCCGTACTCTTAGGTTAAGTCATATCTGTATAATTTCCTTTTTTATGTACAATCTCTCTTTCTCAGAGAAGGCCTAATACCCTGCGGTGGTACGTTTATATGCTACATTTTTTTTTACAATATTGTATTTAAAAACCTATTTAGAGGCTAAAAATTTCACCCATGCCGGGATTCGAACCCGCAACCTCTGGCTATCCGTGCCAGAGGTTGCGGGTTCGAATCCCGGCATGGGTGAAATTTTTAGCCTCTAAATAGGTTTTTAAATTTGTTCCTTAGCACCGGTTAGTGCATTAAAAATAAAAATAGTATAATATTGTATTTATATTGGGTTGGTAAATTCAGATTTAATCCACAATCTTATTTTTTCACAAAGTGTTTTTCACATCTGACACTGATAGCAAAATTAGTCATTGACAACCTTTTTTTTTATAAATAATACAATGAACTACATCGAAATCTTAAATCTTAAAAAACCTCACGTTCATGGGAATTTGCAAAACCCTTAAGAAATGCGAAACGAAAGTAACAGAAAACATCATAAAGGTACTATTTATTAAACACAATTCTGTCCCGGTATCTTTTTGTTGCTACAAATGGCAACTGACTCAGAATTTAGCCATAAACAAACAAATAAAAATTTAATAATGAACGACTACACAATCATGAATCTAAAAAAACCTCATATTAAATATCAGCAGACAGGACGAATCTACTTCACCTGAAAGAGATTGAATAAGACGTTTCGCCTACTGGTTTTTTAAATTCAACTCATCCATGGCGACATTGTTTGTGATTTTTTAGCCCTTCCCTCCCATCTTCCGGCCATGCGGTTGATTGTAGAAACGTAAAAAAATACAGGACAGTAACATTATACGAGTGGCTATTAGACGGTGTGAAAAAAAGTATCCCACCAAAAACATTCTTTCAAAACTGGCCAAGTCTCGATGGAGCTGCTCGTTTATCTCTAAAAAGTAATGAAATCTAGACAAAGTCGTGCCAAGTCTAAGGTTCCTTACTGCGATTTCTTTATTATTATAATTAATGTTGTGTGACTCTTATCCAGAGGTTCTCAAATAGGGGCCTGAAAATGCGGCAAAATGGTTCCAGTAAAGACGATACGGCAGTGTTTGCTTTGCGCTCGACTTGGCGGGGTCACTGCAGTGCCCCCCGATAAATCTTATAAAGGTTTGAATTCTTTAGTAGCCACACTGCAGTCTGTAGCGCTCGCGGAGGACCTGGCACTGACTGAAAATCAGCGCTGAAGGCTTGTCCATCAGCATACTGCTGAGTCAGTTGCCATTTATCGCAGCAGTGACACGCCGTGACATTTAGTGTTCTTTTCTTTTTTTAAATGTTATGTTTTACGTTTGTTTTGTAATTGTGGCGTGTGTACTGTGGCAATAATAAATCTTTTTCTTCTTCTTAAATATACAACAAACTTAGTTTAACATCTGTTTAGAGGCTAAAAATTCCACCGATGCCGGGATTCGAACCCGCGACCTTTGGCTATCCGTGCCAGAGGTCGCGGGTTCGAATCCCGGCATGGGTGGAATTTTTAGCCTCTAAATAGGTTTTTAAAATTGTCCTTAGCACGGGTTAGTGCATTAAAAATAAAAATAGTATAATTAGTTTAACATACTTTGTTAATGTGTGGAAGCTTGTTATCGGCTTTAAAACATTGTTCTTGTACTACATTTAAGCTTCGACTGTTATTTAAGCTGTTGGTTTCCCAAACTTGAAATTAAATAAAAAATATGTATATATTTGTATCAATAATGAATTCTGAGACTGATTTAATGGATTTTACCTAGAAAAAATGGAGCATATTGCAAAAAACAGGATAAAACTTATTAATTTTGTATCTGTAGCAATTTTATCGGTAACGGCCAGGATTGCTCGAATCTATAGTGACGTCACAGGCCATATGTGACGCTATACTGCTCAAGAGCGATTTGGCGGCTTCGTTTAAAAATTAATATATTTTTTTAAATAACACACTAAGGATTTAAAAATAATGGCACTTATTAAACACCAACGAAAAATGTGAGTTGATTTTAATTAATAAGTCAAATAGCCTATTTACTTAAAAGGAAAACTATCACGGTTAAACAGACTTCACAAGTAGGTAAACCAGTAGTAGGCGACCAACTTGTAAAAGGGAAACTTCGTACAAATTCTATTGAAACGCAGTTTGATAACGTCGCTAGTTCTGTAAAGCAGGTAATAAAGTCCTCCTCCAACAGAACTACACTGCGCGTGGCCAGACACATGTTTTGGAGTTTTTTTTTGTCCCCGGCCGGGGTTCGAACCCGGGACCTCTTGCATAGTAGGCAGACGCGCTACCGTTGCGCCACAGAGGTCGTCAATACTAATTTTGATTATACAAATTGTATTATATTTTCTAGTTTACACAATAAAGAGTTGTAGCCTATATACAACCCACTGCAGGGCACAGGCCTTCTCTCAGAGAGAGTATGGGCTTAATTACCACGCGTGCCCGCCGCGGATTGGCCGTGGCATTTGAAGCGCTGAGGTATTTAAACGGGTTTCCTCACGATATTTTCCTCCACCGTTAGCGAGTAGTATTGCTACTATAAATTTACAAATGTAATAAATGTACATAGCTTAGAAAATAAAGCCATTGGTACATGCCCGCAGTGGGAATCGAACCTGAGTCTCCCGCTTCAGAGTACATTGTTAATGTCTACGACACAGCATGCACACGTTGGCCCTTCACGGCCATCGTATGAGAGTAGCAGCGACGACCCGCCATTTTTTGTTTTACTTTTTCTGATCGATCCGTAAGGAGCAGCGCAGTTTAACATTAACCCCCTTATTCATAATAGTCCGCTAGCTTAAAACAGCTGCTAAACAGTGTTCTCTTTCATTCTGACTTAGGTCAATAGAAGAGGACAGAGTGAGAATAAGCATTGCTTAAAGTTAACAGACTATTATGAATAAGGGGGTTAGCGTTTTATTTCTAATATTTTCATTAAACATTATACAGTCCACTCTCTCTCTCTCTTTATTAACAACTGGCCTATCTATTTCTGCCTATCTAAAGACACATGCTTAAGCGGTTTATTTTATTGAACGTAAATTAGGAATATACTATTTTTATTTTTAATGCACTAACCCGTGCTAAGAACAAATTTAGAAACATATTTAGAGGCTAAAAATTTCACACGGATCTGGCACGGATAGCCAGAGGTTGCGGGTTCGAATCCCGGCATGGGTGAAATTTTTAGCCTCTAAATATGATTGTAAATTAGGAACTTAAGCCTGTTAATTTATGATGCAACACATTAAACCAACACTATTGAACCAATATTTCGCACTTCGATTAAAAGCACGCCTCCATAATAACTACAAAACTCGACTAATATAATTCCAATTTATGATAGAAAAGTACAGTGGGGATATCTGCAGCTCAGTATCTGTAGCTTCTATTGCTATAGTCGTAAGTGCAAATATCGCGTGAAGAGATACCTGATCGTCTCGCTTACTGTACATAATACTCCATGTGATACGAGAGTATGGTGAACACGCTCTACGCCCGCAAGCTAACTAAAGTTTAGTTTCAATAGAGTACAGCAGATATGGGATTTCTCATTGGCGTGAAACGAAAAAATCACGTAGCGCATGTGCCTACCATGCGATATAGAGGTTCGATCCCCGGCTGGGGACAAATAAAAAAAACCCCAGGTCTTGGATGTTTACATGTTTGTGATGTCACTGTTTCTGGTACCCACGACACAGAGTATCCTAGTGTGGGGCTTTAAGCAATGCATGTGCCTGTATGTAAATGTTATGTTATGTTATACTAGGTTGTCTTTAATAGACGCAATTCTCCAAATAGGGTACCTAATTAGAGTCTATCATTTACTATAGTTTACGATTTTTCTGCTTTGTAAGAGCGCTATCTGGTAAGTCTACTAGATAGGGTTACGGATTTATAAAAAGCATTATCATGCTTTTTAGGGCTGCGAAACACTAAAAATTTAAAATATATTATGTAAGACAATAAAAACAAAATACTTTAAAAGGCTTACATATCTAAGTTTTTATATTATTTTTAATGCACTAACCCGTGCTAAGGACAATTTTAAAAACCTACATATTTAGAGGCTAGAAATTCCACTCATGCCGGGATTCGAACCCGCGACCTCTGGCTAGCCGTGCCAGCGCTCTCCCCGACCGACCCCCGTACCGACATCAGTGAAATTTCGAACCTCTTTACGATACTCTCTGTATTCCTGTGTTGCTGTCTGTACGTAATACAGAGAGTATGGCATTGCTAAGAATTTTTTTCATTTTACATTTCTTTAATATGCGATTGGAAAATAGTATAAGCTTTTTTTATTATGATTTTCGACATGTTGATATAATGTAGACTTTTAGTCCGGATTTACTTACTTGTGTTGTGCTTACGAAAGTTTTAGTTCAAAAATGTTGATATAATTATTAAATACTAGCTGACCCAGCGAACTTCGTACCATCTAACAGTCGATTCTTTACTTTTTTTATTTTTCTCTCCGTAAGAACCATCCTCGTACTTCAAGGAATATTCTATAAAAAGAATTAGCGAAATCGGTTCAGCTGCTCCCGAAATTTGTGCTTACCAACACATTCGGAAATTCATTTTTATATATTACTAGCTGACCCGGCGAACTTCGTACCGCCTAACAGTCGCTTATTTTAAATGATTATTCTGCTATTCGGGACACCGGATCAGCTAGGAAGATAAAAAAAGAAAAAAGAAAGTTAATAAGTCAACAATTACATTACGACGAAAAATAAAAATTATAAAGTAACCTATTTAGAGGCTAAAAATTCCACAACGGGATTCGAACCCGTGACCTCTGGCTATCCATGCCATTTTGATTAAATGTTCCACATGGACAATGTATCATATTATCTCATGCAAGCCAGGATCTACTTGTTCATTAGGGATTTCAGCTGATATGACTTCACCAACTTCATTTGGCCTAATTTTTTCAACCAACCAAATCAAAATGTTTGCATGCGGCAATCCACGTTTCTGCCACTCTACAGAATACATCCAGCAACGTGTCTCGCCAAACACACAATGTTTCACAATTAAATCCATTAAAGATTTCTACTTTTGAACACTCTTGCTGTCATGTCGATCAATAGGTGATTGCCCAGGGAATAACGCTTCTTTAATTTTTAGCCATTGTGGATTGCATGTAAATGTTATGAACAAATCTGCTGTGCCATATTGCCGAACATATGACATCGCATCTTGAGCATACTCATGCATATGCCGAGGACTTCCGATGTAAGTTGCTGGAAGAATAGTCATCCGGCCAACATTTTCTGCATTTCCATCGGAATTAATTGCATTTCGAAGGCGAATATACTCTTCAGATCGAAGTTTGGTCAGATTCAACCTGATGAATGTTAATCTCTCAACAACATATCTGTGACATAATCGCCGGCATTTCAAGATGTAATTGTCTTAATTTTCTCTGATCATTAAGTGGTGTGAATAATAGTTCATTGAACTAACTTTTTTGTTCATTTCAGAACGTGTAAATATTTTTTTAATTATAATGATGACAGTTGAATAACAAATTAAACTTAAATTAAATAAAAAAAAATAGTAGGTGATATAGTGCATGAGGTAACATGGCATAAACCAATATTTAAAATATTACCTGTAATGGGATTTATCATCTTGATTGAGAAATCATAGCCAACTTCACCTTGCCAAAATATAATTGGCTATTGCAGTGCATCATATGAGCGATGTGTTTCCTTAATACGCTGTAATTGATTATTTCGGCAGTGTAAAACAATATCATGTGACTCCAAATTTTTCCCAACTACAACCATGGCAACTTCATCGATAGTAGGTGCATCAAAACGTCGTCGAGTTTTATAAGCTCTCATAACAACTTTGTGATCATCAGTTGGCATCATATCCATAGCACTTTTAAATAAGATAATCAATTGAGTTTTGCAATTATTGTTCAACTATTGGCCTTTTCACTGAATTGTTATGCGCACACCGTAGATTGATTTCTTGTGGAGAATTGACCATGAAATAAATTTGCAAGAACTAGTCGCTATCTGGCATTGGTAACAAAGAACCTGCTCAGTGATATATTTGACCTTGTATCTGTAAAGGGAAAAAAATCTATGGTAAAAATGTGTATGGGCCATAATAGTTACATAATACATTGTATACAAATACTATTACGAACCTTAAAAGTTGGAATGAAACTGTCCCGAACTACTTTTGTTGCTCCAAATGAAATCATTTGAAAGCAGTCGTTGTATTGTTGAATATTTTTAAAAAGTGTATGGAATCTGTTCCTATTCCTAAAACCAATGAGTACAATGGGTCTGGAGGTGGAAGCAATGGTATCAATTTCACCTTTCCATCTGTGTAACACAATCCGTTAGCTTCATTTTTGTATTTCAATGTTTTACAATATTGTCAAACTGAGCTCATAGGTCCAATAGCAACACAGTAAAGTTGTAGGCACTGTAATCAATGGACATATCGCAACAAAAAGCAGCTCGATTTAAACTTGCACCATTATTAGTCGAATCTCGCGCTTCACGGTTCTGACTTAACCGAATTCTTTCATGATTTGTTGCATTTCGGGTTTTTCTGCCTAAATTTGTCTGCCGCCTTCAATTCAATTCTTGTATACGGCACCCTCTAGGATTCTGCCAATGTCAAGTTTGTGGAGATGGCACTCTATGAGGCATTCAATGAGTCACACACACACACACAAAACGTTTTTAAATTAATAGAAATTTGTGGTTTTTACATTTACGCATGCACAGTGCACAGAAAGAGACGTTTACATTTAAAGTGACATTAGCACCGACAATTTACATTTTACCACAGACAATTGGTTTTTTTTGACAATCGTATTATTAGGTATTGATCGTAGATAGAGTAGAACTACTCCCTCTACGGTATTGATAAATATTGAAGAAGTAAGAAGAAAAAATATTGACATTAATATTTATGCGATACTAACGTCATTCAATTTCAATGAGGCGTTTTCAAAAAAAAAAAACTAGTTCCACAACACTTACTAGATGGCGTGAAAGTCACAAAAATTTATGTGTCAAATCAATCCGACAAAACATTTTTTGTAAAAAGGATGCCAAGACACAAGCTCATGATATGATAATAATATGCGTACAGTTTAAAAAGATATCAGAACTCATGATGAGCCAAGCCCCCAATTTTACAAGGCACGCATTCATACAAGCCTTATACAAACCCTAACTCTATCAATGTTACATAATTTTATTATAATTTTAACACCTTAGCATAATAATATGACTTGGCCCATACGCGGCCGTCGCACAGACTCTTCTATGGTCTTAATTAAGGAAAGAAATTGGGTATTGTAAAACGGCCATGTCCTATTTTTTACCATGATTGGTAAAACTAGGGCTTGTCTTGTCATCCTTTACATGACATGTTTTTTTTGGATTTTTTTTGTAGGATGGTTTGTTTATTCGAGCTATGTAAAATCCCATACAAAAATGTTCGTCGATTTCTGATTTTTTCTAGTTATCTGACCTAATTTGGCCCCATACACTTTCTATCCCTATCAACAGCAAAATTAGATGGCATGATATAGGATTGGTAATACGAAACACTTCAAGAAGACGTAGGTCATCTAAACAACTACATGGTCGCAATAAAGTTATGAATTATTAGTTAGTGCCATACTCATCTTCTGCGCGTCTTGGCGAGAGCACTCCCGTGCCCCTAGAAGAGTGCACAGACTAAGTAGGAGTAGGAGATACTGTGTTTGTATTAGCAAGTTTTTACTTTGGTTTCGATACTTGTAAATTAGGAAGTTTCTTTTTAGGAGTATAATAATGCCTATCTGTGCCGTTGTGACGTGCAAAAATGCAGGAGTTCATGCATTCCCCAGTGCCAATGAAACCCTGAAGCGACAGTGGATCAAAGCAACCAGAGTAGATGTAAATCGTAAAATTTGATGGAACATGCGTAAACATTCATGTGTTTGTTGGGATCATTTCACCCCAAACGATTATAGGACACGTAAGTACGAATTTCTTCGTTTAAGTTCAGTAAAATTTAAGTCACTTTCTCAGTATCAAGAGCAGAAAGGAAATGAAAAATCACAAAATGCAAACAGAACGGTCGACCAAACCAACACCTGCGTCAATTTAAATACTCTTTGGCGTCAAGAAGCGTGCGGTCACAACCACAGATTAAATGAAAAATGCTACGTTGATGACAGAACTATTTTCGTCAACTAAGCGCCATCTATTGAGTTTTTGTGTTATTAACTTTTTTTTTCTTCTGAAAACGGCTCATTGATTTGCCTTCCCGGAACTTCTCCACTAACACTTAAACTTTATGGTATGGTAATAAAGTTCAAATTGACCTATTATTACGAATCTTTTGTATGGGAGTATAAAAAAGTGTTGTTTTTACTCTTTTTCAAGCATTTTTCTATTTTTTTCTCTCCGTAAGAACCATCCTCGTACTTTAAGGAATATTCTAAAAAAAGAATCAGCGAAATCGGTTCAGCCGTTCTCGAGATTTGCGCTTACCAACACATTCGGGGATTCATTTTTATATTATAGAAATATATTAATAAAATTAAATACACTTTGAAGTGGCAAAATAGTGATAGTCATTTGTCCGACATTTCAAGTGTCACGACAAAGTGCCTTCTTCCGGAAGAGACTACCTTTCCCACCTTAAACGAGAGTTTTAGAACTAATGGGAAAAGCTGTTGCGAACAGCAAACTCATATTATGTGAAAGACTCAAGTTTTGACGTTCCAGATACGTTTGATGAACAGATCTCCCAAGTTAAATTGAGGCTTTATGCTCAAACACCAAAGCGACGTAAAGCGACTCTGTGGATATATCAAATCGTATCGGTAATACGTATATATTCAGCATTGTCCTACCTTATAGTACTTAACGCACTCAAGGGTTGTCTGGAAGAAATTACTTTTAGTAATAAGACCGCCAGTTGTACCTTAATCTGTATCTTCTTATTTTCTAAATTGTAATTCCTGGTGTGCAATAAAATATATTCATTTCATTTCATTTCAAGAAGACATCGGGAGCTAGTCGAATCGAGTGATTGGAATCAATCACTTGAGTTTAGCAACAACAGGTGCGGGCAGGTGCAGGATGGGTGACCGTCCCGTGACTACCGCTAGTGGCATTTTTCTGAGCGCTTCCGTTGATCTTTTTGAACGGGTTTTTTTTTGTTACAAAACATTGTCATTTCTGGTTTAAATGTTTCAGTAAGACTTTGAACCTAATTTGTCCAAAAAAGAAGATGGGTTTAGTATACGCAGTTACCCCACTGTACAAATATTTGTGCGACTGTCAACTGTCAAATCTCAAAGAACAAAGGGAATCTTTGCATCTGGCTTTTCCCTAAATCAACCTCGCTTAGCCAGCGGCCACACAGAAGCGGCGTAGAAAAGATTCGTAAAATACGCGCAAAACTAATCACACAAAACGTACTGAAGTTACCGGACGAAACCGGCACAGAAAAGACGGGGGAAGGGCGCGATTTGTATCTTAAGAAAGCACGGGAATCAGTTACAGTATACACACAAGATACTTAACAAATCGATATGAGGTCCCCACTGCTAAGGCAGGGGTCTCTTCCTGCATCGCAGGAAGGTTAGGCCATAGTCCATCACGGGTGCCAAGTCCAGGTTGGTGGAAGATTGTGTACAGCGGTGGGCCATACTGCCAGTCGTTATCAAGCCACTCATAAGGCCTCTAACATCGCTTAGCGACTGCTATTACGTGACAACCAGTAGCAACAGCTTAACGTGCCTTGCAAAGCACTGGAAGCGCTGGGAAAAATGCCTCTAGCAGTAGTCACGGGACGGTTACCCAGCCTGCACCTGATCGCGCCTGTTTTTGCTTGACCTTAGTGATTGATTCCAATCACTCGGTTCCACCCGGCCACGAGTCTCTTCATACGGGGACATGGTTTTATTTTAATGTTTCTGGCAGATTTGATGCCAGAAACTTTAAAATAAAACCGGATTAAGGCCAACGCAGCTGCGTTGCATTTCGTTTTATTCTTGATGCAATCACATAGCCTATCAATTGATCAATTTGTCAAGTTCAGTGACGTCGTATATATACTCATGTTTGTACCGAACTGACCTAACTGTATTTATCTAGTATAGGAAGAGCGGGGCTTCCAGGCACAGGTGTCTATACACTTAATAGGAAGTGTAAAATTAATGTTAAGTTGATAACGAAATAAATATTTTTATAATTTGTATTTTTGTCGTTGCGGCGACATGTCGCGTCTTTTGCGCGCCCCCGTCCGACGTCCTTTCAGTGTGGCCCCTGGCTCAGAGCACTTCTTATTGCGGCCCAAAGATTACGAGAAGCTTTCGCGTGGGATTCCTTAACTCCGTTTTCGTTTCAGAAAACTCAATATCGGGCGCATCGACGCTGAACACAAAGAAGCAGAGACAAAGGAACTTCCGACAGAGCTCCATGCCTAAGTTGGGCCTACAAGACGACTACGGTACGTAACTGTCTATTACAGCGGATCTCAACCTTTTTTGGTAACGGAACCCTTTTGGAAAGCGAAATACTTTACGGAACCCAATTGGTAAAACAGTTGTTCAAAAAAATGTATTCTTTATTAATAAGCATAAGAAGCGGCGGTAGCTCAGTGGGTAGAACCATAGACTGGCAAGCGAGAGCCCCAGGTTCGATCCCGAGTGCGGGCATATACCAATGACTTTGTTTAATTTCAAACTTACCACACGCTAACGGTGAAGGAAAAACATCGTGAGGAAACCCGCGGCTTGGTTGGCTCCGCACGTATTGACTAGTCTTTCCTGTGGGCTAGGCCGACTAAGCTGTCAGGATGGTATAGGTGCTGGGCAAGCCTACACCATCTATAAAACCATGTCCCAGGCACTACAGCGTCGTAGTGGTCCCTTCACCCTTCTAGTGTGAGTGAGGATACCACTGGACGCTGTATAAATCATCTCATTAAGTAGATGCAAAAAGGCCAATATTATTATTAATAAAAGTACAATGTAACATACATACATAACCTCACGCTTGTATCCCAGAGGGGTAGGCAGAGACCAGGGACTGCCACTTGTCAAGATCCTGACAGAGCACCTTTGCTTCACCAACGTTCATAATTTGTTGCATGCACGCACGTCGGGTTACAATGTAACAATTACTATTCATTACTTTACCTAGTAAATACTTTACTTAGTGAGAGCTGTTTGAATTTTAGTTTCGAAATTCTTTGAAATCCCTACAGGGGTATCGTGGAACCATAGGGTTCCGCGGAACACACTTTGAGTATGGCTGGTCTAATATAATATCCCAGTAAAGACGTGACTCCTACGATTCACGTCTTTATTTGTAGCTTTCGTTCCACGCCTTCTATCAGAAAGATTATGGGCTTAATTAGGACGCGTGACCATTTCAAATTTGCAATTATTTCTAGTGCTGAGGTAGTTATTAATTTTTAACTGACTTCAAAAAAGGAGGAGTGATAACCTCCTCCTCCGGTTAAAAAAGTAGGTAGTATTCGACGCGTATATTACTTTTTTGTTTCAATGAACTTCATTGAATCTTACACGATTTGGATTTTTTTTTCGTGTGGTATTTTACATTGGTATTGTAATTAGATACAATGCGTTTAAAATAAATCATAATAAAATGTTGAAATTGCTCAAACATATTTGGTCTGTTTAAACATTTAAAATATGTAGTCAAACATCTCGGACACACAGGTTTCCTCACGATGTTTTCAGCAATGGAGAGGAATGATTATATGCTGGAATTTCAATCGGATACCGGCATGTACCAGTGGCTTTGTTTTCTAATTTATGTAGGTACATTTGTGAAGTGACAGTAACAATATCACTTACTGCGAAGGAAACCATAATGACTAATATTATTATAAATTGCGTGAGGGAATAAAGTCATAGTCTATGACCAATTTGTATGGCGCGTATTAGGCATTCAATCAATGCGTCCTGTCGGTCATGTCATACGGAGCCGAGACATGGATCCTGACAGTGAAACTAGCCCACCGATCGCATGTCACTCAGCGAGCTATGGAAAGGTGTATGCTCGGATTCTCGTTAAGGGACAAAGTCCGAAACGAGATTATCCGACAAAAAACCAAAGTCACTGACGTAGTTCAGAAGTGTAGCAGGCTGAAGTGGCAGTGGGCTGGTCACATCTGTCGCAGAATCGATGATCGTTGGAGCAGACGGGTTCTCGAATGGAGGCCCTCAACTCGGCAAGCGTAGTGTATGACGCCCTCCGGCCAGATGGACCTACGACATGAAAAAGGTGACTGGTGGTGACTAGGGTAACTTAGTCGGTTTGCCGGCCACCTTCAGTTTTCGGCCATCACGCAGTTTTTACGAAATAATAAGAAAATAAAATAGGCCCGAGTAAAAAATCTATTGTTACCGCATAGATTCTAATGATGTCTTTGCCTACATAATTAAGTATCTTAGTAGCGTTTCATTTGTTTCGTCAGTTTTCCCTCGCGTTTCAAGCAATGTGAGAGTGTGTCGAAAGCAGAGAAAAAAATAGTGCGCGCCAATTATTTGCATGGTAAGTTACGACATTGTGTATTGATTTATCCACCAAAATATTACTATAATGCACAGTTAATATGTTAAACTGATGTTATTTTGATGAAAATGTCTATAATACTTAGTACTTTTAGTAAATATTAGGTGGACGGATAACTAACTTAAATTTTGACGAGCCAGTTGATTCTCGGCCGCCTGGCCGAAATCTGACACCGATCCTACGATTATAAATTCATTACTTTACCATTGAATAATCACTTTTTCCAAATCATATTGTTGAGATATAATTTAAAAAGTATCCTGATTTATGCAGTTAGATTTCGGCCGCATGTTTACTAATTGCATTCGTGCTTAAAATCCATTTTAATTGTTTTGTATAACGGTGGCCGGGAGAGGGACTTCGTAAATCCACTTTTCGGCCTAAGTGTAATAAAATGACCGAGAACTAAGGATATTTAGGTTATTTTTCGGTCATTTATAAAAGCGGTGATAAATACTAGTAAATCTATTTATTTCAATAAGTTTCTCTTATATTAACTAAGATCCTGATCTAAGAGAACTCTTTCATCCTTGATTTGTTCGAAAGAGTTTAATTATATATTGACATTGGCGGCCGAAAGTTAACTCCTTCAAATTAGGTTGTCGGCCATTTTATGCAAGGTGGCCGAAACCCGGGTTGACCAATTTTGTTTATCGGCCATGATTTATTGAGAGGCCGGAAATTGGCTAATGTTTTAGTTTTAAGTATAAACAATATTAAAAGCTCTTTGATTTTTTTTACTCATTTTATTGTTATTTAAAAACGATACACCACCATAAAAATAAGAGTTATTAGAAAAAATAAAATGGCCGAAAACTAACAAAACAAGTGGCCGTAAACTGAAATAGGTGGCCGGGAAAGGGCAAAATCCACACCTCACGATATTTTTATTTTTTATAATTAAACGATAATGTTTTCTTAGATGAAGGTTTGAAAAATGGAAATTGCAATAGTTTTACGATTCAAAAGTATTTTATTTGTCCATTTTTGTTTACTCAGTCATTGAAAAAAATCGCTCTGAATATGAAAATGTCCTTAAATGGCCGAAAACCGGCTAAACTACTAGATGGCAAAAACGGGAGATCGGGTTTTGTAGCGCACCCTGGGCGAGGCTTATGTCTAGCAGTGGACCGCAATAGGCTGAAATGGTATTAGTACCACGTGACTATATTCGCTTTTCGACTGTTTATTCAGTCAAAAAGTCAATATAGTCACGTGCTACTAAAACGAGCCACACAAATCTTCCTTAGACTATGACGTAATTTTTTCACGTACAGTCTGTTAGCTTTTAGATTATACCTCGGGCTCTAGAGTAGGCTTCGGTTTTCGCCGAAATCACACAAGTGTGTGTATGTATATATAATATAATACTACTTCCTGCTCTGTTATTTACTTTTCTTCACTATTTTGAAAAGTTATGTAAAATTAGGTGTGATATTAGTTTTGATATATCTATTACACGAATATATCCGATTCTATCCGATAGAAGTCGAGGTACATTATAAAGTGTTATCTGTATATTTATATTTTAAAATTTTATTTTATTTTTCCTTTCTTACACCTATAAACAATAAAATGCCCTTGTAAACAGCACAATAGCACACTAGTTAGCACTAGGATTATTGTAAAACACAGACCCAGGCTGACACAGCCCTGGCTTAGTAAGGGGCCTGGGTTCAATATTATTTTATAAGTGTGTAATATCGAAACTGTTTTTATGTTATAATTCTTGTAATGCTTTTTTTATAAAAAATAAACTTATTATTATTATAAATTCTAAAAGCTAACAGACTGTACAATTTATCAAAATTTGAGTTATCTCGTAAAATTGGTTGGAGACAGAGGGCTTAAACTTTATATAAGACCTGCACATGAAATCGCAATTGAATACTAATGAACTTATTGGGATCCTTCTCCTAGACTCCTGGCACCTACGTTCATGTAAATGTTACAGTCGAAAGTCTGAAACGGTCGAAACTAGTTTTGACTGTTAAATTTAGTGAAAACTTGTTTTGTCTGCAGAAAAATAAAGTCAGAAGAAATCAGAAGTCTTAAACGTTTAAAACTAGGTTTTACTGTTAAATTAAGTCAAAACTAGCTTTAACTGCAGAAAAATTATGTAAAATTCTAATATGTATCCAACAACGTCTAGTTGGTTTTCGGTCTTACATGTGTAATCTAACACGCTCCTTTGCGCTCTGCTACGCTAGGCGCTTCGTCGCACCTATATTTTTGTTGTCGCAGATCGTGATGCATCATTTTAGGAAATTTCACTGATGCCGGTGAGTCGTCCATTAGCTCAGTTGGAAAGAGCGCTGGCACGGATAGCCAGAGGTCGCGGGTTCGAATCCCGGCATAGGTGGAATTTTTAGCCTCTATAGGTTTTTAAAATTGTCCTTAGCACGGGTAAGTGCATTGAAAATAATATAATCATTTTAGGTGTTTTAACCATTTTGTAAGGGATTCAGATGAGGACTGGGTCTCCGTGATTGAAAAATTAATTGAAAGAGGATATACAGAGAAAACACGTGGGGGTAATGTGCGCAGAGCGCGCGCGGGTCACTCATCGGTGCCTTGAGTTGAACCGATTTGCAGGGCGAGGTGACCGGCGTATGCTTTGCTTTGCAAAGTTACCCTCATTCGTACATTTATTAAAACGGTCAAGAACGAACAAACTTAATTCTAACACAATCATACAGCGTTTTACATATTGTACATCACAACGTGTACGCGTCGTCTACACATTTGGTATTTCAAATGTAAGCTTTGGAGAAAAGTACTTTTGACTGATTTGAGCAGTGAAAACTAGTTTTGACCGTTTAAGAGTTTTGACTGTAACATAAATACCTCTCTAAGCTTTGACGCCAGCCAACTGAAGTGAAATCCGCCGTGGATTTACACTGTTTGCGTTGTAAGTTAGGGATATGCCCACCTTTCTATGCATGCTAATGGTTACGCTCAAAGCATGTTATTCACTTATTTGTTTACTTTCAAATACGGGGAAATTCAACAGCTTTAGGACTTACTCGTTAACTTCGAAATATATTTTGCAACCATGATTAACAGAAATAAGATAATATATGTAAACGCGGCACTAGTAGACATGTATACATACATAACCTTACACCTGTATCCCAGAGGGGTAGGCAGAGACCAAGGGCTGCCACTTGCCACGATCCTAAGAGATCACAACGACAGATTGACATTTTCAACTACCGCCGCGTCACGCCATGTTTCCACAATTGATTTCATTTATTCTATTGAATTTCATTATAAAATGTTACTTGGAGCCGTAATTTTTACTTTATCTGTTAGTGCATTTCATAAGCTATTCGGAGGTATACTTTATTTTGTGGTAGCTGCAGCAGTTCTATAGTTATTACAGTTTTTCTAACAATGGTACTGTGCAAAAATGTGCAAAAAAATCGCAAAAAATGTAATTCGCGAGCGCGGACGGTTAAGGCTTCCGTGGCCGCGCGACCCGGACGTTTAAGTGGATAAGTCGTTGCATACACGCACGCCGGTTCCGGGTACTTTTTATCTTTCCCTTTGCTAATACATCCCCTATTGGGTCTATGTTTGTCCGCCTGAGACATCCCTTACCTAGTAGAGTATGGGCTTAATTACTACACGTGCCCGTATTTTAACACCTCAGACACTCAGGTTTCTTCACGGTGTTTTCCTTCACGTTAGCGAGTGGTATTGCTACTATAACTTCACAAATGTATATAACTTAGAAAACGAAGTCATTGGTATGCCCGCACTGGGAATCGAACCTGGGTCTCTCGCTTCCGAGTCCATTATTCTACCCACTGGGCTAGCGCCGCTCGCTACACAGCAGTGTATAAGACAAATTAACTTGCAATGAATATGAAGATAAGTTTAGTTTACAAGCAATGAAAAAATAATTTGGCTTTTAAACAATGTAACACTTTCCAACTGAGTTTCATTTAGAAATCTTCTAATTTTCCGAGAATCTCAACGCCTGCTCGGGTGTCCTTAATTAAGGTAGGTAATATTGGCGCTTAGCCGAAAGCCGAACTCATTTTACCTAAATAAGATCTCGAGAAATACTTTGAGCGCTTTGAATACCGTGTGCTACGCCCGGTTTAGTCATCTCTTGCCTAATTACCTTCCTACCAACTATGTATTGAAAACGAATCTCCTACTTCTCATAGTAAAGCACTTGTGTCCTAGTCGAACCGAGGGATTGGAATCAATCAGTTGAGTTAAGCAACAACATGCGCTGTCAGGTGCAGGATAGGTGACCGTCCCGTGACTTCCGCTAGTGGCATTTTTTCCCAGCGCTTCCATGCTTCGCAAGGCACGTTTAGCCATTAATGCCAGCTGTCATGTTATGGCAGTCGTTAAGCCTTGTCAGGGGCCTTATGGGCGGCTTGATAACTCTTCTTACGATCCTTTGCTAACCCGAACTTGGTCCCCGTGGTGGAGTATGGCCTAAACTTCCTACGATGCAGGAAGAGACCTCAGCCCCAGCAGTGGGGACATACAAGGGTTGATAACGATTGCAGTACAAGATTTATCCATTATTTATAGAATGCCCCACAAGTAGAATTTTAAATTTTTTTACATAGCCCCAATGCTTATCTTAAACCCGGTTTCAGACGTCTCGAATACACTTCACGTGACCAACACATGAACTGCACTGAAGCCCAAACCTTTCTTGCAGACTCCCAGCAATACATGAGTACAGTAGGCGTCTGCCGCAGCGAGTCCTTGAACGTGCAGCTAGAAGTGCCACCTGGGCAAAGCTGTGGCCTGGCTTTGCATGAAGAAAACGCAGCTCTCCTCATCAGCCACGTGGCTCCACAATCACCGGCGTTCAGGTAAGAGGGAGAAAGTATGATGATGACTCCTAGCTGTACCAGAGCATCCAGCATAGGTGTAGTTTAGGCAAAGCTTCAGCTGCCTGATTTCGCAGTCGGGGGCGATCGGGTCAGAACGAGATAGTATAGTAGAGAAAAGGAGGACAGTCAAAGGTGTTCCCTGGTCAGAGCTGTGATCTGGCTTCAAGAAAAATAAGCAATAGATGTCGCCTGGTCAGAGCTGTGACCTAGCTTTAAGAAAAATAACAACTATAGATCTCCATGCAGCTGCTGCCCCATCTGGCTTCACAGTCGCGGTCATTTAGGTCAGAGCGAGATAGTATGGTGGAGAGTTCCAGCTGTGTGAGAATAGCAGCTATATTTGTCACTTGGTCAGAGCTGTGACCTAGCTCTAAGAAAATGCAGCTCTCTTTCCCACCCACCTGGCCGTCACGGTCGCTCAGGTCAGAGTGAGATATTATTGTGAAGACTTCTATAGCTTTATGAGGATTGCGGCTGAAAGTGTCGCGTGATCTGGGGTGAGGGTAAAAAGTTTTAAATTTCATCTGGTCAGAGCTGTGACGTGACTCTAAGAAAACGTAGCTATCCATCCAATATGGCTTCGCAGTTGCGGTCATTCAGGTCAGAGCGACATGGTATAATGGAGACATCCTGTATAGAAACAGCAGATGAAGTAGTCGTGTAGGTAGAGCTGTAGCCTAACATCGCTTTTACAGCAGATGTGACTAGATAAGACGCAGTGTACTGTTTATGTAAAATCGATAGACTTAAGTTTAGTAAGTACCAAAGGCTTAGATTGATTACACAAGTCATTAAGCTAAACTAAACAATTATAGTGGATTGTTTTGTAACACAGTTTGATAGACTCAGCAGAACTTGATGTGAACACCTTGCATACTCCGGCAAACAATTTGAAATTCAAATGTTTGAAACAAATATCATTATGCAAAACAAAATAACATTGTCAATGCGAAAATATGATAATGAGCGCCAAAACTTGCCCACAGCCTGTTGCAAAGAAAATAATTTGAAACTAAATGGGCGGGGGAAAGTTTCCATTTTCCTAGTACAAAAGCTTTAATTTTCGTGTGTACTGGACAGGACACTAATGTTAAATATAGATCGTGGTAGAAGTTTGTCTAGAGTGCCAGCCTTCTATGACAATTTAATTATAGCACAAATGGTATGTTTATTTTAAAAAACTCGTGATATTTCAGTTATTATCTTTTCTAAGTTTTTGCAAATCAATGTTTTTTTCAAAAAGTAATTCTGGGCACGTGATATACAAACGCTTAATAAAATTGGGTGTAAGCTTTCATGTCACAAAAACATAAAGGTATTTATGGTAAAGTGGAATTATGTAGCTTCATCCCAATTAGGAAATGTCTAAAATTCCGTGGAAATCTTCTTTTTGTCATTAGAGTAGCTTGATTTTTGCATACATACCCAGAAATACAGATTTTTATCATTTCGGTTTTTCTGAGTTTGCCTATGTCTTTCATAGTATAAATACAATGTGAAGATGCAACTACATTGAACGTGAATAAGAAAATTCTGGTAGCGACTGGCTTGATGAGGTTTGTCACAGGACGAAATATGGACTGATAGATTGATGCAAAACTAGCGAGATCTATTTATTAACTTGAAGATTTTTGCCAAACTGGTTTGAGCTTGCTTCTTCAGGAGCCATGCGTGACTTTACTTTGTATTTATAGTTTATGTATAGTTAGCCAAAAAATGTTGTGTTTGTCTTCTTTCTTAAGTTTTATTAGGAAAACTGACTGCAATGAAAAATATGCATAACTTGATTGAAAATGAAAGTTAAACCCATATGTCGCTCACTTTAAAACTTAAGGCTACTCGATAGTTACCTAATGTATAAATATCAATAGATACTTAGATCACCTATTCATCAGTCAGGGAATTGATTGCACAGAGTTACAAAGTCCATGGTAACTTATTGCCCTTCCTAAGGAATATAATGGTCCGAGCTGTTCTCGAAATAAATGCTTGGATACCTACCTAATTAGTAAAAAAGGATAGGATACGGAACGAGGATAGGTCCATCTAAATTTCCTCGATATTTTAAGCAGTATTCCCAAAATACACCCTCCATACTTTCCACAACTCGGGGGCGTTTTCTAGAATCCCCAAATGGGTTTAGGCCAGACCACTGTCTGCAGTCGGTATAATTACGCCTGGAAATTGTTTTGTTTATCTTCTGACCCTTGTTTACTTAGGTCCGGCTGCCTCCAACTAAGGGACAGGGTGATGTCAATAAACGGTCACGAGAACCTTACGCTGGATGTCGCTAACGAGATTCTGCAGAGGAGAAATGACTCGCATAACCCTAAATACTTGACGCTGAACGTCGAATTCAGCATGCCCAATATGATTGAGGCGTCGAGTGGGGTGTTCAACGTGAAATTGGCGAAGACCTCGGCTGGGCTTGGCGTTACCATCACTGGTAAGTTTTTCCAAATTTTTTTCACACAAAAGTGAAGACTAACGGTGTTATTTAATTAGAACACTAGAAACTTATGTGGTAAAGAGTAAGACGTAACCACAGATTATTTGAACTGTCCCTGAAGATTGTGTTAGAGGAGATGTATAGAAACTTTACAAGTACAAGACCACAAACTATTTGTACTGCATTTATGAAGTGCTTTAAAACGATCCGGGTACAAGATTTTTTACACCTATAATTTTACCTGTAGAGTCTTACGGGTGTAAAATGTTGTACTCGTAAATATTGAAGGAATGTTTGAGATTGAAATTATGCCGCCTGTACGACGCCGGCCCGTTATAACGTGGATAGACCCTAAAACGTGCCGGCGACGTGCGGACCGCCACGATTTCAATTCAAAATAATCTCCTTAAATCTATTAGGTTTGCGAGATTACCTACCGTGTAAAGGTCAGCGATAACCAACGTCCGATCGACGTTAAATCAGGAATCACAAATTTAATTTCATCGAAAAGAATTTACAATATGTTGAATTTTTTTGCAACAGAGAAAACGACAATGAAAAAACTCCGCTCCTACCATCTTTTCTCAAATGATATTTACTTTTGAATCTACGAGTAAGTCTTGATTGTTATTTTCAAAGTCAAGATTGAGCAGGTTAAATATCATGTCAGTGGCTACCTACATTATTCATTAGGTTCCATCAGTGCCATCAAGGTACTTTGATATTAGTGGAAAAGCTGCGGTTAGACACGTACATCACCCGTCCACGACCATCATAACGCAGGGGTTAGATAGTTATCACTAATCTCAAACATTATAGAAGTAAATAGAAAACCCGATATCGCACCGTTTGAATGGTTTATTCTTTACAGAGATAATTTTATTCTTTACTCGTAGATTTGTAGATCTTATATGTATTTAAGATTTACGCTATATTGCGCTTCCACATGCTTGTTTCGTTGAAAGGTGACCTATGTCTGCATTTCTTCAATGACTTACTTCAGTGGTCCATACTTACGTGCATTTCGTTTCAATAATGGGTGGATGCATGGCGATATCCTAACCCATCAATTTGTTTGTTGACTGTTGCTATTTAGAAGTGACAATATCTTTCTGCGTGAGAACTGGTAGAGTGACATCAAATTTGCAAGAATCTGCAATCTGCGGTACTTCGCATTTCTTTATTTCTGTTATCGAGCAAGGTATTTATGGTTTCAGGCTGCAAACAAAAACTTTTGAGCAACGAGGAGCCAATGGTAATATCTGATATAAAACCGGGCTCTGTGGCACATAGAAGTGGCGCTCTGTCGCCTGGAGACCAGCTTTTGGCCATAAATGGTCAACCACTCCATAATTTGTCATTGGTAAGACGTTTTCGACTGTAACCTTTGTAATTTATTTATTTATTTATTCAGTTTGGAGAATCATCAGCTTAAACTTTTAACATAACAATGTGACTTAATCTCTAAAAGCTAATAACAGATTCTCGCCAGTAGTAATTATATAATAGTTGTAGATATCATGAAAATAAAACTTTTACTAACTCAAAAAGTCTTAGGACTACGAAATAAGTGCGTGAGATTCTGAAAATTTCAATCACTTCGAATTTAGAGAAAATCTTATCGATGCGTCTCCTGCGGTCGCTGAACGACATTTTCTCCAAAATTTAATTTTATGGAATTATATTATTTTTTGGAATCATATTATTTTGGCTTTCTCTTCGACTATATTTAATCTTATAATGTCCGCCTACGTGAGAAAGTAGTGACAGAGAGTGAATTTAAATAAGTGAAGTCGAATGTTATAGTTCGAGATAGAATCAGATTTAAATTTGTGGTTATTTGAATAAATACTTCTCATCTTATCTTTAAAGAAGCTGATTCAATTATTTGCTGAATTCCAGGACACAGCTTTCAATATTCTGCAAAACTCGCCAGACGATATTATAACACTGAAGATCCGCAAACGTGATTTAACAGACGATTGGTCGAGTGTCCACAATCACAACCCAAAGTTAACTCTGCAAAGTTTTAGTAACATTGAAACTAAGGCAGTCATCCACAGTGGAGACGACTCCGGCCACCACACAGACAGTCCTAACAACAGTACAAAAGAGAGCGAACGAAGTCATGGAAGCAGTAATGATAATGGAACAGCTGTGGTGACTGTTGAGTTGATAAAGCAGGAAAATGGACCATTGGGACTGACTATTGCTGGCAGTGAAGATGTAACGCAGCCCGTGCTGGTCAGCGGACTTGTTGAAGGTAAACAAGGCAATATTGGAACAATTTTAAATTCATTCGTAAAAATTTAACGCATTTAATGGAATTCAATTGAATAATGAATTATCAACATCAAATAAATCTGTAGTTCTTATTCTTATATTATCTCTCCATTATTAAAAGTTGGCAGTTACATTTTTACAATGATTTTTGTTCCGTGGTTGAGATTTGCGAACCGCAAAGAAATAACATGACACTTTGTACTAGCCGCTTCTAGCACATTTGATCCCTATTTAGCAAAGGTAATAAAACATCCTGCTATTAAAACATAAACTAAACGACCTTTGCACCGCCACAGCGGTGTTATGGCAATTAAAAACCCGGCAACAATGTACAAGTAATTTTCCATTTTCCAGGTGGGGTAGCAGAAAAGAGCGGTAAACTAGTAATAGGCGATGAACTGCTCAGTATTAACGGGGAGAGTGTTCTAAACAAACCCTTATCTGAGGCAATAAAGTTGTTGCAACATAGTGGGCAAAGAGTGCAACTACAACTCTGCAGGAAATTAACAGGTGAGGTTAATTAACACAAAAGCTTAAAGACGTAGGATAATTAGTCTACTTTGTAGCTTGCGACTGAACGCAATATAATATCCAACATACCTATTCAGTTTTACCTGAAAACTGCGCGATTTCTGAAACGTGTGTGTGAGAGTTCATCATTAATTATAATTATCATTTGTTGTAGGAATTTTGAAAAAAATATCTTATTATACATTTATATAGGGCCCCAAATTATTTAGTAGTGTCGTATGTATTCACATACCTCAGCGCTTAAAATTGTCAATCTGGTGGCTCTTAGTGTGTGCATGTGGTGATTAAGCCCGTTGAGCAAAAAACTGATGCCTTACAGTAAGACGTATACAGTTTACATAAAAAATGGCGGTGCTGTTCAGTAGAATTTTTTTTGAGGAAATTATAAATTATCTTGGTTCTTGGTCCCCCATACCAGGCGTCCGTCACTCGCTCAAGGTCACGCGTTTTATACCTGCCGCCCGGCGTATCGTCCACGATACAACCGACAAAGGGCCGCTACGCCCGCCTGAGCGCTCGCACCGCACGTTTCCCGCGTTTACTGCTCGAAATGACGAAACCACGTAATTATTGTTCAGTAGATGGGTGTAAAGGTAAAAGAACAAATGAAGAATTATCATTTTTTTCACTGCCGAGAGACGAAGAAAGGTAAGTGGTATTTTAAATCTTATATTTATTTCTTTAAACATTTAGGTAGGTAGGTACTATAAAAGTAAAATAAATATATAAAGGTAACTGCTTTTTTTCGTGGACTTGTTAATTTTGATTCTAAATAACCACATCCGTTCTAACATTATTATGCGTAAGTGTCTCTGTCTGTCACGTTTTCACGGCTGTACTGTGGCTATACTGAACATTTTTAAAAATGCACAACAATCATAGTCGTAAATTGATGGAAAATGCCAAAAATATCAATTTTATAATAGTTCGCTCCAGCAGTTGCTAAAAGTCGTGGAGTCGTGAAAAACAAATACATGCACGACAAAGATGGGTAGTTACCATCGATAAAATATTACTACTTTAGTAATATTTTATTGATGGTAGTTAACCATATTTGTCGTGCGTGTATTTGTTTAAAAACCTATTTAGAGGCTAAAAATTTCACCCATGCCGGGATTCGAACCCGCAACCTCTGGCTATCCGTGCCAGCGCTCTACCAATTGAGCTCAATTGGTAGAGCACTGGCACGGATAGCCTTAGCCTTGTTAGTGCATTAAAAATAAAAATAGTATAATCGTGTATTTGTTTTTAATGTTAATTTAATTTAGCAACTAAATTGGCTTTTAAGTGTTTCGTAGTAAAAATTAGAAACAAAACATGTACAACAAACATGGATGTCAAATATTTACGTATTTCTCGAATTCAAACCAATATAATGTGGTCGACTCTGACCGCCACGCCCAATCCAAAAACTAAAATCAGTTTTGTCTGTCCCCTTCTTTTAGATATTTGTCTAGGAATAGAGAGGGACAAATAGAACCCATTCCAATTTCAGGATTAAACGTGGCGGTCAAAATCGCCCACAATGACGAAAAATTAAGTTTGATACCTTAATGTTTGCTTTTCAGACGCCGCAATTGGCTTGAGATAATAGGGAGGCCTGATCTAATAACAACTCAAACAAAGGCAGCTTGTCATTTTATATTACATATTTTTGACAAATAAATAAATATGGTTATTTCACAACATTCGTTTTATTACAGTAATAATCATCATAGGTACAACCCTAGCGCATTCGTGCGATGACGCGCTTGCACGTGAGTCGCACGGTGGGCAACACAATCTAGACTCTTTGAGCGGGTACTTATGGTATATTTCTCCTCGCTGTGAACAGTAGTTATTATTATTAAGATTTTGTAGGCTATTATAGCGTAATATTTTCGCTTTAGTATGGGAGTGATGTATCTGTTACGTAGTAACTATTATCTAATCTGTGCCCATACTAGGCTCAGCCTGTGTTATTAATGTTAAAAATCCACTACGAAAATAGCATCTTATTTTGTTACTCCACGAAAATCTTTGTATGCATTACATACAAAGATTGTCAAACAAAATTTTTTATTGATTGAAAATAAATTGGCAAAAATATAACCTAAAAGTTTCAATAGGTAAATATTTTAATTCGTTGAATAAATTCACAAGTTATTTATACGCGGAAGAGTTATAATATTCATACAGATTGTATATTTATAGGTTCATTAGAACAGGCTGAGAGCGCTAGTGCTAGAGATTCCAGTCATTCGACATCAAGCCCTGGACTCTCAAATGACAGCGCAGTTGAATCGTGGGATCAAAACACACCTGTTCGGACGAGTGCCAACTGTGGTAAGAAATCCGGTCAAGAATACGCAATGTGATAAAAAACTTATTGCTATTAAAATATAGTTCACTTTGCAGGTAACTCAGAAGTGATAGAATACGCTGTACCCGATAAAACCAGGATGGTGAACAAGCATCCCTATTCCCCTACGGACGAAGACAAACTCATGGCCTCACACTACAACTCCGCTGCCCCGTACAGCGTAAACGACTTGCCCTTACCGAACTATTCTCTAAACAACTCACTTAAAACTTTCCACTACGAAAACACATGCATCATTCCCGAGAACACTTTGAAAAATAAGCAAAATATAACAAGAGAGGACGACGTGCAGCAGATTGAAATTTTAACTTCTAATATGAAAGACTGCAAGCTGCATAATATGGAGAGGTCCTCTTGCCAGTGTGACTATGTTCAGATGACCCCATATGGCATGGTTTCGCCTAAAAGTAGGAGACCCAACTGGGATAATGATTTTATGAACAATGGAATTTATACTGTTACAACCCCACAGAAGTCTCCGTTGAAATCGAATGTGCCTGGGACTAGTTTCCAATTTTCTACAAGTCCAATTTATGAGAATGATGCTCCGAGTAAGTAACATTTTATATTCGAAATCGTAATAGAGCAGGAGACTAACATCCAGGTCTTAGCTTGCGCCCACAATGAGGTCCGTCTCTACATGAGAAACTGGTCTGCGGCACAACCAGCCTAATTGAGCCGTATCCTTCAGATGACTGTCCTAACAGGCAGTGTGTGTAAACTCACTATTGATACAATGGAAATGATACAATGGGAAAAAATCTTAACTTCATTTATGATACGTTGATATGAATCTTAGCAACTATGATAATTTTAGAACCTACAATCCAGAGACTAGGGTCGAAAATCGAGTACTATAAATGAGTTTCGCTAGAAATGGCCGTATTGGCAAAAATGCTTGAAAGTCAATGTTATAGTCAGTAAGTTATGTTTAAGTGAAATTATTAAGTTATGTTTATTAAGATTTATGATGTTCACATATCCCAAAGACGCGTTATAAAAGAAGAAATTACTTTCTTCCAGTTTCTTCCTTTCCGCCATAACGCGACTTCTAAAATCAAATTACGTATGAGAAGCAATTGTCACTCATATGTAATTTGGTCTCAAAAAACCTATTTAGAGGCTAAAAATTCCACCCATGCCGGGATTCGCACCCGTGACCTCTGGCTATACGTGCCAGCGCTCTTCCAACTGAGCTAATTGGCGACTCACCGGCATCAGTGAAATTTCGAACCTCTTTACAATATTCTCTGTATTACGTATGTGGTTTCTATTTACAAACAGAATACAAAATGGAAATTAAACTTTGCCAATGCGGTTACAAGACACAAATCGAGGTGAGATCGATATATAAATTTATCAAAAAGAAATTGCCTTGAGAATGGTTTCTATTAAAAGTCTTTTGATTTCATTTTATTCTAATTTGTAATAATAAGCATGAACAATCTTCAATTTGTGTCTGTTGCCAAGTTTCCTTGCCATCTGGCATGATGTCGTATGTAAATAACAAACTACGTTTGTATGGGAATTGCTCTTTGAGGTAAACTCAAGAAACGAATAATTTCAATCTTTTTCAATGTAGGAATAAGTAGCATGGTAAAATGACTGCTTCTTGCGACTGGGTTTAGAATATAAAAACAGTTGGCAATATCAAAATTAAGACCCGTGAAATAAGTAGGTCACATTTTCTCTGTTAGTTAAATCCTTAATCTCTTAGCTTATAGTTAGATTATTTCATAGAAGATTTGTTTCACAATGATTCACAGTTCATGTTTAGTCCGATACAAGTACAACTTTTCTAAGAGTCAAATACTCATTAAGGACAAAAACATAACACTATAATGTTTCTTAATGATTCGCGATACTCATACATAGTTATATATTAAACGGGTTAAATTGGCAACGACCATGGCAACTGTAACGCTTCCGAAACGTCGAGAAATAAGGTAATTACGTTTTACCTAATAAATAATCGCGATTTGACCCGTTTAATATCTAACTATAACACGATAACTAAAACACATTAAATGCAGGCAGTTCTCTATGGCAGCAAGACAGTGACTCTCGTCCGCGGCTGTGTCCACCACGTTATTCTGTATAAAGACGCCATCTACATTAATTAGAGCGCATAAATTATTAAATTCTGCGAGTACGAACAAAAGAGTACATAAAAAATTATTAACTCCCGCCAGCCAACCAACCAACTTTAAATACTAGTTAAATCATGCTCTAGATATTTTCTCCTAAATGCAGGTCTCCACGGCAGCGAAACGTTACCTCCCGTCCGCGGTTCTGTCCACCACGTCACCTGTATAAAAACGCTATCTACATACCTACTTAATACATACCTAATATTTATTTAATAAGATCCCGTGATACCATCTAAATGTTTAGATACTTTATAACATGCTCTAGATATGTTCTCCCAAATGCAGGTCTCTACGGCAGCGACACGGTGTCTCCCGTCCGAGGCTCTGTCCACCACGTCATTCTGTATAAAGACGCTATCTACGACGACTACGGGTTCTCCGTCTCCGATGGCCTCTACGAGAGAGGTGTCTACATCAACAGGATCAGAAAGGGTGGCCCGGCCGACATTGTCGGATTGCTGCGGCCTTTTGATAGGATTCTGCAGGTGGGTGTTAATTTTACAGGAAACATTTTATAGTCATTGTAGGGATGTTTGGGTGCAGCGTGGAAAAAACAAACATTTATTTGTTATCTACGGAAAATCAATAGGCGATAACAAGATAATAATATGAAACTCATAAAACTGCCAATTACAGGTATAGCAACTGAGGGCTAGATTTCTACAAGGAAACAAAATATATTAAACGGAACACAGTAAATTGAGCATGCATCGCAATATGTTAGATTCATACAGCCATTATTATTAGTTTTTTTCGTTATCAACCCTTGTATGTCCCCACTGCTGGGGCACGGGTCTCTTCCTGCCGCGCAGGAAGGTTAGGCCATACTCCACTACGGGGGCCAAGTCCGGGTTGGTGGAGGATTGTAAGACAGCGGCGGGTCTTACTGTCAGACGTTATCAAGCCGCCCATAAGGCCTCTGACATGGCTTAACGACTGCCATTACATGACAGCCGGCACCAACGGCTTAACGTGCCTTGCGAAGCACGGAAGCGCTCGGAAAAATGCCACTAGCGGTAGTCACGGGACGCTCACCCATCCCGTACCTGACCGCGCCTGTTGTTGCTTAACCAAGTGATTGATTCCAATCACTCGGTTCGCCTAGGCCACGAGCGCTTCATAGTTTTTTTACATTGCATGAAAAATATCATTATTATCAAATATCAATTATTACTTTTCAGATTACTTTGGATGGCTACATAATTATATTCTAATACACATTATTATGTTACCCGTGCTAAGGACAATTTAAAAAACCTATTTCGAGGCTAAAAATTCCATCCATGCCGGGACTCGAACCTGCGACCTCTGGCTAACTGTCCTTAGCACGGGTTAGTGCGTTAAAAAGAATATAAAACATAATACAATTTGAAGAGGTTCCTCACTCTTCTGATCCCTTTGTTAAAGGTAGACTCGAGTATTGACTACGCTCGCTCTAGAGAACTTTAAAGGAGAAGGGCCGGCCAAGTGCGAGTCGTACTTGCACACCGAGGGTTCCTTACCAGTAACGCCATCTCACGCCCGGTGGTAGAACTAACATTCAATTTAAAATAAGTATTTAGTGAGGCCGACTCGACCCTATTTTTATTATTTTCCGTAAAAATAAATAACAGATTTCACAATCACAACATGTTTCATGCCTGTATTTAGTACCGTTTTTACGAAAGAGTATGCACCAAAAAACGGCGAATAAAACACGAATGCTGTGTTGTTTGAATGCTCCTTTTTTAAATTTAATTTTCTTAGATTTTTTCATTTGTTAGGTAATCCGTTGTAATGATACATATTTAGTGAAATTTTCAGCAACCTGCCTATTAGAGTTCCAAAGATGGAGGCCATTTAAATGTCGGGGGGGGGGGGCAGACAGACAGCGGAGCCAGAGTTATAGGGTCCGGTTCACCCCTCGGGTACGAAACCCTAAAAAAGTGATATAACGATATCTGCAGCAAACGCACACAAAATTGGGCCAGCTGATATTCATAATACTACGTGATCAACCCTAGTATGTCCCCACTGCTGGGGTATGGGTCTCTTCCTGCATCGCAGGAATGTTAGGCCATACTCCACCACGGGGCCCAAGTCCGGGTTTGTGGAGGATTGTAAGACAGTGGCGGGCCTTACTGTCAGAAGTTATCAAGCCGCCCATAAGGCCTCTGACATGGATTAATTCATAATACTATTTTATCTTAATCTGTCTCTCTCACTTTCAATGTCTTTATGGTCACCATAAACCACACTTTTCAGGTGAACGGAACTCGAACGGTGGACTACGACTGCTGTCTCACCGTGCCTCTCATTGCCTCCGCCGGGGACAGGCTTGAAGTGGTTGTGCAGAGGCTTGCCACATCTAGGGTAAGTGTTGTGAGGTTTTAAAGGTGTATGATGTAGGATGTGCAACTAATCTGTTGTAGCTCTAATTTTATCTACTGTGGTGAATACCAATAGGTGAATCATACATTTGGCTCATAAATTATGAACAGTCTATTTATTCTTACTTGTCCATTTTAGTAAACAAGATTCTAACCTTAAAATTGAGATTAGATGCCTAAACTAGACATTTTCTCGCAAATTCTTAAACTATCATGTTTATAAAATTGGCAGCGTGTTATCTAAAAGAGTGTTCCAAGTTACTTCATTTATGGAAATATGGCAGTTTTGGACTAAAAAGTTACAGTTTGCGGGTAGAATCTTGTTTACTAAATTGGACAAGTAAGAATAAATAGACTGTATGTTTGATGCTTTGCTACCTTGATAAATAAAATCTCAATCGATTTGTCATAATTTGTCGAGGACAAAAGAATGAACACTAAAACATACCCTGTTATACATAAAGTTTCCTTCTTAGCTATTGGCCACTTCTGCCCTATTGAAAAGTAAATTAATTGTCATGGCATTAACCGGGGTGTTTGTGGGTGCAATATAAGGGAAGCTTATCAAGAACAAAGAACACTCAAAAGATAAATGTTACCTAAGTTTCATAAAATCTTCTTCATTCAATTAAATCAGATCATTTTACGTTGCAGAAGTTGTCACATCTTCAAACTTAAATATGATGTGCATTCACATGAAATAACAGAGTTGAAATGAAAAATGAAAGTTGTGCGATATGTTACATTCTAAATAACAATGTCAGTGAACTTAGCAGATCATTGTCCAGCAGATCAAGAAAAAAATAGAGTTCTAGTCGCATGTTGCAAAGTTCTATAGTTCCTGATACGTCTCAGAAATAGTTCTGGCGTTTTGTCCTTAAAAAAAATTAATTGAAAAAATGATCTGCTAACTTCCCGTAGCAGATCATTTTGCAGCAAATCAAAAACAAATGAGAGTTCTCACAGCATGCAATTGAGTTCCTGATACTTTTTAGAAATAGTTCTAAATAGTGATTTTGCCCTAAAAAAATCAGTTGACAAAATGACAAACAAACAAACGTTACGACAGATTAACATATAACTTAACATTATGGTTCTAGCAACGGATGGCTGTTTTCCTACTTGGATTAGCTTACGAAGCAGAATCTTGGGTCACATCATCAAAATTAAATATGACATTCACATCACATAAAAGCACACCTTTATTGCACCTTTTTCATTATTTTTTTACTCAAGTCTATATGTGTTCAAGCTGAAGACAGGGCGCTATGGCGCTAATCAGGGGAGGGGATGTAATCAGGGGATGTCCAGCAGTTGACTACATAATATAGCCTGAAGAAGAAGAAGAAGTGTGCGTTCAATGACACATGATTATACTATTTTTATTTTTAATGCACTAACCCGTGCTAAGGACTATTTTTGTATTTTTAGCCTCTAAATAGGTTTTCAATGACACATTTTACCAAAAATTTACAAATTTAAATTTATGTTCTAGCAGCAACCACAAAGTTTGAAAGTTATACATTGATTTGTCAAAGCACACGCGATAATCGAATCACTGGAATTATTGGCAAATGTTGGAACGATGCTAAATTCATTTGGACTTGGGCTTATAATATTTGCTGTATACCCGTGTACTATAATTATGTTTACATTCATAACTAGACAGACTATTTGTCATTTTTATTTATCCATCTAGAACAATGTCAATACTCGAAGGAACAACGTAATGTCAATATTGTTAATGCTCTAGGTATTCTCGTTTCATTTCACGTTATTTACGTTGGAATATGTAAATATACGTCAGGGAAATATAATGTATGATTGCTTTCTGCAGTAACACGACAGCGTACCGACCCATCTGATAAGTAAAGTTCACGTCAACTTTATGCTTTTCTAAGTAGTGTGGATCAAAAAGCATTGCAAACGATCGCACAGGAAGGCGTTATCGGTATAAGGAGTACATTATTGGCTTATAATAATAATAATAATAATAATAATAATAATTATTATTATTATTATTATTATTATTATTATTATTATTATTATTATTATTATTATTATTATTATTATTATTATTATTATTATTATTATTATTATTATTATTATTATTATTATTATTATTATTATTATTATTATTATTATTATTATTATTATTATTATTTCTGATGTTGTATAGAATCAGGCGTTACTTTGCGGAAATCCATAATAGCATTAAAAAGTTAAAATTACTTTGCTGAATTCCGCCAAAAATCCCACAAGCACCATGCGGTTAGCTGATGCACCGCCCTCCCTCCCACTTTTTCAAGCAGAAGCAAGACACGAACACACCACCACCAACACCATTACTTGTGTGAGAAAACACGCGACGCGTTTCGATTCTAACACGAGGCATACTCAGGCTCCCAAATGCAAGTCAACTGTGGGATTTTTGGGATTTTTGGCGGAATTCAGCAAAGTAATTTTAACTTTTTAATGCTATTATTATTTCTTTCAAAATTTTTGAAAGATGTTTACATTTTCGGCAATATTTGAGGCAAAGCTGCATACAAATTGCGAGGCAGCTAGTTTGTGGTCCCGCCTTCGAAGTTGTTGCTTATCCGTCGTCGGATTGTTGGTTATTTTTTTGTTTTATTTTTATTTTTGTCCTTTTTGTGTTCCCTTTAACATTTCCTTTTGATTTATGGTGATTTGGATTTTGTAGCCTACGACACTTTCGTAAACACATCGCATCGATTGCGATCCTATGTGTCGAAATATGACGATTGGTTAAGGAGTTATGAAGAAACATTGAATCCGACGTACTGACATACATACATACGAGCCAAATACATTACCCTCTTTTTGGTGTTTGCCACAGTAACGAGCACAATTTCTTGCCTGTCGAGTTTCTTCTTAGCAACAACTTTTTGTTCAATGGGTTTTTTCTCTGTTTATTATTGATCGAAATATCAGGGTTGATTTACATTTTATAAATTGGCGCTTTATGCGTTCTACATCGGTAGATATACCTTTTACTACGCAGCGAAAATAACTTCAAAGATTCTATCGTAGACTATCTCAAAATTATTGAAATCAATCCTTTGTACGTTTCGACTGCTGGGGCACGGGTCTCGGGAAGGAAGGGATCTGAAAAACACAATCATAACGTAACCTCACTCTGTATCCCAGAGAGGTAGGCAGAGACCAGGGACTGCCACTTGCCAGGATCCTGACAGATCACGTTCGCTTCATCAACGTTCATCTGAAAAATATTATTTATAAACCTATTTAGAGACTTAAAATTCCATCCACGCCGGGATTCGAACCCGCGACCTCTGGCTATCCGTGCCAGCGCTCTTTCCAACTGAGATAATGGGCGACTCACCGGCATCAGTGAAATTTCGAACCTCTTTACAATATTCCCTGTATTACGTACATATTTTTAGCCTCTTAATAGGTTTTTAAATTGTCCTTAGCACGGGTTAGTGCATTAAATATATATATATATATATATATATATATATATATATATATATATATATATATATATATATATATATATTATGTATATAAGATTATTTATTTTTATTTTTTATTTCAGGACTTGAAGAACCGTCAAGAAGACTCCGCGAGCCCAAGTGACAGTGTTGTGACTAAAACCATTTAGTGCTTAACCCGACTTTAGTGAAATGACACAAAAGTGATGTGCTTACTAAAGTGATTAAGTTAATTAGTGATCATGACGCTAAACAAGTCCAAAGGGACAATTATGTTATATTTTAGAATTGTTTTAAAATGCGATTGTGTATTTGATTTAAAGTAGGTAGGTTTTGGTAGGTACCGAAGTTTATAAATCAGGGTTAAAATGGTATGTATTGAAATTATAATGAAACATCTATTTGTATGTAGAATTACTTATTTATGAGTGACTAAAGCTATCTTATAAACACTAATCCGTAAACCTTCTAAAAAATAAAAAAGGTAGCGTGTCTAGTGTTAAATATTAATAAACAAATACTTAGTATTTATCCCAATTTGTGCCTATGAGATAATTGTGCTTAGATTATAAACTTAGCGTTACAGCATAAACAATACGTACTTAAGTTACAAATATTATTTGTCTTGATCTTTGTCTTTTTCTATTTGTCTGATAGATGTTGATGGGTACGGTGCAGTAAATGGAGAAATTGCTCGTAACTTCTTCACTAAAGTTCCTTGGGTTTACGTAGGAGCGTAGGCGCATCTATTATTTTTACCCGAAATTAGTTAGAGCCAAAAAAAGGGTTTTGATTGTAGCAGTCTCTCTTGTTCTTCTTTTTGAGCTTAAGTTCATAAAACAATGTTAAAGGTTATTAGAAGTTATAAAACTTTTACTTGTTATTACACAATAGTTCACGATGCTTAATGGAACATGAGCAAATAAACAAGGATTACTTTGGTATCTACAGATTTATTTGCCAATTTGGTTGTTGACGCCGATCTCATTATTTATTTCATATCGCCACACACACCACTCATTCACGCACTCAAGTCACTCACTTGTTTCCTAATCCTTTTCCTACAACTCATTCTCCATGCACTTTCTTCCGCTCCCAGTCCGAAAACCGCGCCCGCGCCGCTCGACTCGCAAAAAAGTGTCACTTATTAAAATTCTCACTAAAACTCGCTGGACTCCTAAGCCATCAGTGCTGCGCTTCTAAGACTTCTTAAAACAATTTTACTCTGGAAACTAACAAGAAGAGCACAGGCCCGGACCGGCCTCCGCGTCCAGCTGCAGAGCCGAGCTATCGAAGAACTCCAGGTACCTTCCTCTTTCTAGTCTCCATTGGTAAAATAATACATTTGTTCTACGACCGACAGAGAGTGACAGACTTTTAGATGCATTCAAGGAATAACTATGTACACTAAATTAGAGAGCGTTCAGTTCACATTTCGACATTCTTCGCTTGATTTAAATTACATTCGACAAAAGATCAACCATAATTACATTTGTAGCAATTTTGTCTGAAACTTCTTCTTCTTCTTCTTTTTCAGGCGTTATTAGTCCACTGCTGGACATAGCCCTCCCCTAATGAGCGCAAGGTTGTGCCATCATTAGGGGGTAACGCCCATAATCCCCACCCTGAAACTTATTGAGGGAGTATTCGCGATACTCATACATTTTATTTATTTTTTATTTATTTATTTAATCCACTTACAGTTATAGTTATATATTAAAGGGGTCAAATCGCGGTTATTTATTAGCAATCGCCACTTATGTCTACCGTGACTACGGCAACTGCAACGCTGCCGAAACGTCGGGAATTAAGTAATAAGTAGGGTAACGTTTTACGCGACTAGACCCGTTTAATATGTAATTATTGAGGGAGGGTGCGAATACTATGCGTTCAGTTTCGTATTCATTATCAAATTGTAGGTAAAGGTGAACCCGAGATCTCGTTAGATTGCATGTCAAAACCGCGTTAGTATACCACGCTTTTTATGACAAGGTTCTTTATGAGTGTTCTAATTATAGTTAGAATATTTTCGGAGCTTAATCGCGTAGCTGCTATTTTACCTCGACGTTTCGACGACGTTACAGTCATCGTGGTCACGAGAAGACTGATGGCTGGCACCCGTTCGCATCTTCGGCTGATGAGGTTTCAGACTACCCTCAATCAGCCATCACAAAGCACTATTTAGCGTTGCGACACACTATACTGACAATGTCGGACGATAAGCCATGCGACTTTTTTCCACTCGAACACTTCTTGATGACCGGATCCCACGTTTGCGACAGTTTGAAACCACATTCCCCGATTAAAATGTTTGTGTTTCTTAATTTCAACCGCTTCACGCACAATTCAGCTATAATAATTGTTCTAATTATGTTTTGGATTTTTTTGCACTAAATAAAAATATTTATGGAGTAATCACTTACGCTTCACTTAGCTATCCGTTTTCACGCACTGGCCGACGATTAAACAACTGTATTTATACTGCAGATTTTACTATATCGGTGCTAAAGAGTCGTCAAAAACCCCGGAAATTAATAATTCATATTTGTTAAGGACGAGTGAGGCATAAAAACATCGATATCAACCCTTGTATCTCCCCACTGCTGGGGCACGGGTCTCTTCCTGCATCGCAGGAAGGTTAGGCCATACTCCACCACGGGGGCCAAGTCCGGGTTGGTGGAGGAGTGTTAGACTGTGGCGAGCCTTAGGGTTGGACCTCATCTGACAGCACGGAATCGCCTTTTTCCGTCGCCCTTTCTCTTTCTGTCGCTTAGAACTGCCATTTGCTAGACCGAGACAGAAAGCATAATGCGATAGCACGCGGCGGTTCCGCCGACGGAACCGAGCTATGGGCGACGGAAAAAGGCGATTCCGTGCTGCCAGATGAGGTCCAACCCTTACTGTCAAAAGTTATCAAGCCGCCCATAAGGCCTCTGATATGGCTTAACGACTGCCATTGCATGACAGCCGGCACCAACGGTTTAACGTGCCTTGCGAAGCACGGAAGCGCTCGGAAAAAATGCCACTAGCGGTAGCTACGGGACGGTCACCCATCCTGCACCTGCCCGCGCCTGTTGTTGCTTAACTCAAGTGATTGATTCCAATCACTCGGTTCAGCTAGACCACAAGCGCATAAAAACATTGCTAGCCTGTTTTGAGCGGCAAGTTGGTATGTAAAGTTCCAGGCGAGTTTCGGCTGCAGCGCGCACTTATCGTTTCTTCCGGAAGTTGCAATTTTTCATACAAAACCAGGAACCGTTAAATTCTACTAAATGCATAGTTGTGTTATAGAGCGGTATTAGCATAGCAATAGCTGGTATTTGATACTATTTCATAGCGTACCAAGAAGACGAAATTCATTTAAACGTAATACCGTATAAAAATAACAAGAGCTTTATTGAATAACAATGCAACTAGCAACGCCCGGTCACAGGCCTTTCTTCGGAGAGAGTGTATGGGCTTACAGCACGTGCCCACCGTGATTTTGCAATTTCACGCGTTGAGGTTCGTGAATACCTGAGACACTCAGGTTTCACTCTCTCTCTCTTTCACTCTTTCTCTCTTTCTCTCTCTCCTTCTCTCTCTCTCTGAGAGAAGGCCTGTGCTGCAGTAGGACGTGTATAGGCTGCGTTATTATTATTTTACCAAAAATAATTAAACTTAAAAAAAATGCGTCTAAAATGTTCACGAATTGATGCAACATGTCAACACCTGAGACACTCAGGTTTCACTCTCTCTCTCTCTCTCTAAGAGAAGGCCTTTGCTGCAGTAGGATGCATTATACAGGCTGCGTTATTATTATTTACTTAATTATTATTTACTATAAATTTACTTAAAAACACTAGTATCAGAAATGTTCACGAATTGATGCAACATGTAAACACCTGAGACATTGAGGTTTCACTCTCTCTCTCTGAGAGAAGGCCTGTGCTGCAGTAGGACGTATATGGGGTTATTTTACCATCGACAAACATACTTAAAAAACTTTTATCTAAAATGTTCACGAATTGGTGTAACATGAAAACACCTGAGACACTCAGGTTTCACTCTCTCTCTCTCTCTGAGAGAAGGCCTGTGCTGCAGTAGGATATATATATATATAAAATTATTTTACCTTCGACAAATTTACTTAAAAAATACTTGTATCTAAAATGTTCACAAATTGATGCAACTCCGTAAATTGAATCGGAGCTGAAAGCGGTTGCCGCAGCGTTTTCTATTTGGAACTTAGCCAAAAGATTTGCTTGTTATTCAATTTTATATTATGAAGCAACTTCTACAAAGTTTTTAAGAAAATGCACTTTTCGTTACGATCCCCATATATTTTCATGTAAAAGCTTTTAAAGTTGTTATCCGAATTAAACAACTTTGAAAGCTTACAATGTTCAACTTTACTGTGCGGTGCCATTCGTCTACTTTCATATTCAAACAGTATTTTTAAGATTAGACTGTAATGGTTTTAGAATGTCTAGAAGCGGTGGTAGCTCAGTGTGTAGAACAATGGACTCGCAAGCGAGAGACCCAGGTTCGATCCCCAGTGCGGGCATGTACCAATGACTTTGTTTAATTTCGAAGTTACGTACATTTGCGAATTTGTAGTCGCAATACCACACGCAAACGTGAAGGAAAACAACGTGAGGAAACCCGTGGCTTGGTTGGTTCCGCACGTATTGACTAGTCTTTCCTGTGGGCTAGGCCGGCTAAGCTGTCAGGTGCTGGGCAAGCCTGCATCATCTAAAACCATTTTCCAAGCACTGGAGCATCCAAGTGGTCCCTTCACCCATCTAGCGTGAGTAAAGATGCCACTGGACGCTGTATAAAGCATTTCAGAGAATGTATATTGTGTGCAGATAGAAAAAGTATAACTTAGCCCAAGAACTCTGTACATAATAGTTTAAAGTATATAGCTGATAGTCTTTGTTGAAATCAGACTGATGTAGCAATGTTTATGATAATTCAATGTTAAAATAATACAGTTAAATAATTGTTCACAAACAAAATACTCGTTCATGTTGTTAAAACTGCAGTTAAAAGACATATTGCATTGTGTTCTACAGACATAACTAAATATGGATAAATTTTATAAGATAAACATATATTAAAATAGTATTAATTTAGTAGGTAGTTAGATTAGGGAATGATTTTTTTTACAATTAAATTTGTGCTGATATTGATATAGTAAGAAGAAAAAAAATATAGCAATGCCAAATAATTTAACATCAACCAACCCAAATTTTGTAAGTTTTAAGTAGGTAGTGATTTTTGATAAATTTAATTTTTATTTTTGTACAAGTTAAACTTAATGCAGATTTAGATAATAATCTATGTTATAGTCAATTAACATTGTAATTTATTGAAAATAATTATATAAGAGCCTAGTAAAACAATGTTTTTCATCAATAAAATGGTATGCAACATATGAACATAATCTTTTAATTCCTTGATTCCGCATTACTCTTTTCCTACCCAATAAAATAATATTTGTATATTTACACAGAATCATAATTCTGATTACGAGTATAACATATCGTCCCCGTAGGGCGGAAACTCACCAACTCGAAAAACACCATTTCGAGAAATCGACGTTCAAAGTTTTGAAAACGAAAAAAAAATCTAGCGTCTGTTATACAGGAGATATTTTGAATGTTATTGTCTTGATGCATTTTTACTACAACAAAGCATTGTTTGATTTGACTTATAGGTATAAATTTACATCAATTTAAAAGTTACGATGGATAAACAGTTTTTCCTTTTAATATTTTGATCTTAATCCCGAGTTAGTGATTTTCTACCTAAAGTTAGTTAATTTCTACCCAGATTTGACTATTATAAGCAGAAATAACTCGTTTTAGTGAATTTACAACTAGTCTCTGGAAATGCATAACAGTCTCAGACATAACTAACTAAATTTGTTTTTTTGCGAACCAAAGAGGAAAACACTACAAAACTTTATTCAAAAAGGAAAAAGAACAAAAAGTCTCATAAATGACCACAAAAAGAACAAAAGCTAAATTAACAATAGCTTCTTCATGGGTTTCAGGTAAGCTTAATATATCTTCAGGGATTTTATTACAGAAGCGTATAAAATGCCCCATAAAGGATGTATTAACCTTTACCAGCCTAAATAGAGGAAACAAATGTTTACGTTTATTTCTAGTATTTACATTGTGTTGGCTACCCAAAGTTTTAAAGTTACTGATATTTTTCCTGACGTACATAATGTTTTCATAGATATACTGACTGACAACTGTCAGGATGTTAGTTTCTTTAAAGAAATCTCTTAACGAATCTCTTTTGCCTAGCTTATAAATAAATCTGATCGCTCTCTTCTGCAAGACAAAGATGGTCTCAATGTCTGCTGCCTGTCGCCACAGAAGTATGCCATAGGACAAAACACTATAGAAGTTACATTAAAATAAGTTAAAATAAGAAGTTAACAAGCCTTGCAGTTGTGACGTCAGTAAGTTCCCTAAATCTTTTAACTGCTTATGCTGCTGAACTAAGCCTATTTGCATTTTTTTCTATATGAGGACCACATTGAAGCTTTGATCCATTGTGATATCTAGAAATACAGTTTCATTTACAAGCTCTAATTTGTTATTCCCCAATATAACATTGTTATCAACCGTTTTGACATTTGGAAGAGTGAACTTTATACATTTGATCTTTTTTGAATTTAACAGTAATTTATTAGATTAGCATCCAAGAGAGCATTATTTAGCACCCAAGAGAAAGCATTATTTGTACTATCGAAGTCATTCTCTTGTCTCTTAATTTTAAAAATAAGTAATGTGTCAACTGCAAATAACATTATTTCCGACACATTTTGAACCATGAACGGCAAATCTTTTACATATACGAGGAAGAGGGACGGCCCCATTATCGATCTCTGTGTCCACCTCTAACCCTAAAGATTTAGTTCTATTTATTTATATCAGCTCTTTGAACTCTCTCTAAATATGATGTCATAAGTTTTAGCTAAAACCATAGACCAAAAAGGTATTTTTGGTCTATGCCAAAACTAACTAATATGGCTTAGGTGACGACGAGACTGTACTTTGGGTAGGCATAAAATAATTCATCATCATCATTTCAGCCTATTGCAGTCCACTGCTGGACATAAGCCTCCCCCAGGGTGCGCCACAAGACCCGATCTCCCGTTTTCGCCATCCAGTCACCACCAGCCACCTTTTTCAGGTCGTCGGTCCATCTGGCCGGAGGGCGTCCTACACTACGCTTGCCGAGTCGTGGTCTCCATTCGAGAACCCGTCTGCTCCAACGATCATCGGTTCTGCGACAGATGTGACCAGCCCACTGCCACTTCAGCCTGCTACACTTCTGAACTACGTCAGTGACTTTGGTTTTTTGTCGGATGATCTCGTTCCGGACTTTGTCCCTTAACGAGATTCCGAGCATACACCTTTCCATAGCTCGCTGAGTGACATGCAATCGGTGGGCTAGTTTCACTGTCAGGTTCCACGTCTCGGCTCCGTATGTCATGACCGGCAGGACGCATTGATTGAATACCTTGGTCTTCAGGCATTGTGGCAAGGATGACTCGAAGATGTGACGCAACTTTCCAAACGCTGCCCAGCCAAGCTGCACTCTTCTGGTGATTTCACCCTCCAAGTTGTCTCTACCCAGCTGGATCTTTTGTCCTAGGTAGACGTACTCTTGGACAACTTCAAGGGCTACACCTTCGACGAGAACGGGCTCAGGGACGATGTGCTCGTTGAACATGACCTTAGTCTTGTCCAAGTTCATCCCAAGCCCAACGCGTCTTGAGGCAGCATTAAGATCAGACAGCATTTTCTGTAGGTCTTGCAGCGATTCTGCCATTAAGACTATGTCGTCAGCAAAGCGGAGGTGTGTGAGATATTCACCATTAACATTGATGCCCATGCCATTCCACCACAGGGTCTTGAAAACATCCTCCAGAGCATTGGTGAAGAGTTTCGGGGAAATAACGTCACCCTGTCTTACACCTCTGAGCAACTGGATGGGTCTTGTTTGGTGGTTCTGTACTTGCACGGACATCGTCGCCACTTGGTAGAGACTCCTCAGCACCTCCACGTAACGCCAGTCGACTTGGCATCGCTGCAAAGACTCCAGAACAGCCCAGGTTTCGATGGAGTCGAAGGCCTTCTCGTAGTCCACAAACGCCAGACACAGCGGTTGGTTATACTCTTCGGACTTCTGTATAACCTGCCGAACAGTATGGATGTGGTCTACGGTACTATAGCCTTTACGAAACCCAGCCTGTTCCGGTGGCTGAAAGGCGTCAAATCTTGATGCTAGACGATTCGTGATGACTCTCGAGAACAGCTTATAGACGTGGCTCAGAGGCGTGATCGGCCTATAGTTTTTAAGGAGCGTTTTGTCTCCTTTCTTGAAAAACAATGCCACTACACCTCTGCTCCACGCCCTCGGGGTAGTACCATTGGTTATTACAGAGTTGAAGAGCCTCCTCAACTCCCCAAGAACAGGTTCACCACCAGCCTTGAGGAGCTCAGAGGCTACTCCATCTTCACCGGCAGCCTTCCCATTACTAAGCTGTTTGAGAGCCGCCCCGATTTCGTCGACATCTACATCTGGGAAATCGTCAGTGAAGTGGCGGGTAAGTAAGGCTCTAGGGTCTCTCGCGTCAGGTGGAGGCTTCGGTGCGTGCGAGGCATACAGATGTCCGTAGAAGTCCTCAATTTCAGCGAGTATCCCCGGGACTGATGTGACGGTTTCACCATTCGAGGTAGCTAACTTTGTCAGATGACTCCTCCCCAGTGTCTTGGTGAAGACCTTCGACCCCCGATTTCGCTCGATTGCCTCATGTACGAGGCGAGTGTTCCAGCTGCGAAGGTCGCGTCTTACCAAGTTCCTGATTTTTTTGTTGAGTGACCGGGGATCTGACAAAGATTCCTCTGGTGTCTCACGTCTAAATCGCATCAGATCCAGGGTCTCGCTAGAAAGTTTGGACTTCCCATCTGATCGCCTTTTCCGAAAGTGCCTCATTCCCACTTCGCGTATTACCCCAATTATGCCGTCCAGATCCTCGTCAACATTTGCCGGGGTCTCCAGTGCGGCGAAACTATTTCGCAATTCCAATTGGAACGCATCATGTCCAGCTTGGGGCACATTTGGACGGAGAACAGACCTCACCATGCGACTACGTTCGAGCTTAAAATTGATATTTAGGGTGCCTCGTACAAGCCGGTGATCGCTACCGGTATTAAACCTGCTGATCACTGAGACATCCCTAAATATGTGCTTCTTGTCGGCTATGATGAAGTCAATCTCGTTCTTCGTCACACCGTCGGGGCTCTTTCAGGTCCACTTCCGTTGGGGCTTCTTCTGATAAAAGGTGTTCATACAGAACAGCCCCTGCATGCTAAGGAAGTTGACCAGCATTTGGCCCCTATGGTTTCTGCGCCCATAGCTATGCAGTCCCAAACAAGATTCACCGCATTCTTTTCCCACTTTGGCGTTGAAGTCTCCCATGACAACTGTATAGTGGGTTTTGGTGGTACGATGCATGGCCTTTGACACATCGTCGTAAACGGCCTCCACCTCTTCGTCTGAGCTGCTCGACGTCGGCGCATATACCTGTATGACCTTGAGAGAGTATCTCTCGGTCAGTTTCAGCACAAGGTACGCTACCCGGGTCGAGACGCTGCAGATCTCCACCACGTTGTCACGGAGGGCTTTGTTGACGAGAAATCCCACGCCACCCTGGGATTTTTGGCTCCCTTCCCTGAAGTAGAATAGATGGCCTGACTCAAGAGTTACCGTGTCCTCTCCCTCTCTACGAACTTCCGATAACCCGAGGATATGCCATCGTATCTTCTCTAATTCCACTTCAAGGATCTGGAGGCTTTCGCTCAGCCGCAGACTGCGTCCATTATATGTAGCCAGGATCAATTGTTGGCAGCCCTCCGTAGCCCGGGGATTCTTAGCACCCCCTACCCTACCGTAACCAAGGCCGCTGCCGTGACCTGGAATAGTAGAGCGGCCGGGAACTGGGGGCCGTTTCTTTTTGGGGTTCATCATGGGGGGTTTTGCCCGTAGTCACCACGCTGGGCCGACGGGTTGGTGACCGCAGTGTATTGATATGGACAGTGTTGTCTACGCAAGAGGCGCTGCTGCCCACCTCTCGGATGGTCCCTTAATCGCCTTCTACGATACCCACGGGGAGACATGGGGTGATACTATTCTACTCTGCCGGCACCACACGGCACTCTGCCGGCACCACACGGCACAATAAAATAATTAAATACATTTAATTAATTGTTCCTTTCAATGTGGCTGTAAAACATTGTAATTAGTTATTTTTTGAAGTTTTAATTTTGGAACTATGGCTCCTATAAAAAAACTGGTTAGACAGAAATGTAGAGAAAAAAAATGCGATCCTAATGCTACTAAACGCTCATTTTCTCCTTAAGTCGACTTGGTGAGTTTCCGCTCTACGGGGACGATATATATGTACTCTTCGCAATATAGTACTTTATCTACTCTGATACTATAATACACAGATTATAAAACTGAAAACAAAACTCTTATGACAAACATTACACATAGGCCAAAAATAATAGAAAAGAAGTTTTACTACGATACAGGTCTTGTATGGACACCCTTATCATAATATAACTTTTTAATCATAACGATACACCTATACAACCTCCAGCTGGACCAAGAAGGTTGAACCTCTACTTAAAAAAAAGGTTTCAATGAACGAGTCCGCGGCGACGCAACACGCATGCGCAATCGATGTATGCGCTTTGGCGCCAACATTTTTCATTAAAAAAAACTTTTCAATATTGAAAGAAAGTTTGGTTCTGTTTAATATTATTTTATGTATGAGGGTAGATAAATTAGTGTATGACACTGTGTATGTAACTTGGTCTTATAACACTCGTGTAACTCGGGATTCAACAACCAAGGACTAATTAATTTCGCCCATAACCGTTCGGTCGTTTTTGGAGTTTTTGGTCCTTGCTGTTGATTCTGGGTTCCAGATTGTAGGTTCTAAAAATGGTTGTCACAATGTATAGTTAAGATGTTCACTGTGTGCAAAAAAACGTATTATAAAACAGGTTATGATTTGTATTTCATTATTATTATTAGTATACCTTATTGCACACGAAAAAACACAAAAAAGAAATGCAAGAAAATACATGTACAATGGCGAGCTTATCTCTGCAAGAGATTTCTTCCAGCAAACCTTGCGGAGTTGGAGTGGAGATGTGAAACGGGTCCATGCACGTGCACAACATACACTACATAATAATACACTTACACAGACAGCAAAATCCTGCCAAGATAGATATCTACACAAATATATAAAAATTCTAATAATGAAAAAAATAAACTACATAAACCCCTTTCGGCCGCCATGGCAACTAAACTTCGCAACCGGTTGCGAAAACGGAATTTTTATTCTTTGTAGGCAACTAGTTGCCAAAAAAGAATACTTTATCCGCCATGGCAACTGAGTTTCTCAACCAGTTGTGAAAATGGATTTTATATTCTTTCTTGGCAACTAGTGGCGACAGAAATAATGGGAAGTTTTATTAATTTGTTGACAATCTTTGCGGTCAATACGTATATAAATCCTATTTCTAGAATTACTTTCCAGGGCTGGTGAGGGACGACCCAGACGGACTTACATCGACCAAATACCCCTATTCGGATGTATTAGCAAAGGGAAAGATAAAAAGTACCCGAAACCGGCGTGCGTGCATGCAACGACTTATGAACGTTGATGAAGCGAAGGTGATCTGTCAGGATCGTGGCAAGTGGCAGTCTCTGGTCTCGGCCTACCCCTCTGGGATACAGGTGTGAGGTTTTGTATGTATGTATGTATGTATGTATGTATGTAAGGGTGTATGTATGTATGTATGTATGTATGTATGTATGTATGTATGTATGTATGTATGTATGTATGTATGTATGTATGTATGTATGTATGTATACTTTCCAGGGTTATTTTTAAATAAACTTATAGATCAGTGTGTGTTGCCGACAAAGAATGAAAAATCCGTTTTCACAACCGGTTGCGAAGTTTAGTTGCCATGGCGGCCGAAAGGCATAAACCATTACAGAAATATGAATACATACATAATAACAATGACTAAAATTGAATATGTTTGCTCTTGCGCGTACATCGCAAGCTCATTCTGAGATTGTTCAAGCAATTTGCCGAGCATAGCACAAGTATTATACTATTTCCAACAACATGTTAAGCTGGTGACTACTATACCCAATCCACAGATAAACCTTGTCGGTTTCGGGGGATGGGAGGCATTATATTGCATGTATTTTTTTCTTACTTTAAATAAATAAAAAAAATTACATATAAGAACCTACTTACATAAATACCTATCAAGGAGCTAAGATATAGACAGAATTCATTGGTGGAGTTACTCGTAGCACCGCCTAGAGCCCTAAGGTAGGCGCGCAATCCATGACTCACCGCCATTATTTACATGGACGTGAATCCCGTCGCGTGACCGACCCGGCCCGTGTGATCGACAGGGCGCTACCCAAACTGCCAGGCTACACGCCTCTGAATCACCCTGTATAATTGATGCAGAGGAGATTAACTGCAGATATAAGTTTGCATAGTTTGCCGGGGTTTCGGAGGGCTGGAATGTGGCTTAGTGTATGTTAATTTTGCAATCGGCTCCAACTAAGTCTTTGAATCACGCTTGAGTTATATTTAAAACAACGACGATATTTATTAATTTTATTTATTTCTTTTTGGGAAACCTGCAGCTTACATAAACATGGACAGTTCTTAATGACTAACTATAAGCCAACAGTGTCACTACAGCGTCGGAGTGGTCCCTTCACCCATCTAGTGTGAGTGAAGATACCACTGGACGCTGTATAAATCATCTCATTAAGTAGATGCGAAAAAGGCCAATAAGCCAAAAATAAGTTTCCGCATATGGTAACTAAGTATAAAATATGTGCAAGTTAATATAACAAGAGTTTTAACTGCACTACAGCACCGAGGACGCGTCCTTGAGGGCTCGTAAATTAATAATTTATCGTTATATGACAGCCGGCGCCAACGGCTTAACGTGCCTTGTGAAGCATGGAAGCGCTCGGAAAAGTGCCACTAGCGGTAGTCATGGGACGCTCACCCACCCTGTACCTGACCGCGCCTGTTGTTGCTTAATCAAGTGATTGATTCCAATCACTTGGTCCGCCTAGGCCACGAGCGCTTCGAGACTTTATTTACTTTAACTTTAACATTAACAATTTTTCAGTCTTAAACCTTCAAAGCCTTAAAGCCTTCCTGCCTTTCGAAACAATATGTTAAACATTACAATGGCAACCCACGACACAGGCTTGCCTAGTGTGGGGCCGCAGTGAAAAATGTATCAAATCAAATATTATTTATTGATAGAAACAAATTACATACGGCAAGATGTTAAAATACAATACAATATGTACTTACATTTCAACAGTATAATATCCTGACCGGACTCCGGTCAGGAATTCCTGCTGTAAACCAGTCAAAATGCTTAGAAGTTTGCCAGTGGAATTGACTTCCCACAAACTAGATCGTTATTGTTACTTGTAGATATCTTAATTCATAGCATAGTATAAGAATTATTAAAATATGCAGCTAGCAACAGCCAAAAAGATACTACTACCCTCCGTACTAGTAAAAATACTGTATGACGGCAAGGTAGGTTCTCGTTCTCGTGGTAACCAAGTGAAGTTGTATCGCTAAATATCGTACAGAAAACTGTAAATATCTCGATTTAAGACTGTCTCCTATGCCGATACTCTGTTATATCGCACTTATAGCTAAATACATTTTTCATTTTTACATTGATTTTTCCATTTCATATTTTTATTTATATTTATTTTAATTCTTTATTGCACTAATTACATCAGTAAATATACAGGGGCGTGCTCACACAAAGAAGCATTTTCTTCCAGCAAACCTTTGGGGTTGAAGAGACTGGCAAAGGGTAGTGCAGGAAAAAAAGGTGAAATACAATAATAAAGTTACACAGACATATTAAGGAGAAACATTTACTTAGACCTACAAGGAAACGGGGGGGGGTTGAATGATGAAAACTATGATAAACCTACACAAACGATTATCGTTTACATAAATAAATAAATAGATATAATAATTATACGTACATACACATTGAAGATAATAACTAATCACGATTACTTACATCGTTATCGTTATCAACCCTTGTATGTCCCCACTGCTGGGGCACGGGTCTCTTCCTGCATCGCAGGAAGGTTAGGCCATACTCCACCACGGGGGCCAAGTCAGGGTTGGTGGGATACTTACATATCAATAATTAATAAAACAATTGGTGATAAATTACTGCCTATTCTGCTGATCGAGGTAGTACTTAGACTCGGATATCGAGAAATAAGTGACCAAACTAACTTAAGTTACACTGTTTCACTCTCGCCAGTTAAGTAATTCTTAGGCAAGAAAAGTCCCAATCACATCGCATCACATCACACTTCTCACTAACATTATAAAGGCGAAAGTTTTTGAGTGTGTATGTTTGTTACTTCTTGACGTCTAAACGGCTGGAGCGATTTTAATCAAATTTGGTATAAAATTAGTCAACACCCTGGATTACCACATAGGCAACTTTTCACTGCGGGAAAATATCTTATTCCCATGGGAAAATCGATAAGCCGCGGGCCACAGGTAGTCTAATCTAAAATGTAAACCCTGCCAAAGAAGTTGCCGACTGGTTGGCAGGGTTAGTATTTTAGATTGGATTAGATTAGATAAAGACTCTTTATTGCATACCAAGTTTTATAATAAAAGTAGAAGAATCGTTTACGTGTATGATGAAATTAAACAGAGGTTAATAAAAAAAACAATGGATTTAAAAGAGTTCCTAATACGTGCCACCTCTCCCTTGTCTTTCGCACGCTAACAATCTGTGATAGTAATACCTACCACGCTTACTTTGAAGAAACACATCGTGAGGAAACCTGAGTGCCGAGGTGTTCACATACCTCAGCGCTTGAAATTCCCAATCCGCGGTCGGCAGGTGTGGTGATAAGCCCTCTCTCTCTGAGAGAAGGCCTGTGCCCTGCAGTAGGACGTGTATAGGTTTCATAAAAGAAAGTAACAAAAACATCGTGAGGAAACCTGAGTGTTTGAAGTAATCACATACCACAGCGCTTGAAATTGCCAAAACACGGTTGGCACGCAAGGTGATAACCACGTGTTCTCTCTTTCTGAGAGAAAGTATGTGCCCTGCTGTGGGAAATTACACAATCCAACGGCATGGCCATCGTGCCTATTCTGCACTCTTGAGGACATGCAAAAGGCTTTGGAAGCTGGTGTATGTGTACGCGACACACATAATTATACCATTTTTTTATTGTGGCAACATTGATTTACATTTTAATGTTGTCAGTATTACAAACGGACTTTGTGTTTTCCAGTTCTGCACGCGGTTTGTTTGATTATAGTATTTTAATTTTTATATTTTTGTGCTTTCTTTATGATTTTTATGTGTTCAATGAAGTATAAAATATACTAGACTATTTAGTCTAAAAAAATAAAATTTCGGTTTTAATCAATTACCAGACCCAACAGATACAGTCCACTCAACTCAGACAACTCAACTAGCAATAAAAATGTGTGCTACAGTGTGCGTGGGCCAATAAATTTATATCACAGATACGATAAGAAGTGAGAAATACACAGGCATTGGGACTGCTCACTAGCGCCCCCAATGGATTGAAAATCATAACTTGTTTCATAGTACGTTTATTTTTAAAACATTAAACATCTTACTACCGGTGTTAACCATTTTTAGAACATAGAGCCTAAAACGTTGTACCAACATCCTAGAACTTTTGTAGATTTCCGTTAAAAACGGCCAGTATTGGGGGAAATTGATTAGTAAAGTCCTAGGATGTTGATTCTTGGTTCTAGACTGTAGGTTCGAAAATAGTTATCATAGTGGTAAAGATTTTTGATAGCATTAAAAAGTGAAAATTACTTTGCTAAATTTCGCCATTATTTTTAATGCTATTGTTTAGGGTCCTTTGGGACGTGAAATAAAATGTGGACTGTATCAAAATAGGGCTGGTGTATTAGCCGTCAAAAATTACAGAAATCTCCCGGACAAACAGATATTAATTAAATTCGTTAGCGCCCGTTGCCGGTGGAGTATCGAACCCGAGTGTCCTCGCATCGTCCGCCGCTCGTGTCGGTGACGTCACGTCGTATCGTGTCCGCCGCCCGCGCGTCTCCTCCCGTGCGTATGTTGAGAGCAATATTAACATGCTCCCCGGGTTGAAGTGTGAAGAAGACTTCAAAGATCTGGAAGTGGGCAGATGTTATTAAACGCTCTACGAATAGTGCCTCTCTTCATCTTCAATTCTGCAACTCTAGTGACGCCGTCGCTTCCTGGATAGAGCTGGGTGACGCGTCCCAGAGACCAAAGTAATGGAGGGAGAGCTTTGTCCTTGATCAAGACAAGAGATCCGAGCTTCAGCTCATTATTGCTGGAAGTTTGCCACTTGACTTTCTTTTGAAGCAGCCCAACGTATTCTGTAGAGAAACGGGTCCAGAAATGCTGCTTGATGAGTTGGATCCGCTTGTAACGGTCCAGACGATTGATGTTAACCTCAGGAACTGGTGACTGTGGAATAGCCATCAGTGAGCGTCCAATTAAGAAGTGGCCAGGGGTAAGAGCTGTATAGTCGGAAGGATTTGTGGAAAAAGGGGTAAGAGGACGAGAATTCAATACAGCCTCTATCTGATGAAGACAAGTAACCATTTCCTCATAAGTAAAATGAGTTAATTGTAAAAGGCGTTTAAGATGGTGCTTCGTGGAACGTACGGCCGCTTCTGCGAGTCCGTTGAAGTGGGGGGTGTAAGCCGGAACGAATTTAAATTCGATGCCTTCTCGAGCTACACAACCTTCAAAGTCTGACTCTACAAGAAACCAAGCCAGCTCATTAGAGGCGCCAACAAAATTGGTGCCATTGTCCGACGTAATGGACAAAACTGGCCCGCGCCGTGCAGTGAATCGCGTCAACGCGGCTATATTGCTTCGCTGGACAGAGCCGTGACGAGCTCGATGTGACAGGCCTTGGTCGAATTGCAGACAAAGATTGCTAAAAAGGACTTGATCAGCTTACAACCTCTACCTTTACGATCTGCAATCATCACTGGCCCGGCATAGTCAACTGAGCAATGTAAGAACGGATATTCTAAATTAGTTCGCGATTCAGGAAGCTGTCCCATGATCGGCTGCACAGTTTCAGGTTTATGCCTGAAACAGCGCACACATTTGCGAACAGTGAATTTAGAAAGGTTTGTGCCACCTAATGGCCAATAAGTTTGTTTAATAATACTTAAAAGAAGCTGAGGTGGGGCATGTAAATGTCTAAGATGAAAATGTCTAAAAAGAACTCTAGTAAAATTATGTTTACTACATAGTATGATAGGGTGCTTTGTATTATAAGCATAAAATGAATTATCAAGCCTGCCACCAACTCGCATGAGATTATCAGCGTCTAAAAATGGGGTTAATGAAATCAATCGATTTTTGTTAGGTAGTGCCTTGCCGGCCTTAAGAAGAGCATATTCGTCAGGAAACATTTCCATTTGCGCCTTACACGTTATTAAATTTAATGAACTTTGAAGTTCTTGAACTGAAAGATGACCAGTTAATTTATTGGTCGGATGACGACAGTTGTAAATAAATCTTTGTAAATATGCTATTGTGTTTTGTAAATTAATTAATCTAGAATTATTTTTGATTAAGTTAGTTACATGATCGGCGTTAGAATTATTATCAAGCGCGAATGAACAAGTAATCAACTCTGGTAGATCCTGTTTCACGCTCACGTTGGGCATTTTCGGCCACTCAGATTCGATTTCTGATAAGAAAGGCGGCCCTGACCACCAAAGAGATGAACTGCTGATGAGGTCAGCCTTCAACCCGCGAGAAACAAGATCCGCCGGATTGTCTTTCGACGGTACGTAGCTCCACGTGTGACCGCAGGTGCTCTCTTGAATTTCGTGAACCCTGTTACGAACAAAATTCTTAAGATTAGTTGGTGGTGTAGTTAACCACCCCAGAACAATGGTGGAGTCACACCAGAATCTACATGATTTGATTTGTAAGGTTAAAGAGCCTAATACTTTCGTACACAGCCTTGCAGCCATCAACGCTCCACAGAGTTCAAGACGTGGAGTCGTTGTTGGTTTGATGGGAACGATTTTACTTTTTGAAGTTAAAAGTCTAACCTGTATTGACCCTGATGTATCGATCGAGCGTATATATAGACAAGCTCCGTAAGCCCGCTCTGAAGCGTCTGAAAAGACATGAATTTCATGCACCACCGCGTCATCAGCAAGTACCCAGCGAGGAACCTGTAAGTAGTTAAGGAGAGGTAAGGTGTCAACAAATGATCTCCACATGTTTTTTATCTCCTGCGAGACCTCTTCATCCCAGGAACATTTTTCGATCCACAACCTCTGCATCACACTTTTTGCTTCCACGATGCATGGATTGACGAGGCCTAGGGGATCGAAAATTTGACTGATGACCGATAAAATGTGACGTTTAGTTACTTTAGCTCGATGTTCAATATTTATGTAGAACGATAATGTGTCTGAGTCACAGATCCAATTTAAACCTAAAGTCTTTGAAGAGACATTATTGTCTGTTTTTGAAATATTCATAATATTGTTTGATTCTGAAGAAGGCGAAATTTGTTCAAAAATTAATTTATTATTTGAATGAAATTTTCTTAAGTTGAATTGAGCTTATTTTAAGATACTTTTGACTCCTTCACAAAGTTTGATTGTGTCCTCGACAGTCGACGAACCGCTTATAAAATCGTCGACATAAAAATCTCTTTCTATAGACTGCTTGACGTCACTGTCGAGGGCACTGGATGCCAATGAAACCAGACACTTGGTAGCTAAGTATGGAGCCGAAGCTGTGCCGAAGCTTCGCAAATTAAGACGGTGAGAATCCTGATGGACCAATGTTTAGGGTCCTTTGGGACGTGAAATAAAATGTGGACTGTATCAAAATAGGGCTGGTGTATTAGCCGTCAAAAATTACAGAAATCTCCCGGACAAACAGATATTAATTAAATTCGTTAGCGCCCGTTGCCGGTGAAGTATCGAACCCGAGTGTCCTCGCATCGTCCGCCGCTCGTGTCGGTGACATCACGTCGGATCGTGTCCGCCGCCCGCGCGTCTCCTCCCGTGCGTATGTTGAGAGCAATATTAACAGCTATTATAAATTTCGTTAGCATAAAGATTTTGATGTTTACTTTTTGCCAAAAAAAGTTTGCCAAGAAGTTATGATTTTTATTCCATTGGTGGCGCTAGAAAGCGGGGGTGCTTACCAGCGCCTTAAAAATACTGTTAATCAGCATTAGATTAGCAGATTGTTCGTGAACGAAAAAGCTTCAAAACGGAGGCAAGTTTTTCAATCAGCCAAACCTCAATTAGCGAACAACGCCCGAGCGGCGGCTATGGCGCTGGCCACTATAAGTTGCAACACGCAAATCCGCCATAAATTGACGGCGCCGGCGACGGATTCGGGGCATTAATTTGGGGTAAATCGTACGGAAAATGGAAATTTTGTGCAGCCTCTGGCAACACCCGACTTAAGGCGACGTGAGCGGAATTGGGACGAAGGTTTTAAATGAGACCGGCGAGTGTTTATCCGATACGAGAAGGGTTGCGGCAATTAACGGGGGATTTTCTTCAAGGCGGATTTAAAATGGATTTTGAAAATGGCGTTTTATTGATGGAAATTTTAAATTATCTGTTATCTGAAATCTCTCGGTCACGATCCATGGCCACCCACGGCCATGATTGTGGTCTCACTTGACTCGGTCATGATTGTGGTCTCATTTGACTCGGTTATGTGGTCTGACTCGACTTGGTCATGATTGTGGTCTCACTGACTCGGTCATGATTGTGTGTAGGTCATCCTGTAACCCGTTACGTTTCAATGTTGTTATAGTTTTTTTAATTTCAAAAAATATAGAGCATCGCTATTTATCTAAAATGGTTGTAAACATTTTTTTTTGTTGCAAACACTTTATTGCACAATAAAACTTAAATAATATAATGTGATAACAATTCGCACAAAGGCGAACTTATTTCAACATAAATTTCTTCCAGCCAGCCTAAAAAATTTGGAATTTTAAAACAAAGAGAGCGGATGTAGCCAATAAAATGCAAAAAATTAGAAATAAAATACTACTTAGTAATAATGCATACAACTCACATGAGTGTCTACACAAATGTTGGCTAGAAAAATTATATTTATATTACAAACGTAAAACATACCAATAAACTAAACCAATAAAATAAAATATAAATATATTACATATACTACTAACTAAGCGACTACAGCGGACAGCGGTGGTAGCTCAGTGGGTAGAACCATAGACTGGCAAGCGAGAGCCCCAGGTTCGATCCTGAGTGCGGGCATGTACCAATGACTTTGTTTCATTTCAAAGTTACGTTCATTTGCGAATTTGCAGTCGCAATACCACACGCTAACGGTGAAGGAAAACATCGTGAGGAAACCCGCGGCTTGGTTGGCTCCGCACGTATTGACTAGTCTTTCCTGTGGGCTAGGCCGACTAAGCTGTCAGGATGGTATAGGTGCTGGGCAAGCCTATACCATCTATAAAACCATGACCCAGGCACTACAGCGTCGGAGTGGTCCCTTCACCCATCTAGTGTGAGTGAAGATACCACTGGACGCTGTATAAATCATCTCATTAAGTAGATGCAAAAAGGCCATTATTATTATTATTACTAACTAAGATATATACTATAATATTATTAAAGATTAGAAATAAAGTGCTCTTTCAATTGTCTTCGGAACTGTGCACAGTTGGAGTATCCCTGATTGCGTTGTACATTTTCTATTTATAATAGTTTTTTTTTTTCAAGACGTAGGTCGAGTAGTCTTTGACTCATTCTTGAATCTGAATGAATTTACCATTTCATATCTTTGCTCGGAAATAATACCACTAGCGGTAGTTACGGGATGGTCTTGCCCGCGGTTCTAGTTGCTTTAACTTACTGATAGATTCCAATTACATGGTTCCACAGTGGAACCATGTAAGTGGAACCATGTAATTGTAAAGTGGAACCATGTGCGCTCGCGGCCTTTTTTTTTTTTTTTTTTTTTTTTTTTTTCACCCAGGAGAAACCCCAATTACGGGTACCACCGGCTCGGGGGAGCACAGTGGTTATGTCGGACTCCCCGCCCTGAAAAGGGCGGTATACCGACTAAAACTCCTGGGGTGTTCCTCCGCACCGCAAAGGACGGGGCCACGGGAACGCTTGCGCACACTTCCGCGACCCCGCCTGCGGGCGCCCTTTCGGGCACTCCTTCGGCGGCGCTTCTGCCCCGTCGGTGCTCGACGACGGGGCTAGAAAACGCCGCATCTCTTCGTTGGAGCGCATAGGGGCCAAGTGCGTATGATCTTGGCCCCCATACGCCCCAACGCGCCGCCCCCTCCATCCCATCGCAAGCCGGTCGATGAGACGGGGAGGGCGGCGCACCTCCTCGTTGAGGCGCGTGGGGGCCCAAGCGTCCCGGTCCCCACACGCCCCACACGTGAGGCCCTTCACGTCGCCCACCAGCACTTCTCTGAAAGCAGAGAAGGCGGTGAGCGACCGCGCGGGCCCCCTCCGTGCCAGAAGGCACCCTCGGAACACGCAAGGGCGCCTTCCGGCCCGCCGTGATGGACGCGGAGAGTCCCCCGACCCTCCGCGTCCCGGCGGCCACTCTGGTCCGACTGGTACGAGGCGCGCGCGCTTCCACGCAGCGGCGCCCCCCCCAGTCGGTCCTTCATTCGGTTGGTCGCCTGGGTCCCGCTCCACAAAGTGAAACAGGGCCCACGCGACCCCTCCCGCCAGATTTTTCGCCGCTGGCCAGCAAGATCCCATAAAGAGAAGTTACTGACCAGCGCCCAGGGTGCACCGGCCCTTGCCACTTACCCTTCCTACTGGTTCAAGATGAATCAGTAGGAACGGAAGCGGAAGGGCACACGGGAAGGTAATCTGGCATCGCACCCCGTGCGCTCGCGGCCTAGTGGAACTTCCACTAGGCCGCGAGCGCACGAGTGAGCGGTTCACATAATATATTTCGAGGAGCTATTCTAGGTACCTTAATTGTCGACAATACTAGTTAAAACAAAAAAATAATTTATAACTTCATATTGATGCCCTTTCCAAAACTCGACATTGGCAAATAGTTAAGGTAGTCAAATTAAATTGACATCCAATAAGATTTGGAATATGCCAAATAGTAAATTTTTAGATACAAGTAAGATCGACCGTATTGTTACCGAACAGGAAAATACGAATTTAGTCGTTCTCGCACCTTGTCACCCTAAATTAATCGTGGGAGGATGCGTCAGAAAATAATAAAGCATGAGGATGATTAAAGGAGCCTCTTTTAATAAGATAAATGTCACAGCTTCGTTATTGAAGAGGTACCCTGTCTTCTAAAATTACCTGTTTATTAACTCTGGTAAAAAATTGCAATATTAATGCAGTCTATTACTTTTCACTTAGAGCACAGTCCTTCCCTCAGAGAGATACGTTTTTTATGTAGCCTTCATACACCCCACTTCAGAGACCATGCCTCCTCTCAGAGAGAGAGTATGGGATTAATTACCACGCGTAGGTACCCACCGTGGATTGCCAGTTGCAAGCGCTGAGAAAAATGAAAATGAAAGTGAAAGTGAACGTGAACTACATTTATTGCCAAAACACAAATTATACACAAAAAACAAAATATGACATAAATGTAGACAGACAAGATCATCTAAAACCATAGAAATAGAATCATATGGAATAGACATACTGAACAAAATCTGTGTGGCGTAACGTTAGTACTAGACATACGTAGTATATCTAAATACCGGGTCCCCTACGTAGTTTCGATAGCCGTTGTTGCGAAAAACGTTGTATCGAATTTTTTCCCGCTGCCTCATAAGTTCGAAAGCTTATGGACTCGAATGCTGTAGTGGCGAAAGACGCTGTTTCGAAAAACATTATCACTGCCTCATAAGCTCGAATGCTTGTTTTTTATACTTTATTGCGGAATAAAACTTAAATAACGTACAATGTGATAACAATTACGTACACCTTCGCTCCATCAACGTTCAATAGTCATATAGTTCTGTTATTGTTGGCAATTAATAGCCTTATAAACCTTTTGTGTGCATAGTACTCGTTTGTACTAATACTTATAAATATAATACTTGTGCAATTGATTAATTTCGAAACTTGATACCACTTCAGTAGTAATTGTTATAGATCAGTACTAGATTTTTTGTTACACGTAGAAAATTTGTTAAATAATAATAAATCTAGATTTAAACTAAATTTGTTTTGTTTTATTCACTACTTGATTTTTTATACGCATTAAGACTGAATGAATCGAAATGACAAGCATTCGAGCGTATGAGGCAGTGAAAATGTTTTTCGAAACAGCGTCTTTTGCCACTATAGCATTCGAGTCCATAAGCTTTCGAACTTATGAGGCAGCGGGAAAAAAATTCGATACAACGTTTTTCGCAACAACGGCTATCGAAACTACGTAGGGGACCCTAAATACCTCAGCGCTTGCAACTGCCTCTGATCTGAGTGTCTGAGGAGTTCAAACAATACCTCAGACACTCGGATTTCCTCAAGATGGTTTCTTTCGCTGGCGAGTGGTATCGCTACAACCATTATTCACAAAAAGAGACACTACGGACAAAGCCACAGTATCTCCTTTTGTGAAAAGTAAACTAATTATCCTATCTCAATTACCGCGTGTACCCACTACCAAATTCCAACCCCTGAGGTATCTGAACTCGTGTTTTCAGGCTACCTCACGATGTTTTCCTTCTGCGTTAGCGAGTAGCTACAAGAATTACACATTCACATATTTAAGTGCCTTGGTAATTGGTGCAATTGGTGCATGCCAGAGTTGGAACTCACAACTAATAGAACACAATCGAACAAATATTTCTATGGCATCGAGGAAGCGCCACCTAGCGACAAGTATGGAAATTCAAATTGCTGAGTGCGAGTTGTAATGGTTTACGTTAAGAAGTGAACACGTTTACCAGCCAAAACACGAATTAACGCGAGTGCGAGTTGTACTGTGACAGCGTTTTGCCAGTTCGAACGGTTAACTTACTCATACTCACTACTCGATGCTCGATTAACGCGGTAGTAAAGTTATTCGATTGCATTCTGTCAAACTCGCACTAAGCGCTCTGTTATTTGAATGTCTAACAAATATTTTAACATCTTCATAAACCTTCACCATCCATCTACAAAATTCATGGAAAATGGGTTCACGTAACATTTTTCTTCATAAGTATCTTCACTTTTCGAGTGTTCGAAATTTTTTCACATATTTAAAACTATAACATGCTATTTCATAGATCCACGGTTTTATTTATAATAAAAACACATTTTTTTAACATTCCAAAAATGCTTACTAAAATAGTCTGTGGTCAAGAATTAACAAAGGAAGACCTGAGCAGAAATTAAATAAAACACCCCTAAGAAAAAGATATAGGCGACCTTTTTGGTACGATATCAACCCTTTTATATCCCCACTGCTGGGGCACGGGTCTCTTCCTGCATCGCAGGAAGGTTAGGCCATACCTACTCCACCATGGGGGCCAAGTCCGGGTTGGAACATTTTGAGCCAATATTTTTTTGTGTTAATAATTATAAGATTCATTTTGTGAAATGTTGTACCAAATAAACATTATTCATTCATTCATATCGTGTTTTTTTTATAAATAAGGGCGCTAATTTGTACCTAACAAAATAGCGATTCTTGGTAGCGTACCTAGAAATTTAGCTGTGAAATCTTTAAAAAGTATCTCATGTAGAGTAGTACCTTTATTTTTCCTTTCTGAAACGTAGAGAGTTCTATTAACTCGGTTCATATACTTAAACCGGCTTTATTTGCAAGACATTTTCGTAGCTTATTCTAAGCTCATTTAGAGATTATTGTTTATCTTTCCATCCAGAGTGAATAAGTTACAGGACTTACCTGTAATCCCGTTGCCTTAGCTGAGCTGAGCTGCTTAGCGTCTGGCCCAAGAGACATACGCTCGTGTCTGGAGCTGATAAGACAGGTATGTAATTATGTAAATAGATTATTCATAAAAAAAAACCGCCTCATGAAGATGACACAAGTGGCGGCGCACTTTTGAGGCGGCGGCATCCAAGTACAAGACTTGTCTTATAATTATAATAAAGCATCATCTAAATCGTTGACTTGGCTGATCGAAATAAGCCTTCTAATAAAAGGCTGAATGAAGAGCCGTTTATTTTCAATTTCGTTTAATGGCGTCAATGAAACAGCTGATTATGTCGACTCGCAAAATACAACTGAACTTTGTCTGAGGCCAACGTTGGAAACAATTGCAACATTAGAAACGATTTCTACGTTAGTAATTAATTTGTTTATTTTGACTATTTCGTCGTTTGTCCAACGTTAGGTCTGTGATGCAATGGTAAACATTCTGTTATGAAATTTCATCCAATGTGGTTTGTAAACTAAAATTGAAGAGGTTCCTGCCGCTTTTAATTTTATTTTGAGGGACTTCCACAAAGTGGAGGAATGGTCTTCCTTTTATTGTTGATAGTATGTTATTTAGCAAAAAATAATCCTTATGATGAAGCCTTCTGATCGGTGTGATAAAGCTACAGGGTAATTTTTTTTTCGTGTAGCGGGTTCGATTTCCAGTTCAACCGTGTAATTATTTTAAAATCTATGTGTTAGATATAAGTGAGGTAGTTTGTAGTCAGTCTTGCAATAAACGTCGTCCCGTTCAAGCGTGCGTGTATTATTTGTCAGTGGCGAACGAGGTCAATATAAAAAGTGAAGAAAAGTGCAAACACAGTTTAAAAATGTCAGTGGGTCAAATAAGGGAGTTTTCAGTGAAGACCGGCAGCTGGTCGTCGTACGTAGAAAGGCTGGAAAGCTATTTTGTGGCTAACAAAATTGCGGAGGACGTGAAACTACCTACTTTAATAGCCGTTATGGGGGAAGAAGCTTATGAACTTCTAGCAACCTTAGCTAGTCCTACGAAACCAGCGTCTTTGACGTATGCCACCGCGGTGAGCTATTTACAAAATCATCTTCAGCCCAAGCCCTCAATCCTGGCGGAACGGTACCGGTTTCGCCAGCGCCGCCAAATGACGGGTGAACCAATATCTGAGTACGTAGCTGAGCTTAAAAGAATGTCGAGAAACTGTGAGTTTAATTCTAACCTAGAGGAAAATCTGAGAGATCAGCTTGTTTGTGGTATACGAAGCGAGATAACCCGGCAACGCTTATTTGCCGAGAATAACATAACCTACAAAAAAGCGGTATCCTTAGCGCTATCTTTGGAGGCTGCAGAGAAGGACGCCAGTGCGGTGGAGCGTTTCGGCGAGGAAAGCAATAAAGATGTAGCGACGGGCCTACATAAAATGTACATTAATGGATGTTACACATGCGGAGACAGCGGACACAATGCCAACAACTGTTTTTATAAAGAATATATATGCAGTTATTGCCGACAAAAGGGCCACCTGAGGAGAATGTGCCAGAAGATGCGAGAAACGTATGGGGACTATAATACAAGACGGGGAGAAATGGCGGGAACTGCCGACGAGTTTAATCGTTCATCACGCGGAGGGCGCGTGAACGGAGGTAGGCGTGCGAGCCGCGGCGGCGGCGGCGGAACCGGCCGCGGGTCCGCGGGGCGCGGGTGGCGCGGAGCGGGGAGTGGCCGGGAGCGGGCCCCCCAGTTGCATTTGTTGGAGGAGGACAGCGAAGCGGCGTCAGCGGCGCGAGCGCAATATGACGACGTCGGGGATGACTCGCCCAGTGAAGATTATGAAGAGCCTATGTACCAAATGTCGTTGAGCAAATACAAACCGGTGTGTATTAAAGTTAAGGTTCATAATTGCATAATAAATATGGAAGTCGATACGGGTTCAGCCTTATCGTGCATCTCCAAGGATGTTTACGAGGAAATGTTCCATGACTTAGAATTGAAATCATGTCGGTTAACCTTAAAGTTTTATGACGGAACAATTGTGCGCCCATTAGGCTATGTTTGTCCTGAAGTTAATTATAATAATAACATTAAAATATTGGATCTGTATGTAATTGATAAGGGGACCACCAGTCTTTTAGGTCGGCAATGGCTGTCAGAGCTAAAAATTCCTGTAATTATTCCAAGCACCACCGAAAATAGTTATAGTGTAAGCAATTGTGTACAACATAGAGATAAAACTGTGAATGACATTATTTCCAGACATAAGTCGTTATTCGATGGAACATTGGGCTGTTATTCGGGCGGTGAGGCCGAGCTGTGTGTGCGAGAGGGCGCGGTGCCTATCTACTGTCGGGCGCGGCAGCTGCCTTATGCACTGCGCGCCCGCGTTGACGCCGAGATCGATGCTATGCTCCGGGCCGGCGTCATCGAGCCCGTTGACCAGTCCGACTGGGCCACCCCCCTGGTCATAGTAAACAAGGCGGACGGCAGTTTGCGCTTATGTGCAGATTACAAGGTAACCCTTAATCGAGTTCTCAAGATTGACAGATACCCGGTTCCTAAAATGGATGATCTATTTAGTGGCCTCAGTGGTAATCAATATTTCAGCAAGCTAGACCTATCGCAAGCGTACAATCAGGTAGTGTTGTCAGAAAAGTCTAAAGAATATACAGTGATTAATACCCATAGGGGTTTGTTCAAATATAACCGCTTAGTATACGGGCTTTCATCGAGCCCGGGCATTTTTCAAAAATTAATGGAGAATACATTCAAACATCACCCTGACGTTTTAGTTTTTTTTGACGATATATTAATAAAAAGCAAAGATTTAGAGAGTCACTTAAAAGCTATTAATGATGTCTTAAAGACACTTGAAAGTAATGGATTAAAGATAAAGAAAAGCAAGTGTGAGTTTTTGGCAAGACAAGTCCGGTACTTAGGTTTTATTATAGATAAAGACGGAGTGCGTGTAGATCCCGAAAAAATTAAACCAATAGTAACAATGCCTCATCCAACTTGTGTAACAGAGTTAAAATCATTCCTAGGAATGGCTAACTTTTATGGCAGATTTATAAGTAACCTTAGCTCGCGTTTGAACCCGCTATATACATTGCTTCGTAAAGGTAAACATTGGTATTGGGGCCCAGAACAAAACTCTGCGTTTCAGCAAGTTAAGACGCAGTTGAGCGAAGCGTGTGCACTAGCACATTTCATTTTCACATCACGAACCGCGCAGCTGGCCGTGGCCCTCACGTCCTTGGTCGCGTTTACACATGGATTTTTTGAGTCACGCCGGTGTGACGTACTTGGTCATTGTTGATGCTTGCTCAAAATGGATTGAGGCCATAAAAATGACTCGAACGACGGCACAGGCGGTAATAAACGTTTTGAGAGATATTTGGGCCAGATTCGGGTTGCCTAGGCAAGTTGTCAGTGATAACGGTCCACCATTTTCAAGCTTAGAATTTCGTGATTTTTTAGACCAAAATGGCATAGAACAAATTTTTAGTGCCCCATACCATCCGGCTTCCAACGGGGCAGCCGAAAACGCAGTCAAAATTTGCAAACGAGCTATAAAAAAAGCGCTAAAACAAAATGTGGACGTACATACAGCCCTTTGCAGGTTTTTACTAGCATACAGGAACACAGAACATGCTACGACTGGGGACAGCCCCGCCAGCATCCTGCAGGGGCGCAGCCTGCGCATGAGGCTGGACTGCCTCAAACCGGAGCGAGAGGCGCGCGTGGCAGCTCGGCAGGCGAGCAGCGAGCGCGCCGCGGGCGGAGCGCGCCGCCAGTTTGTACCGGGGGACGAGGTCTGGTATCGAGATTATCGAGGCACAGATAAGTGGCTTGCTGGTAGGGTCGAGGCGTCTTTAGGGAGTACTGACTATACGGTGAGGGCCAATTTAGGAACCGAGGTACACAGACACGTCGATCAGTTGAGACGAAGGGTAACTCAAGTTCTAGGTGAGAGTGAGCGTAAATCGTTCTCACAAGTGGGGGTTGGTTATAGGCAGTCACGTCGGACCTCCCTGTCATTTCCTGGGGCTGAAGGGGAGGCCATAGAGGGTGACGTTTCAGCATCATCTCCGGCGTCAGCGCGGGTCGTCGAAAGCCCAACCGCGCACTCGCCCGCGCACTCGTCCCCACAGAAGCCGGCAGGTACAGCTTCACCTACACATTCACATGGAGTACCTATACCCACTGTTCCTACGAATAGCGAACCGACTCAGACTCCTGAGCGTCGATATCCTTATCGAAATCGAAAGCCGCCTTCTAGATACGGCTTTCCAGAAGTTGATTGAGTTTTATGTAATTAAATTAGTTAACGAATAATTTCACAAGAAATTGTTAATCTAGGTTTGTTAAATTTTAAGTTATTAAATAAGAGTGGAGGTGTTAGATATAAGTGAGGTAGTTTGTAGTCAGTCTTGCAATAAACGTCGTCCCGTTCAAGCGTGCGTGTATTATTTGTCACTATGAATACAGTTTAGATTATTTTTGAAATTAAAATAATGTCTTCTTTCAGTAAAATGTTCCATCTACAATATTAAAGGTATTTTCTCTCCATGTGGCATAGCCGTGGGATGCCCTGTATATTAAACTAGCTGACCCATCGAACTTCGTACCACCTAACAGTCGATTCTTTATTTTTTTTTTCTCTCCGTAAGAACCATCCTCGAACTTCAAAGAATATTCTAAAAAACGAATTAGCGTATTCGGTTCAGCTGATCTCGAGATTTGCGCTTACCAACACATTCAGCGATTCATTTTTATCTTATAGATAGATTACGTGCCATAGTCAAAAGCCGGCTTAACACGTGTGTGTGCCTTATGGAAATAAAATATGGAAATAATCGCTCTCGCTTAAGGCTTGCGCGTGACCCGAACGCCTCCGCTCGGATCCCGTCCCGAAGGTGCAAGTTTCTTCAAATAATTTATCCCGTAAATACGCATGATGAGACTCGCTAAACCCTCCCTAATTAATGTATGGAAAAGAGATATACGGCGGCTACAAAAGAGGTGTGAGGTCGCTCTTTTGTTGTTTTAATGGGTTGCTGAAAGGCTTAGACCCTTTGAATACAGAATACAGTATAGAGAACGTTATAAGTTCCACTGCTTCGGTTTCGTCACATTATTTTATTGTTGAAATACCTGTCATATTCGATTGCAAAGTCTACCAATAGAAAATAGAAATGACAATAAAATATAAAGTAACTTTGTAAAAGGAAAAAATAGAAAATACTCAATTGCGTTTTAAATAGTATATCACAAATACACATACACACACACACACTCTCACACACACACGCACACAAACATACACACAAACACACATACAAATACGGCAACTACTAAAGAGGTGTGAGGTCGCACTTTTGTTGTTTTAATGGGTTGCTGAAAGTCTTAGATCCTTTGAATACTATATAGAGAAAACTTTCCACCACTTCAAAGCGCCGCATTATTTTACTTTTGAAATACTTGTCATATTTGATTGCAAAGTCTCCCAATCGAAAATACAAATGAGAACTAAAATATAAAGTAAATATATATATATATATATATATATATATATATATATATATATATATATATATATATATATATATAAGGAAATACTCAACTGCATTTAAAACAGTCTGTCACAAATACACACACACATACTCAAATCTAAGTTAATAAGAATTCGTACTGACGGCCGGCACCAACGGCTTACCGTGCCTTGCGAAGCACGGAAACCACCTTACATACTTACATTAATATAATTATTAAGTGCTTATGTACATTTCACTTTTTATACTCAAATTATATTATTATTTAATGATTTGATGAAAGGCTAAGAGCGCCTGAATACTGTAGAGGAGCAAGTTACAGGTATTTTCACATTGAGACGCCGCATTATTTTTTACAAAAACATTGCAAGTCCGATTGCGATGCAGTGCTATCAATTAAAAATATGTTTTGATTAGTAGCAGTGCAGTTTGGCAAAAGAAGAGTAGGAATTACTCAAATGCATATTACAACATAGTTACACACAAAAGGACACACACACACACACAGTCTAAAAAATGTTTCGATTGGTGATAGTGCAGCATGGCAAAAGAAAAGTGAATGTAAACCACCCTCTGCATTTGAAGAGTGTTTTTAGGGAATAAGATAATAAACAAGATTGGAATATTTTGTCTGTATTTAAGTACCAAAAATATGTTTAAAAACCTATTTAGAGGCTAAAAATTTCACCCATGCCGGGATTCGAACCCGCAACCTCTGGCTATCCGTACCAGTGTAACCGAAAATATGCTTTAACTTAGATTCCATTCATTTTGTTTAAGTACTTATATTATTAAGTTTAAAAATTAGTTTTATATACTGTTAGTTTAGTTTTTATCACATTTATGGTTTTTTATGGGTTCCAATTCCGGCATGGGTTGAATTTTTTAGCCTCTAAATAGGTTTTTAAAATTGTAATTAGCACGATAGTGCATTAAAAATTATATAATCATGTGGGTACAGCGATGTCATTCCGATATGAAAACCTAACTGCAAAGTAGGTACTCGGGGCTGCAAGTGGTGCAAATTACTTCAGCCAGATGTCGCTGCCTGTACGTAATACAGAGAATATTGTAAAGAGGTTCGAATTCTCACTGATGCCGCCGGTGAGTCGCCCATTAGCTCAGTTGGAAAGAGTGTTGGCACGGATAGCCAGAGGTCGCGTGTTCAAATCCCGGCAAGGGTGGATTTCTTAGCCTCTAAATAGGTTTTTAAAACTAACAACTTAATTTCAATTTTTATACTTGCAATAAGCCGTTTTCAGCACAACTTCACAAAGCACTTTATAGAGAGCTCATAGGCGTGCACAAATAAGAACAGGGACACGGCTGCCAAATTTTTGCTTCTTCTTTTTCTCTCCGGGCTATATTATGTAGTCCTGCTGCTGGACATAGCCCTCCCCTAATGAGCGCCATAGCGCCCTGTCTTCAGCTTGCCGCATCCAGCATTTGCCAGCAGTTTTTCGCAGATCGTCGTCCCACCTAGTTGGAGGCGTCCTACACTACGTTTGCCGAGTCGCGGTCTCCACTCAAGAACACGTTTACTCCAACACATTTTGCTTCGTCGTCGTCGTTGTCATCAGGATATACTCCATTGCTGGACACAGCCCTCCCCTAAAGAGCGCCACGTTGTGCTATCATAGAGGGTAATGCCCATAATCCCCACGCTGGGCATGCGGGTTAGGATCGCAGTTCGGTGGAATTGTACTGCAGGGGGCGCTGCTGCCCACCCCCGGGTTGGTTCCCTTAGCACATTTTGCTTAGCACAAAGTAATTTTTAACAGCCGTATCACCAGAATACGGCTCTCAAAATTACTATTATTAAGGACCACCTTATATGGCCACGCCTGTAAGCGCCATCTATAAATTGCATTGTGAGTTTGTACTGAAATCGGCTCATTATTAATATGAATACCATCTCACCTCTTAGCCTTTGAACTTATGTGTACGTATGCCCCCGTACTATCAAAAAAACTCAACTCAGTCGCTTTCATTTGACATTGTTTTGGTACTTTAGTGACTCACAATTTGACAAAATAGGTACAGTGCTACACAAGAAATAAGTCTCGCGGATGTACCTGCGCTGATGACCAAATTTTGGATGTGCGGCAAGTTGATCGACCAATCAGATAGTTTCATTTTATGGCAAGCCGCGCACCTTTTTTGCTATTGGTTGATTCAACGTCATCGATGCAGGTGACTATTAGTTTGGCTATATTAGCGTGAGCGAAATAGGTAGCGCTACTGCGACAATCAATTCTGCACCTTAACCGTATTGGTTAAAGATCATGTTGAATGTACTTATAGCTTCGGGTACTTTCGTTACACTTCTTCCTAGTCTGCGCGAACGTAGATTCCCGAAGGGACTTTTATGGTGTGTAGTACTGTACCACGACAATCTACCTATGAACTCACAAATAAATAACTTCCACATAACACAATCACGTGTCTTGAACCCAAACTAGGATACTCTGTGAGAAAGAGATAGATAGACTTTCAGTTTATTGCACAGCCAGAAAAAAGAGAATTAACTCTCAGAGACAGTTAAAATAGTCTGTCTGTGGTAAAGGGCAAAACACTCATGGCCTAGTGGAACCGAGTGATTGGAAGCAATACACTGCGGGCTGAAGGCAGCGGCTTTCACTTTCATGTTACATTGTACTTTGACGTTCAGCAAACAGAATGTAAATTCTTTAAATAAATTGAATTGAAACACTTGGGTTAAGCAACAACAGGCGCGGTCAGGTACTGAGTGCTTAGTGCGAGTTTTTTAACTACTCGATCGCGTTAACGTAAACTCATATTTCTATGGCATCGAGGAAGCGCCACCTAGTGACAAGTATGGAAGTTAAAATTGCTGAGTGCGAGTTGTAATGGTTTACGTTGAGAATTGAACACGTTTACCAGTCAAAACACGAATAAACGCGAGTGCGAGTTGTACTGTGACAGCATTTTGCCAGTTCGAACGGTTAACTTACTCATACTCACGACTCAATGCTCGATTAACGCGGTAGTAAAGTTATTCGATTGGATCTGTCAAACTCGCACTAAGCATTCTGGATCTGTAACCATCCTGTGACAACCGATAGTGACATTCTGAGCTCTTAAGCCGTTGATGCCGGCTGTCATGTAATGGCAGTCGTTAAGCCATGTCAGAGGCCTTTTGGGCGCCTTAATAACTTCTGACAGTAATGCCCGCCACTGTCTTACATTTCTCCACCAACCCGGACTTAGTTCCCGTTGAGGAGTAGGGCCTTACCTTCCTGCGATGCAAGTAGAGACCCGTGCCCCAGCAGTGGGGACATACAAAGGGTTGATATCATCATCAATATCAAAGGGAAAAACGTAACCACACGTTAAATAAAACTTTTTAAGATTAATATAATTATTAAATAATTAATTATTGTTAAGTTTGTTGAAATAAAATAAAATAAAAAATATCCAACTAAAGGCCATTGTGATTACTAATGACATAACTGCGGCTTTTAAAACACCGCGATTTCAGCGTGTGCAGTCATTTATAAAAACTGTAACCAATGACCTTTACTGGTTTCACACCTTTGGAATAGTATTTGTACAACGTTCACGCCACGTTCGCACAGCGGCCTTAAACTACCAGTCAAATATTGGGCGTTACGCTTATCTCCCAAATTGAATCCGGAAATTTTAATGGTATCACCCGTGCTACCCAACCTCGTTTATGTGAGGTGCCATTTTATTCGTGCAGGTAATATAATAGGCTCTTTGACAGCGTGAAAAAAAAGTACTAATTTGAATAAACCTAATTTATTTATATCCGATTTAAGGCATTTTAACTAAAAAAATGCATAATTTCTGCAAAAAACACGATGAAACATCAACGAAAAATCTGTGTTGATATTCAGAAATCTGTCAAATAGCCTATTGGAAGTCAGACTACAATAGCTTAAAAAAATATTTATACAGTTCCTATCGATGGGTATCAATGGTTTTTACTGGCAGATCCATTGCAGATGATTTGGGCAGCGTTTCAGAGCACTTCGCCGACTTAAAAGACTGAACTAAACACAGACCAGCGCTTATCACTCTATTGGATAACGATGCATTTAGTAGTCGGCACGCCAGTGTGAATGCCAGTGTAATTTCCCTGGCGTACACTGGTGGCCATTATGCGGACACACGCCACTCGCTAATGAAGTGGCGAGTGATGCGGCCCCGAGCTTCCATTGCTTTGCAGCAGGAAGAGCGCAGATGTTGCATTCTCTCGCAGGGCAAAAGCAATACAGCGATCTCACAACTGACACCTGGATCGCGTATGAAACGCGGCAATTCCAAATCCCAAATCCAAAAACATATAATTCATAGTTGATAAAGAAAAAAGAAGACAGGGCGCCATGGCGCTCATTAGGGGAGGCCTTTGTCCTGCAGTGGACTAATAGCCTGAAGAAAAAGAATGAGAAATAGCAAACTTTGAGGCATATTCCAGGGTGATCGGTGGTGCGCTGTGGTTCACTTAATTGTATCGCCACCAACTCGTAAAATTTGCCGTCAAATTGACTGCCTAGATCGTTCAATAGATACGCAGTATCCAATTAAGAAGCTGAATTTCAATCAGCCATGTGATTGAATAGAACTTTAAATATCCTTTTTTTTTCACCCAGGAGAAACCCCAATTACGGGTACCACCGGCTCGGGGGAGCACAGTGGTTATGTCGGACTCCCCGCCCTGAAAAGGGCGGTATACCGACTAAAACTCCTGGGGTGTTCCTCCGCACCGCAAAGGACGGGGCGACGGGGACGCTTGCGCACACTTCCGCGACCCCGTCTGCGGGCGCCCTTTCGGGCACTCCTTCGGCGGCGCCCCTGCCCCATCGCATCGGACCGAACGACGAGGCGAGGGAACGCCGCATCTCTTCGTTGGAGCGCATAGTGGCCAAGTGCGAACCCCTTGGCCACCACAGTACACGCCCCAACGCGCCGCCCCCTCCATCCCATTGTTGTGTGGTCCAATGGGATTAGAGGAGGGCGGCGCACCTCCTCGTTGGGGTGCATGGGGGCCAATGTCCTGTTGGCCCCCACACGCCCCACACGCGAGGCCCGTCACGTCGCCCACCAGCACTTCTGTGAAAGCAGAGAAGGCGGTGAGCGACCGCGCGGGCCCCCTCCGTGCCAGAAGGCACCCTCGGAACACGCAAGGGTGCCTTCCGGCCCGCCGTGATGGAGGCGGAGGGTCCCCCGACCCTCCGCGTCCCGGCGGCCACTCTGGTCCAACTGGTACGAGGCGCGCGCGCTTCTGCGCAGCGGCGCCCCCCCCAGTCGGTCCTCCATTCGGTTGGTCGCCTGGGTCCCGCTCCACAAAGTGAAACAGGGCCCACGCGACCCCTCATGCCAGATTTTTCGCCGCTGGCCAGCAAGATCCCATAAAGAGAAGTTACTGACCAGCGCCCAGGGTGCACCGGCCCTTGCCACTTACCCTTCCCACTGGTTCAAGATGAATCAGTAGGAACGGAAGCGGAAGGGCACACGGGAAGGTAATCTGGCATCGCACCCCAACTTTAAATAACCTGGCTGAAGGTAGCTAACCAAGTAGTCAGTACTAGACGGCGCGTCTGCTTTGGTATGGTGATCAAGACACAGTACTCGCCACTTCAGTTTATCTGTGACTACGGCAACTGTAACGTTGACCATAATTTAATTCTGTAACTACCCCGGCGATGCAAAATATGTATTGAGCAGCTCCTTCGCCCTTGTTTAACAAAGTGTAGGCAGCCATGCATATGAAACTCAGCAATTTCAAATCCCAAATCCAAAAACTACAATTTATATTTGATAATGAAAATTCCTTTGCTATCCTATGTATACTAGACAGTCTGAGCTCCCAGGATGCTATCGCATTCGTTGTCATATTTGGTTTGCGAGAATATGACCTCATATCCGAATATCGCTCAAGTGGCTCCCTATCTCAGATCATCCTATCCACCACCGCAGGAACGCTCACATTGTTTCACTTATCTACTCTGTGCTGTTCAATCCTACACTCCTGGTTACCTTAAGCAACGTTTTCCGTTTCTGCATGATTCTCACAGTCGCACTTTGCGATCAGCTCAAAATCTGTTGCCGAAGACTCCTAGTCACTCGACGCAGTTCTTCAGTACCTCCATTTCAGCCACAGCCGTCCGGCTGTGGAAAACACTGCCACTAGTAAAATAAGACAGTCTCCTCCATCTGCGGTCTTTATACTGTCTTTCAATAAATTAAATAATGCAGACACGGAAATGTTACGTAGGTACATTATATTATTCCCTTTTCCCATATTTAATTTAATTATTAGTATATATATTTTATTATTTATGTATGGTTTAAGTAACTTGAAATCCTAATTTCAATATTTTTAAATTGCACTGACTACGTCACTAATTTCTTTATTGTCTCTGTCTATGGTTGCCTGGAATTGCTTTTGTTTTTGTTACTGATTTTGTTGCTGTAATTTCTGCGGATAATAAAGAATATTCTATCTATCTATCTAGGTGTAGGGCGAGCAATCTTCATCTTAAAGACATCACAAAACGTGTAACTCATACAAGTAATGCCAATGTCGAAAATTTTGACATCTTTGGTTCATCAACTTTTATACCCTTTTCTTCTTAATCTTAGTGGCCAATCCTTTATTTATAATGTGTTAATATAATCCATAGCGGTGGTAGCTCAGTGGGTAGAACCATGGACTCGCAAGCGAGAGCCTCAGGTTCGATCCCCAGTGCGGGCATGTACCAATGACTTTGTTTCGTTTCAAAGTTACGTAGATTTGCGAATTGGTAGTCGCAATACCACACGCTAACTGTGAAGAAAATATCGTGAGGAAACCCGCGGCTTGGTTGGATCGACATGTATTGGCTAGTCTTTCCTGTGGGCTAGGCCGACTAAGCTGTCAGGATGGTATAAGAGCTGGGCAAGCCTACACCATCTATAAAACCATGTCCGAGGCACTACAGCGTCGGAGTGGTCCCTTTACCCATCTAGTGTGAGTGAAGATGCCACTGGACGCTGTATAAATCATCTCATTAAGTAGATGCAAAAGGCCAATATAATCCGATCCATCACCACATATTCACTGCGAGGCATAGGCCTCTACTTCTTGTTGTCGTCATCCAACAGCCACCAGCTATCTATTATAGTCCATTGATTGTCAGTTGCCAGCTAGCTAATCAACGAACTTCACTTGTTTTTCAGCAGATGTGAACAGGCGAATTTCACTTTGCTTATCTAAGCTTAGAACGCTATAGTATTTTCTTAGGTGAACACGAGCACAAGAGATAATAAAAAAAACAGTAAAAAAATTAAATTTATAATTTAAATTAATTAACAATGAATATTTTTAAGTTCATGTAAAATATTGTAGACTTTTAGTCCGGATTCGTAGAGCTTAATCATGGTGAGCAGAGACGGAGCTTGCGTCGTCGGTTGCTCGTCTCACACGTCAGTGTGACGACGCGAGCTCCGTCTCTGCTCACCATGATTAAGCTCTGCGAATCGGAGCAAAACCTGGTTGGACTCTCCCGATATAACAACACCCGTAAGTAGATCCGGACTAAAAGTCTACAATGTGTTGTGCTTACGAAAGTTTTAGTTCATGTAAAATAATTGGTTCGTTATCAACCCTTGTATGTCCCCACTGCTGGGGCACGGGTCTCTTCCTGCATCGCAGGAAGGTTAGGCCATACTCCACCACGGGGGCCAAGTCCGGGTTGGTGGAGGATTGTAAGACTAAAATAATTGGTTAATAAATTATTTTTTTTAACTTCAATTACTAATAATCTATATTGTAGACTTTATATAAAATAATTGGTTTGCCTATTTTGGAACGTAATTTCACAATTAACTTTTGTAATTTTTGCCAAGGGTTGTAAACTAAGAGTTATTGCTTTCAAAAAGACGCCTGTCACCTCAGTCATCCGGGACCACGGCACCTGAAAAAGTGCCGAAACGTCGGAAAATTGTAAAAATGTAAATAAACGAGTAAAATCCGTATAAAAACAGTTTTTATTAGAACGCTATGTTAATGAATTTAGTACTGTAGCGAATGGCCTCGTTTACATTGAACTACCAATAAATTGTGGATGGTGCCGGGACACCGCCGAAGCCGACATTTCGTGTCATTCATTTCACATCCGACTTCGCGCATCGCCACTCGACGTTAAGCGCTGTCGCGTGACGTTTTTCACTTGACGTTTTTCAATAGTGGGTCAGCAGATTGGGGCTTTTCATGTTAAAGGAATTACCGGGAGTGCAATTGATGAGGCTTTTTATTGGTAATTAAACAGATTACTGGCCGGATAACATTTTGCTGGAAAAGTGAATAAACTCAATTACCAGCTATTGGTTTCGTTGCAGCTGTGATGGTCATGGTTAAATTGAGGTGTTGATGATAGTTGGCTGCACACCCATAACGTAACTAAGCAGAGATATATGTAATCTCTTATTAGTTACGTTACCGGTGACTTTGCAAATAAAATGTTTACTATGATGTTTTCTGTGATACTTCACCACGAAAACTGAGGATGGTCTATTGGTCCAAATACTGGTCTGACAGGTCCAAATATTGGTCAAAATGTTGATTTCCTGCCACCGTCAGAATGACTTATCACTACGCGTATTATCGTCAGAAATTGTGATGTTACTGCCCTATAGCTTCTATTTGCTTGCTCACTCACTCACTCACTCACTCACTCACTCACTCACTCACTCACTCACTCACTCACTCACTCACTCACGCACTCACTCACTCACTCACTCACTCACTCACTCACTCACTCACTTACTTACTTACTTATTTCTTTATTTAATAGCATTTTTTCGTCTAACTTTCTAGTCTTTTTGGTGTCAACAGAATTGTCGTTTAATGCCTAATCTAACGACACATAATCTGTAAACGCCGGTTTTATGTAGCCTACACAAGTGGGGCTTGAAAGCGCGCGGAAAAAGCGTATCTGTAGGCACTTGTGCAGGAGATTCAGAAAATTTTGATGAGGATCTTGAGTAGTTTTCTGCACGTATTATTATTTTTATTATCGTCTTAAAGACAAAGCGCTTACATTTCTCTAAAATAAGCATTAACCGCTTTGGAAGACCCCGCTCAAGACTTTTCATTTACTTTTTAGGTAAGTAGCCCAAAAATTAGCCTTGTACCCATGCAAGTTAGTCATTTAAAAAATATTCTGTTTTGTTTTATTTATCACGCATCCAAAACGTGTAATGATATTATTATACTATTTTTATTTTTAATGCACTAACCCGTGCTAAGGACAATTACGTGATACAGAGAATAGTGTAAAAAGGTTTGAAATTTCATTGATGCCGGTGAGTCGCCCATTAGCTCAATTGGAAAGAGCGCTGGCACGGATAGCCAGAGGTCGCGGGTTCGAATCCCAGCATGGGTGGATTTTTTAGCCTCTAAATGGGTGTAATGATATTGTAGTATATTCTAATTTGCTAGCATAAGCTAGATTGACACCCAAAGTATACGTGCACTATAAATACGTTTTTTTTATTTTTGACGATACGAAAAGAAATGATTGTCCATCCGCAGCTTACCTTGGTTGTTATTTCCTGAAAAAATACTTTATTTCGAAGCAATTTCCTTGTATTTTGGTTGTCATGTTCTCTTTTCCCTCCACAACTCCCGGAATCGAATAAAAACAAGACGTTTTAACGGTGTCCTTAGCAGAAACAACAAGGGGACAAGACGAGAATATTTTAATTTAAATGTCGCCAAAAGATAAACCAAATAAAGGAGATCACAGTCTCTCTAACAAAGACATTTTTATTTGAGAGTGCTCTTGTTTTTTCTGTCGCAGTTCACTGTTCTCTGTAAAAAGTTACTAAGACCAGAGATTTCCGCACTTAGCTTCATAGTTGGGGCATTGTACGTAGCAAGCGCTGAGGTACTTTAACACTTCAGACGCTAGGGTTTCCTTACGATGTTTTCCTTCACCGTCAGCGAGTGGTATTGTTACTAACTTATGTACAACTTCACAAATGTACTTAACTTAGAAAACTAAGTCATTGGTACATGTCGGGGTTTGAATCCACGACCTCCCGAAGTTTAGCTACCTACCATCGCTCTTTCACTGTAGGAAGTTTTATGTTGGATTAATAATGTGTATTCATTTAATTTCAAGTGTGTGACCGCACCCTTAAAGTTGTAATGCTTTTATTAGAAAAGCAATTAATAGTAAAGAATTTTTGGTGAATTTTCTGCGATGCAGGAAGAGACGCCCCAGCAGTGGGGACATACAAGGGTTGATAACGATTTTTTGACTGCCACAATACATACAAACATAACCTCACGCCTGTATCCCAAAGGGGTAGGCAAAGACCAGGGACTCCCACTTGCCACGATCCTGACAGATCTTCTTCGCTTCATCAACGCTCATAAGTCGTTGCATGCACGCACGCCGGTTCCGGGTACTTTTTATTTTCCTCTTTGCTAATACATCCCCTATTTGGTCGATTTATGTCCGCCTGGGACGTCCCTTACCAGCCCTTCCACTCAACTTCGCAATATATATTTGTTTCGTCAATCTGTCTTCCTTCATCCTCTCCACATGTCCAAATCAACGCAACATTCCTTTCTCAATTCACAAACTCCTCTTTCAGTCCACAACGTTCTCTAATCAGACTATTGCGTAAACAAAACAGCTAAACATAATATTTAAGGCAGTTTTTTTTTTTGCTGTTTTTCCGCTTTGTTTCCGACTCTGCTTCATGCAAAAAACCATTGTGTGTTAAATAGATAAGACATTCTTATGTTTACGACAATGATATACGGGAGTCTCGAATATTGGCAGAGCGCGCAAAGCCCAAATTTATTGGAATTGTGCAGACCATGTAAGTCACAAGATATATTATTAAGCTTGCCTGAAACGCGTTTCAAAAATGTAATAAGTACACTTTGTGCCAAAAGGGCTACCATGACATAAAGGATTATTTAGATGACAATGATGTCTGGAATACAAGCAGTACAATGCATGAGTTCTATGTTTTAACTCTGTTTATTAAGGACTTTGAACAGCCTTGGAGTTTTCTTGTCCGTTTTTTCTCCAAAATGGTCTGGATTTTGAAATGGACACCTAGTTTGAATTGTAAAGTTTATTAAGCCGCAGTTTCTGCGCTACTTTGAATTAAACTTTTAATTTAATTTTTATGAATATTAAACCAAAACAACATCGTTTATTTTATGTAGGCTATATACGTCGAACTACAGGGCACCGGTCTTTTCTCCGAGAGAGGTAAGGGCTTATTACCATGCGTGCCCACCGCGGATTGGCAATACATATCAAGTATGTGAATATCTCAGATACTCAGGTTTCTTTAAGATGTTTTCCTCTATTTTAGCGAGCGGTACTGCTACTATGTCTTCACGAATGCAATAAAAAAAACCTGCTAGAGCAAAAGTTGCTGTATTACGTAAGCGGAATTTCTCTGAAGAAATGTTAGTGTTCAAATCCTAATTAGATAATCCCAAATAGAACAAAAGTTTCTGTAATACGTAAGAGGGATTTCTCTGAAGAAAAGATTAGATAATCCTAAATAGAGCAAAAGTTGCTGTATTACGTAAGAGGAATTTATCTGAAGAAACGTCAATGTTCAAATCCTAATTAGACAATCCTAAATAGAACAAAAGTTGCTGTAATACGTAAGAGGGATGTCTCTGAAGAAATGATAAGATAATCCTAAATAGAACAAAAGTTGATGTAATAATTATGTAAGAGGAATTTCTCTGAAGAAATGTCAATGTTCAAATCCTAATTAGATAATCCTAAATAGAACAAATTTTGTTTTTGAACTTTAAAAGTTGCTGTAATACGTAAGAGATTTTTTCTGAAGAAATAATTATTCTTCAAATTCTAATTAGATAATCCTAAATAGATCAAAAGTTGATGTAATACGTAAGAGGAATTTCTCTGAAGAAATGTTAGTGTTCAAATCCAAATTTTCGATTCACGGTTACAATTTATGACCTGTCCTTTAGACCTTCACAAGACGGACGGCCTACAGTGAGTTGTCTTCTCGGAAGATGGAATGGTTTTAATTTTTAACTCTCCCGGTTTGACCCGGGCTGTTTATCACTGCTAGCTGAACGTTGTCTAATGTTTGCTGAATGGAACAAGTAAATTTGGAACCTGTAAGCAATAACAGGCGCGATCAGGTGCAGGATGGATGACCGTCCCGTGACTACCGCTAGTGGCATTTTTCCGAGCGCTTCCGTGCTTTGCAAGGCACGCTAAACCGTTGGTGCCGACTGTCATTTATTGGCAGTCATTAAGCCATGTCAGAGGCTTCATGGGCGTCTTCATAACTTCTGACAATAAGACCCGCCTTACAATCCTCCACCAACCAGAACGCAGCCCTTATGGTGGGGTATAGCCTAACCTTTCTGTGATGCATTAACAGACCCGTACCCCAGCAGTGGGGACACACAAGAGTTGACATCGAATCTATTAATTTTAAAACCGAAACAAAACGAAGGTCGAAAAGATATCATGAACTTGGTCTCTCTACCACTCACCACGTCGGGATTAGAACGTATTACGCTCTAATCCCGACTGAAAAATACATTTCAGAGCTAAGCAATCTCAGTAAAGTAATAAAACCATTCATAAGTAACAAAGCATCAGGTAATAAGGTACCTCATTCTTAAACCCGCAGTACTATTATCTCCCATTTACTTTGCATATCCACGATAGATGGAAACAGAATCACCTTTTCCCATTTCGTCTTTTTTCACTAATATATAGATACATACATTTTAATTTTATTTATTTAAGCATTACATTACATAACCTCACGGCTATAACCCAGAGGGGTAGGCAGAGACCAGGGACTGCCACCTGCCACGATGTTATAAAAAATAAACGTTTCATTTGTTTGCTGCTTCCTTAAAACATTGAATAACACTTTAACATAAATACTTAATTATTTAAGGTATTAAATAATTGTACCACCAGCACCGTTAACCACAGTTTAAATATTTTGAAAAAACCAAACAGGGAATTTAATATTGTATTCTTGTGCCTTTTGAACATTGCTTTAAACCGTGCATGCTTTGCGTTATAGCCGGCATTCTAAACACGAAAAGAAAAACAATAACACTTTTGGGGATAACAACATAAAAATACTGATGAACATTTGCGAAAAACTACAGTTCCATTTCAAAACATTCCATGGCCAGAGCACGGAATGTGGGGAGTGATAAAGAAAATAACTTTATATATATTGTATCAACGACGATTGAACCAGTAAACGAACCCACAACCGTGTACAAACATAATATATTTAATGCACAAACCAAACGGAAATATAAAGAAGCACTATGAAGACAAAAATAAAAGTAACCAAGAAACTGACTGCTGAGTATTAACTAGGTACCGCTGAGTAAAGCAGGTGGGACCAACTTATCACCATCGTCGTCATCATCAAGCTACTAGTCTACTGCTGACATAGCCCCCCCCCCCCTAATAAGTGCCATAACGCCGTGTCTTCAACTTGCCGCATCCAGTATCTGCCTGCAATTTTTCTCAGATCGTCATCCCACCTGGGCGTCCTACACGTACGTTTTCCGAGTCGCGGTCTCCACTCAGCAGACATTGGAGTGGAGTCTTGAGTAGAGACCGCGACTCGGGACCAACTTAGGTACCTCGTAAGTTTAGATTTGGATAACGCCTGATTAGTAGTTAAGACTTAAATGGGGCGGAGCGCACTGTCGAACGCGATTGTACAAAATGGCGCCGACGGTGATAATTGCGGAGACATTGCCGCGATTGCGTATCATCGCCGCGGCGTTTCGGAATCAACCCTTGTGTGTCCCCACTGCTGGGGCACGGGTCTCTTCCTCCTGCAGACGTAGGAAGATTAGGGCATACTCCACCACGGGGGTCAAGTCCGGGTTGATGAAGGATTGTAAAACAGTGGCAGGCCTTACTCTCAGACGTTATCAAGCCGCCTATAAAGCCTCTGACATGGCTTGGTGACTGCCATTGACAGCCGGCACCAACGGCTTAACGTGCCTTGCGAAGCACAAATGAAAATCCTAGTCGAACGGAGTGATTAGCATCAATCACTTGAGTTAAGCAACAACAGGCGCGGTCAGATGCAGGACCGTTCCGTGACTACCGCTAGTGGCCGCGGCGTACTCGCTTTTAAAAATCGCTAATGTGATAGGGCTTTAGTTGGCGCTTCTGTCTAGTCTTTAGTTAGGTCGAGATTAAAGGCGTAAATTTTACAGCGAACCTCGGATTAATTTTGAATCAATTACGTGTAAGGGTCTCTTTACACGGAGGCAATTTGGCCACTCGACCTCGGCCCAGGATTGTTTGCTTTACGAATTCATTCCCATTCTAATTTGATAATTAGACCTTTTTGGTGGAAATAGATGCGGCTCCGATTCGCTAATTCAATTTTAAAATTCACTTTCTGGTGGAGTTGTCTGTGTATGATGAAATGACTGACAAAATCAGTGAAACATTGTCACTTGAGCTTTCCTTGGCTTGGAGACGAGGACATGTGAAATATTTACACAAATATGGGTAAACTTTGGGTAGCACTTATACTAATGGAGGTAAAAATAACTTCACTGGACTTTCTTATGAAAGGTCATCATAGAAACTATTCTCAAAGTTAACATTTCTTATTGATAAGTTTATTTTTGACGCTTATATTTTCCAACGCGATTAGACCGTCTAATGTGTAACTATGACTCATCGCGACTCACTAAGAAATAAGAATATTCTTTATTGTACACCAGAGCACATATTATTATAAAACACGTAAAGATATAAAGTACAATTGTATGCGGCCTTTTGCTAAAAGCAATTTCTTCCAGACAACCTTTAGACAGACAGTTACTGAAGGAAATAAGAGTCGGCGCAAATATGAATCTTATTTATATAATATAAATAACTTACTTGACCTATATAAATAACAATATACCTACATAAACAGTTAAATATATAGTTATGATAAACTTACATAAACACGTTATAATAACAATCTACGCGATGAGGAAATAAATACAATATTGTGTACCTATATATGCAGACAATAGAAAAGACAAAATGCAAAGGAGAATGCACGAATGCTAAACTTGCAGAGACAGTTAAAACTCCTTAACTTTGCTTTTAAAGACAGCTGAGGAAAGAGAGCGCCGGCCGTTACAGTAAATGAAATACTAAGTTTACCAATTCTAACCACGCTTTGTATCCTCTAATCGTATTAACAAATTTTCATTGCGATCCATGTCGTTTGTCCTAACCTAACCAAACTTACTATTGTATAGGTATTGCTCCCTGATTAAGGAGGTCCTTAATCAGTTCTTGTGGATACAAAATTTAAATAAATAATATATTTATTTAAAAGTTATAAAGTTACTACAACCGAGACACAAGCAAAATGGCCGACCAACAACAGTGAGTAACACTCGCATGAAGTTGCCTATGCGGCAATTTCATAAACTTGTTCTTTGAAGCGCCCTAAAGCTACATTTGTGCCACGGAATGTGATTATAAGCGGGCTCCAGAATTGAGAGTAAGTTTAGTTTAGAGTAAGTTAAGTTTAGTGGTGGATGCTAGCCCCTTGGACACTATGGTCAAGTTCGGATGAGGAAGTTTCAGAACGGCACAGCCTCCAAAAATGTGCATAAATAAAGTTTGTACTTGACAAGCACTTGGCTGAGACTAGCGTTTGATATTTGCCATAATCCTGAATCAATACGACCTCTGTGTCGCAGCTGTAGCGCACCTCCTACCATGCGAGAGGTCCCGGGTTCAATCCCCGGCTGGAGACAAAAAAAAACGCTGGTCTTGGATGTTCACATGTTTGTGATGGCACTGCTTCTGGTACCCCCGACACAGGGTATCCGAGTGTGGGGCCAGAAGCAGTACATATACAAAAATAAGTTTGGTTCTACATAAAATAATGACATAGATCGGTATGTAAATGTTATGTTATGTTATATAAGAGTTCGAAATCAGAACCTCTGGGAGTGTATCAGATACCTGTCCATCAACAAATTGTAATGCAATAGTGAAAATTTGCTCGCTTATTAAGTTGACCTTCGCCTCTCCCAATATTCTACATTACGCTATAACTGCGCCATATATTGTGTCTGCTATGGGGCTACTAGTAATTCAATAATAAAAAGTGGCTCGCTTATAAAGTCGCCTTCCGCCTCTACTAACATTCTCCATCACGCTGTGTAATTGAGCCCCATATTGTGTCTGTTATGATGCCACTATTAATACAATAATGTAAAATCGCTCGCTAATAAAATCGCTCTTTGCCTCTCCCAATATTCTACATTACGCTATAACTGCGCTATAATCAATAGTCGCTCGCTTGTAAACTCGCTCTCTGCCCCTACCAGCATTCTACATTACGCTATAACTGGCCAACTACGTACGTACTGCGCCGCCAGAGACAGCTCGAGAAGTTTCCTACTCTATTGCCTCGAAGATCGACTTGAGAACTTATTATAACAATTGAGACTCCGCCACGATTGCCGTAGACCTCTAAAGTTCCAACTTGGGTATTGGGGGCACTAGGATTTTGAAGTATCTACCAAGTCAAAGGTACAAAGGTTAATTTTATCGATGAGAGCCGTCTACGAGTAATGTATATCTGAGGATTTATATGTAATGCAAAATTAAATTCGATTCTTTATTTTCGATAAATGGTTTTCGATACTGAACTTACTAGTTTTGAAGAAGCGGTGAGGTTTTACCTAAAATTGCTTTTGTAATACGTAGATACTTGCTGTCCGCCTAACGTTGTTTTGACGTATCAATTAGCCTACGACCTATTTAATTTCATTGCTCCTATTTCACAGTTCAGGCAGTCCATTTAAGAAATAATCTTCAAAGTGAGAAAGGCAGTCCTTGACTTGTTTCAAGGCATCGATGAAATCCACACTGTTTAAACTCTTGCTTATATCTATTTAACTGGTTTAATTATTACACTATTTTTATTTTTAATGCACTAACCCGTGCTAAGGAACAAATTTTAAAAACCTATTTAGAGGCTAAAAATTTCACCCATGCCGGGATTCGAACCCGCAACCTCTGGCTATCCGTACCAGCGCTCTACCAATTGAGCCAATGGGCGACTCACGGCATCAGTGATATTTCGAATATAGCAACTTATTTTGCAGGTATTTTTGCATATTTTTATTCAATATAAACGTAATGGATAGTGTAATATATAAATAAGTAAATAAATATTCAGGGACATATTACACAGATCTCGTTAGCCCTATACTAAGTACAACTAAATTACTTCTGTTATAGGTGCTAACTCGTCGATAGATTTATATTAGATAACATTCAAGACCCGAGACAAACTAGAAAAGTTATTTAAGTAGGTATTTATATCCTTGCATAATCTTCCATAATCCAAGTTATTTAAGTAGGTATTTATATTTAAAAACCTATTTAGAGGCTAAAAATTTCACCCATGCTGGGATTCGAACCCGCAACCTCTGGCTATCCGTGCCAGCGCTCTACCAATTGAGCGCTGGCACGGATAGCCAGAGGTTGCGGGTTCGAATCCCAGCATGGGTGAAATTTTTAGCCTCTAAATAGGTTTTTAAATTTGTCCTTAGCACGGGTTAGTGCATTAAAAATAAAAATAGTATAGGTATTTATACTATTATTATTATTTGGCTGTGTGGTGTCGGCCTAGAGAATAGCACCAACCCAAATTCTTCCCTCGGGTGTCGTAAAAGGCGACTAAGGGATAAAAACCGGGGGGTGGGCAGCAGCGCTCCATGCAGTACAATTCCACCAAACTGCGATCCCCAACCCGCATGCCCAGCGTGGGGATTATGGGCATTACCCCCCAATGATGGCACAACCTTGCGCTCATTAGGGGAGGGCTATGTCCAGCAGTGGACTAATGAAGCCTGAAGAAGAAGAAGAAGGTATTTATAATTATCCTTGCATTATTTGGCAAACCTTTTTCGATTTTATTACTTATCTTCATGTACGTACGGACTATTTTCTTCATGCAAACCACTCCATGTAAAAGCAATATAATCGCCAATTGTATAACATTACTTGGATTTAAGAAATTATGTTGCAATTCTTTCTTTTTCTGGCTGTGCAATAAAGTGTTCTCAGTCTATCTATCTATCTATTCTCCGACCTACCAAATATATTACGAAAAGATTCATAAAAATTGGTTAAGCCATTTTGAAGGAATTCGGACACAAAGACACGAGACACGAGATTTTTGTATTTATTAGATGTGTCATCGAATAATAAATATTAATAAATTCTAAAACTCACAGAAAATAAGTTGTAAAATATTAACTCTAAAAACAAATCGCTTAAAAGAAACATAACTTCTTATATAATTGACAAAAAGGCAAAGTTTCAATTTGTATGTCAATTAGCCACTTTATGAGACAATTTCCAGTTACAATTTGACAAACGGAACGTGGTGTTTGTGCGGCGAACACTGTTTTAAAGTCACTACCACATTTCATTTTATTTTAATTAGTAAACGCTGCTTGAGTTGTGTTCAAGGTGTATTGAGTGATACCTTGCTACGTGAGCTACCAGTAACACCCAGTTTACTCCAACGGATTGTTATAGTTCGTGAGTTATTCTTGTAAATAAACAGTGTTGACCCGCAATAACAAACAGTAACGGTTTGGGGTTGGAAAGAGAAGGCGATACAAAACGTCAAAACTCGTTGAAAATGTCATAATACGACCAATCATAGGCAGAGGCGCGCTGTCACTGGCCTGTCATCGAGTTGTTTTGGCAGTTGCGTTTCTTTCGACGCAGTACCACGGTTGAATGTCCAAGAGATTGAAGCTTTTGCGGAGTTTGGTGGCTAAGCTTTTACTGTGAACCGTCGCCTTTGGGAGACGGTTGGCGCGGCTTGTGTACTTTATTGAGCCCTGTGCTGCGGTGGAAGTTTGCTGGTTGGCTTGACTTGGTTTATTTATTTTTTATTTTTGTGTGTAATTGTTGCTTAAATGCAGTTGTGCTTTTACACATTTTGACCAGGCTCTGTGCTTTTTATTAAAAAATAGCTTATGCATTTTTACAATTTAAATTTAGGCATTCTGTCTTTTTAAATAATAACTGTTTTTTTTTGTTTTTACGGAATTTTTAATGATTTTATTAATATCAACCATTTGATGTGAATTTTTATTTATTTGACACGATTTGTTTTATTTATATATAATGCATTGCTTTTCGGCTACATTTTGTATCCAGATTGTTCTAGTTTTAAGTGCTTGATGGCATCTTTGTCTTGTTGTCCTCATTGTCCCGGTTCCTCAAGGCAATTCGTCGTTCCCCGAGGCTTGAATGTGCATATAAGTCGGGTGCATAGAGGTCTGCTTGCGCATCAGTCGCAGGCAACTCCTGACGATGTTGGAGCACATTCCACTCTTAGTCGCTTACCAATTTTGAGGGAAAACGTTCGTGTTCTAAAACATGTTCCAAAAGGTGCAAGAAGTCTGGCTGCGGGGAAATTGTCTCAGTTAATCGACAACTGTGTTTGGGATAACTCCACTGAGGACTAGTTTGCCCTTTTATCTTTTTCATACACATGTTTAAGGGTTCCTTCTTCCGACAATCGGAGCCAGTCACTTACGTCTAAAGTGAAGGAAAACATAAGCAATGCCTTCTCTCAAGACTCCCTGGGCATTGTCGCTTCAGATTCGCCGACTTGTAGAGAGACGTTCAGTCGTCGCTCTTTTTATAGAGCCGTGGAATCGAAAGTTTACGATGGCGACTTAGGCGGTGCGGTTCGGATTTTATTGTCCGACTGCTGTGTGGCTGATGTCAGTGACGAGACGTTACAAGCCTTACGTCAAAAACACCCTTCTCCGGGTCGGCCTTTGAATTTCTCTCCAGAGCCCGTTTCCTCAGACGAGTTCCTTTCTGTGGAAGTGTCAGACGTTTCTGAAGCTATCGCGTCTTTTTACAATGGCTCTGCAGCGGGGTTGGATGGGCTGCGCCCAGAACATCTTAAAGAGTTGACGTCGGCAGCGGCGGGTGATAATGGAGTAAAACTCTTAGCTTCAATATGCAGCTTAGCTAATTTTATGCTAAAAGGTATGGTCAATAGAGAGGTTTGCCCATTTGTGTATGGAGCTTCCTTGTGTGCCCTTAAAAAAAAGGATGGGGGAATTCGGCCTATTGCCATAGGCAGTGTGATTAGGCGCTTAGTAGCAAAACTGGGATGCCGCGCTGTCAAGGGGGAGATGGCATCATTTTTGCAGCCGCGTCAATTGGGTTTTGGTGTGCCTTTGGGCTGCGAGGCAGCTATCCATGCCACTAGGGCGTTTGCCTTCTCCAAAGCTGATGCGGCGGATATCATTGTGAAGGTGGACCTTCACAACGCATTCAATTCTCTTGAGCGGGACTCCATGTTGTCGGTGATAAAAGAGAAAGTCCCTGCGTTGTACCCGTTTCTCCATCAATGTTATTCTAAACCTAGTAATTTGTTTTTTGGCGATGCATTGGTGGAGTCTCAGGTGGGGGCACAGCAGGGTGATCCATTGGGCCCTTTGTTATTTAGTCTGGCAATTCAGAGTGTAATATCTACCATGCAATCATCACTGAACGTTTGGTATTTGGATGACGGCACCATCGGAGGCGACCCGGATATTGTGGTTCGGGACTTGAAGGCACTTGTCGAGGGCTTGTCGGGTTTGGGTCTTCAGGTAAACTCTCAGAAATGCGAACTTTTTCCCTGTTCTGGTCAGATATCACAAGAGGTCTTATCGGAAGTTCATTCTGTGGTCCCAGGCTTACGCATTCAGGATAAGGCCAATTTTACTCTTTTGGGAGCACCTATCTTCCCTGAGGGCATACCGGGTGCACTGTCTGTGAGGTCAAGGGCTCTTTTGGCATCTAAGGAGCACTTAAGACGGCTCCCTGCTCACGTGGCTTTAACCATCCTAAGGAGTTGCTTGTCTATTCCTAGGCTCACATACTCGCTGCGTACTGCTCCGGTATGGCTTTGTAGAGAGGAAAGTGCTGAGTATGATACCGTGTTGAAGGACGTATTGGAGTCGATTCTTAATGTAGGTATGACTCCAACCCAGTGGCGCCAGGCGGCTTTGCCTATCAGGCACGGTGGGCTAGGCATTCGTCGGTTGCAGGACACTGAGCTCCCGGCCTTCCTGTCTTCGTCGCATGGAGTGCTAGACCTTGTCACTCTTATTTTGAGTTTTCATGGTGACGGTTTTTGCATTCCCTTCGCGGAGGAGGCCTTAGGGTTATGGCGAGTTCAGTGTCCTGGTAGTGATCCGCCTGATCACCCAAAACTCCAGCGCAATTGGGACGAGATTGCGTGCAGACTCGCGCTTAATGAGTTGTTGGCCGGATGTTCGGGGGTGGAGCTGGCACGTTTGCGCGCTGTATCTCAGCCTGAATCTGGTCTTTGGCTCCACGCCTTGCCTTCTCCACCTCTAGGAACGTTTTTGGACAACGATTCATTGCGTGTGGCTGTTGCATTGCGCCTTGGATGTGACATTTGCCAGCCGCATTATTGTGTGTGTGGCGCAGTTGTAGACTCTAGGGGTCGCCATGGTCTGCATTGTGTGCGTAGTGCGGGCAGATTTTCTAGGCATTTCTCTATAAACGAAATTGTTAGGCGGGCTCTCGTAACAGCAAATATTCCTTGCGTTCTGGAGCCTCCAGGTCTTTGTCGTTCGGATGGAAAACGTCCGGATGGCTTGACAATGATACCGTGGGAGAAGGGGCGCTCCTTGCTTTGGGACGCTACGTGTGTCTGCACTTTTGCCCCTTCTCACTTAGCGTCTACCGCGTCGACTCCGGGCGCGGCGGCAGAAGAGGCTGCTAGGTTGAAGGTCCAAAAGTATTCTGCGCTTTTGGGCCAGTACATTTTTGTGCCTCTAGCGATAGAGACAACTGGAGTCTGGGGAGTGCAGGGGAAGGCGTTTGTGAGGGAAATAGGACGTCGCTTGAGGGATCGTGGCTATGACTGCCGCTCTGGGGCATATCTTATGCAAAGAATTTCCCTTGCAGTGCAGCGAGGTAACGCCGCCAGCGTAGTGGGCACCTTTGGGTCAGATGTGTCCCGGGGCGGCTTATTCTCTTAGTGTTTTTTTTTGTTTTTCTTTGAATGTTTTGTTTAAATTTTCTATTTTTAGTTCTGACGAAACTTTTTGTGAATTAATCTTATTTTAATATGTTGAAATTTGTGATTTTTTTTATTGTTTTAATTGTTATTTCTTAATTTTCTTAGTTGAGTGTAATTTGAATATAATTTCTTTAATAAAATAGTGTTGCAAGTATGTAATATTTAATTAATTAATTAAAGTGTAGCATAATGAGGGTTTCGTCACGACTGTTACACTTGTGAAATGACAAAAGTCGTTTTTAGTTACAATTTATATAAAAATATACCGGGAATGTTTTAGGGGAATCGACTTTTTATAAAAAGTTTTTATATAAAGTCGATAATACTATGATAGAATCTTTCATGGTCGATACTACGATAGAGTTGATTTCACTACCACTCTTAAGTAGATCATCTCCTTAAGAATAAAACTCTTAGAAACAAAGTTGCAAAGTATTATCTATATCACAGAGGAAATAGAAATCATACTTAGTAGGTACCTAATTGGCAAGACTTCCTTTATTGCAAAGAGTCCCGCTTTTAAAATTAAATTTCTAAAGTACCTTTGCAGTCCAGCGTTTTGTAGTATACTTAATTGAAACAAGGTGCCAGGGTACATTTTTGTATTGAACAAAGTTCTCGCACGCGACTACTTTTTGTCGCGTTGCTGTGGCGCGCTATCTTAGCAATCTGGTGGCGATGCAATCACACCGCAGGTTATATGGACCTCAAGTTTGTCGTGTTACATTCCAGAGACATCAACCAAATGTTTCTTTCTCTCCCAATCACTTAGGTAATGGCCTAAAGAGTTGAGGAGTCAAAAGAAGTCAGATGACATATGATTAAAATATACTACATAATGTACTTACATAGGCCTTATGGGCGGCTTGATAACTTATGACAGTGCTATCCTCCACAAACCCGGACTAGGCCTCCGTTGTAGAGCGTGGTCTAATCTTCCTGCGATGCAGTACGAGCCCCGTGCCCCAGCAGTGGGGACATCCAAAGTGTTGATACTATACCGTGAACGTATATACCAAAAAACTTTATCCATCACGTCCCACTTTGTATAAATCTGAAGCGATACAGAGTTGAGGTTACGTTGGCGAGGGTATACGGTCAGTCACAACAGCGCACTCGCTACAAACTACTGTATGTCCTCCGCGTCTTATCCGACAAAGTCTATTTCCTTGGATGGGCTCTTATATAGCTAGCAAAACTGAATTTTGTCTTAAATACTCTGTCACACTGAGCACAGTACAGTTGACCAGAATTATGCGTTTATGAAGGTTTGGGGAGAATTTTTTCTCATTTGACGTTTAGCGTCTGGTTCATTGCGCCACGGAATCGATACGAATGCACTACCGAATAACTTTTGCACTGACGCAAAAATGGCAGTGGGCGAGGACTCTGGAGAGAGAAAGTTGGGGGACTTCAGACAATATATAGGTGAAACTTGAGAAGTTAAAACTTACCTTGTTTCCCTAGACGGGCACTGGCATACCATAGTATCGTTTAAACCAAAGTTGTACCAACATAGGTAGCAACGGAACTCTGGAATGGAATGGAACGTTTACACAGAGAAAGTAAGTTAGGTATAGGACAAGTCAAAGCGCCAATTTGGTGTTTGATTTCAAAAACATTTATTTGACATTTTTGTTTTGTTTGCCAAAGCCTTTCGGCGTGATATTGAGTAATTAATAATATGGAGATAATGGTTATGCAAGAAAGTATTCTCTATAGATAAACAGAGCAAACCAGAAATATATAATTAGGGGAAACTTTATTTTTTTATACCTTAGACAGATTAATAGATAAAATGCCAGTTCTGAATCGTAACGGGCTTTAGGCTCACTAATCCTTGATTGATTCCAATCATCTAACTGTCAAATTAGTACGAAATTTAACTGTCAAATTAGTATTGAATTTGACAGTTACACGATTGGACTTGCGCAGGATTTGGTACGCATTATACCCCTGTCCATTTGTATTATCTTCTTTTCTTTTTGAATCGGTCCCTGAATTATGAGCATCGTGACCACTTACAACAGTCCACACGTCCAGGGGCCGATTCTCGCCCATGCGAATTGAAAGCGAAGACGCAAAATATTCAAAAGCTTAGACTTTGGTCGCTTAAAAATAAGATAAGACTCGACAGAGGTATTAGACATTTATTTTCTCATTTGAATTCAATCTAGCATGGCGTTCAGAATACAAATTTTGGCTGTCGCTCGACTTATTACGTAGAATTCCAAGGCGTAAGCCTTAGAGTCGTGTACGACTTATTTGCTAATGAAGTGAGAATTGGGCCCCTGGGGGTGAGTCCCTAAAATGCATAGTTGTTCAATAGAGTATATATATACGTCCAGTAATAGTCGTTTCATTCACACTATCGATAGTCCAGTAAGCAATCGCATTGTAATGGTATAACTCGTGCTACTTAACTCGGCGCCTCTCACGATTAGATCTTCTTTGTGAGAGGTGCCTATTTAATTTGCGCGGGTCATAGACATAGACATAAACATAGACCAAATTGAGGCCAATATCAACCATTGTCATGCTTATTTCATTCTATTGAAACGCTATGTAAGTATTAGACTCTAGTTCCTGGTCATATGCGAAATGGGATGCGTGCTAAATCCCCCAGCTGCCTTCTTTATGGCAACTGACCAGCGGATTGGTTTTCTCCCTCTCGCTCGTAGCCCAACTGGCCATAAACGTTATAAGTGTTACTTATCCATTTTTCTTATTGTATATTACGAGTATGTAACTATATATGTAACTTTCCGTCATAAGGTTGCCTGGAAGAAATTGCTTTTAGCAATAAGGCCGCCATTTGTACTTTGTATCTTTAAATGTTTTATAATATGTGGTCTGGTGTACTATAAAGAATATTCTTATCTTATATGCTGCCCTCGTAACACTACTACCACCACATTCCGTTCGTTTGGCCTAAACGAGCCATCAGCGTAATTACTTTGCAGCATTATCACATTGATATTAGTAATTTCAAAAAAGTGGAGATATTGAAAAGGAATACAGGTTCAAGTACAGGGATTTCAAGTACTAAAAATGCACATATAAAAAGTTTAAAATTTGCACGTAAACAGACAACATTTTTTCAAAACAATTTTTATACTATTTTTATTTATACTAGAAATAAACATAAACTTTCGTTCCCACTATTTAGGCTGGCAAAGGTTAATACATCTGCAAAGTAGGTAGTCGGGGCTGTAAGTGATGCAATTTGCTTAAGCCAGATGTTGCTGCCTGTACGTAATACAGAGAATAGTGTAAAGAGGTTCGAAATTTCACTGATGCCGGTGAGTCGCCCATTGGCTCAATTGGTAGAGCGCTGGCACGGATAGCCAGAGGTTGCGGGTTCGAATCCCGGCATGGGTGAAATTTTTAGCCTCTAAATAGGTTTTTAAAACAATTTTTTTTCAAAAGAAACACGAATGAAAAGGATATTTAAAGACTTTCTCATGCATCTCATACACAGATTTTAACCAAATTTATGTGGAGGTGTCCACTTACCAAGGAGGTGACCAACCAAAAAAGAATAAATGTTATCATATAAAAAAATATCGCTGTGCGTGGTTAATCCCATACTGTCTGTCTGACGCCTGTGCCGTGTAGTATGATATGCTAAAAATTGTGGTAACAAATAATACATACATAACCTCACGCCTGTATCCCAGAGGGGTAGGCAGAGACCAGGGACTGCCACTTGCCACGATCCTGACAGATCACCTTCGCGTCATCAACGTTCGTAAGTCGTTGCATGCACGCACGCCGGTGCCGGGTACTAATCAATAATAACCAACAGTATTGCACTTTAAAATGTTGCGTGCCCTACGGGGTCCACAAAGATCTTATCAAAAACTGTTAAGTTATATATAATACTGTAACAACCTTGAAACTTGTGGAATGCAATAAAGTATTGAATAATTGATGTCAGTTAAAAAAGGAATTGCCTTTGAACAAGCCCCCGCTCCCTGGTAGAAGGCGTATGTTTCAATAATTTAATAAAACGAACTCTAGAACTCGCCAATGGACATGATTACGTTAACACTTCTCTAGCGTCTAAAACGTCTATGTGAGCTCTTAGTGTGAATTTCGGGATAGACGAAGGCTTAGAGCGCTGAGTCAATTATTATTTGTGTCTCCTAGACAGGGGTCGTTGCAGTTACGAAGACCAGTTTCGGTCGTAGTACTAACTAAGCATGCGCTCGTGCCCTAGTGAAACCGAGTGATTGAAAGCAATCACTTTAGTTTAGCAACAACAGGTGCGGTCAGCTTTGTAGACCACCAAATAGAGGCAAATATTTTTTTTTATTTTTATTTATTTATTTCTACAAGTTTACATCTATCATTACAGGCTTATACCTAATGCGATAGATAAAAACCATAGATAATATCCACCATTGCCGTGCTTATTTCATTTTATTGAGAGACTATGTAAGAATTAGGGCGAGATAAATAGTCGTTGCTTAGCCCAAGTCCGTACTCAAGCATTCCCTAAGCATTACTTCAGGCTAACTTAGCTAAGTATCAAAGTAGACGTTTGCTTAGCTAAGCATGTTTTTAGGCCAATGCTAAGAATTAGTCCGGGTTTCGCGACTTAGAGAGTGCCAAAGTACTGTCTATGATAGACAAATCGATTCTTAAGCAAGTGCTTTCGCTAAGACTCGTTCTTAGAAGCGACTATTTATCTCGCCCTTAGACTCTCGGGCATAGTCAAGTCAAGACCGGGTTGGTAGAGGATTGTAAGACAGTGGTGAGCCTTACTGTCAGAAGTTATCAAGCCGCCCATAAGCCCTCTGACATGGCTTAGCAACTGTAATTACATGACAGCCGGCACCAACGGCTTAGCGTGCCTTGCGAAGCACGGAAGCACTCGGGAAAAATGCCACTGGCGGTAGTCACGGGACGGTCACCCACCCTGCACTTGACCGCGCCTGTTGTTGCTTGACTCAAGTGATTGATTCCAATCACTCGAGCCCACGAGCGTCTCATCTAAAGTCTTTAATTGTGAAGTAGCATAAAAATAAAAGGCATAGGATAAGAAAGAAGGGAAATGTTAGAATTAATGGTAATGGGTAGGTTAAGAATAGATAAGTCAATGTATACAAGAACACGTATATAAATAAGAAATAGCAATAGATAGTAAGCTATGTAAAAGTAAAAATGGTTGTGGATAGGAATAAAGAATAGATAGGTAAATGGCTAAAAGAAAGTACAAGTATGTAACTATTAACAGATAATAAGGTTATGTTAAAATAGATAAAAATATTTTGTAAACAATACTATTGATATAAAAAGGCTCTGATCACCCATGTTAGAGGAGATAGTATAACGGACACGCGGTGTTTTTAGCCGGTAAGAGTCCGGCACTGCCAGGGCCTCCCCTCCCTGGCGTCCATGAGGATTTTCACCGCGTGTCCGAAAAAAAAAAAAAAAAACGTCTTTAATTGAATACATATTAAAGCTGCATTATGGCTGAACAACTACCTAAAGTACACTGACCCCAGTGACCCTAGCCAGTTTAAGCCGGATTAAGGCGGAGTAAGTCGATATAGGTCGCCGCGACCACTTTAATAGACACTATGATTGGGTTCCCTAATTTAAATGTTAGTAATGGGATTGTCAAAGGGAAAACATCGAAAGGAAACCTGAGTGTCTGAGGTGCTCAGATACCTCAGCACTTGAAAGGCAATCCGCAGTGGGCGTGGTAATCACATCACAGCACATCATATCACAAAAATATTATAAAGGCGAAAGTTTGGGAGTGTGTATGTTTGTTACTTCTTCAAGTCTAACCTCCTAAGCCCTGGCGTCCTAGAAATAGGACATCACGAATCACTTTCTTAATTCACACCCAATGATTTAGTAGGAAGTCCGGAAAACTTACTGTTCCAGGTCCAATATTTTCCTCATAATTTTTTGGATAAGCAGAAAAAGTTCTCCAAAATCTACGTAGTTTTAGAAGACTTGAAGTAACGGTTATCTCCAGGGCTTAGGTGGCTAAACGACTAGATCTATTTTAATAAAATTTTGTAAAGAGTTTGCTGACACCCTGGATTAATTTAAAAACCTATTTAGAGGCTAAAAATTTCACCCATGCGGGTTCGAATCCCGGCATGGGTGAAATTTTTAGCCTCAAAATAGGTTTTAAAATTTGTCCTTAGCACGGGTTAGTGCATTAAAAATAAAAATAGTATAATCATGTGGGTACAGTGATATCGTTCCGATGTAAAACCGAACTGCAAAAGTAGGTAGTCGGGGCTGTAAGTGATGCAATTTGCTTAAGCCAGATGTCGCTGCCTGTACGTAATACAGAGAATAGTGTAGAGGTTCGAAATTTCACTGATACCGGTGAGTCGCCCATTGGCTCAATTGGTAGAGCGCTGGCACGGATAGCCAGAGGTTGCGGGTTCGAATCCCGGCATTGGTGAAATTTTTAGCCTCTAAATAGGTTTTTAAATTTGTCCTTAGCACGGGTTAGTGCATTAAAAATAAAAATAGTATAACCCTGGATTAACACAAAGACTATGTTTTACTGCGGGAAAATATCTTATTCCCATGGGAAAATCGATAAACAGCGGGTAACACCGCGGGGCACAGCTAGTTAAGCACAAGCGGTTAATGCATAAGCCGAAATGTCTAATACAAAAAAATCGGCCGTAATCGTCGAGTCAAGATGCCATGAAAGGTGGCCTTTTTACAAAAAAATAAACAAAGTACAAACCTCCTTGGTAAGATACTTCGCATGGCACGTTAAGCCGTTGTTGCCGGCTGTCATATAATGGCAGTCGTTAAGCCATGTCAGAGGCCTTATGGGCGGCTTGATAACTTCTAACAGTAAGGCCCGCCACTATCTTACAATCCTCCACCAACCCGGACTTGGCCCCCGTGATGGAGTATGGCCTAACCTTCTTGCGATGCAGGAAGAGACCCGTGCCCCAGTAGTGGGGACATACAAGGGTTGATAAAAAAAGAAAAAAAAAGAAATTACCTCACAGTCATCGTCGTCGTTAGGCTATACTAGTCCACTGCTGGACATAGCCCTCCCCTAATGAGCGCCATAGCGCCTTGTCTTCAGCTTGCCGCATCCAGCATCTGCCTGCAGTTTTTCGCAGATCGTCATCCCACCTAGTCGGAGGGCGTCCTACACTACGTTTGCCGACTCGAGGTCTCCACTCAAGGATACGTTTACTTCAACGGTTGTCGGTTCTTCGCGAGATATGGCCAGCCCACTGCCATTTCAGCTTGCTGATTCTCTGAGCTATATCGATAACTTTGGTTCTCTGTCGGACCTTACAGTAGAATAAACCTATTCAACATTTTAAAATGGAACGTTTCACACACCGAAATGTCAAAACAAAACTCGCCTATAATCATAGAGTCAACATGGCACGAAAAGTAGCAGGTAACCGGTTTTATCCGGCAGCGCCAATCCTCCGGGGGTAGGAGGCCCGGGTTGCCCGGGCAGACGGATAGTCCGGAGTTTATTTCATTTTACCCTTCAGTTGTTAGCATTGGGATGGTGCGGTTAGCAGGAATGGTTACTTCATGAAAAATATCGCGGTTGAAATCGATATAACAAACAAATTTCCTTCAAACTATATCCATAAATTCTTTCAATATAATTTTAAGCTGGTTATATACCTATAACCAGTTCATGCATGCAGAACCATTTACGTATTATTTTAAGCTTTTGTTTTGTTTGATTCAAAAAAGTGTGTGTGTGTGTGTGTCAAAAAGTGCAAATAAATAATTATCTTATCTTATCTATATTAATTTGTGTATGATTTTATTGAAAAAAAATTGAAATGAAAACTATTTAAGTACGTGTTTCATTCTGTATGCATAATACGTATTCTACTCTATATAGATTTTATTCTATATTATATACCTATAAGTATTTTATTCAGTACGTTATTCCTCACGGTTGACCACACGGCAGTCTTTAAAGCTCACGGAGCTTCTGGCACTGACTGGGAATCAGCTGACTGAAGGCTTGCCCATCAGCTTATTGATGATTCAGTTGCCCTTTATAGCAATAGTGACACGCCGTGACCTTTCGTGTTCTTTTCTTTTCATAAATTTTATGTAGTAATGTGTTTGTTTTATTACTGTGGCGTGGGTACTGTGTCTATAATACATGTTTTTTCTTCGTCTTATTCAAAATTTCACATGTCGAAAGAACATGTTTTTCGTCTGAATTAAAGGAATGATACCTAATGAATGTAAGTATGAGACATATTTACCTCACCTTGATTAGATAAAGTTTATAATGTCTTCTTATCTTTCTATTTTTTTATACATATTTGATGAATTAACAAAAATCATTTTTTGACATGGGACATTTTGCAATATCCACAGCAATATACCAACACGCTTAAAAAAGAAGGCAGTAAACAAGTTTTAGAGATCACAACTAAATAATGGCGCGAAAATTATTAGTGCTTTCATACCAAAATTCGATCCTTTTACTAGCCGATTGGTGAAAGATAGCTGATATTTTTACTCCCATTCTTTTGAATCTATTATTTGTATAAAATTTGGAACTATAGAGGATAAATTTGAAAACCTATTTAGAGGCTAAAAATTCCACCTTTACGGTAAAATTCCACGCGGGATTGGAACCCGCTACCTCTGGCCATCCGTGCCAGCGCTCTTTGCAACTGAGCTAGTGGGTGACTCACCGGCATCCGTGAAATTTCGAACCTCTTTACAATATTCTCTGTATTACGTACAGGCAGCGACATCTAGCTGAAGTATCACTTGCAGCCTCTAGGATAAATAAGTAAGTAAGTTATTTATTTATTTCCTTCTCACAGAGGTATCACACAAAATATAATACAATTTGAACAATCAAATAAACTTTGATGAAATCAATCCTGTGTATACCCGTGCTCCAGCAGTTGGGACAAAGCGTTGATATTTTTCCTGCATCGCAAGAAGATTAGGCCATACTCCCTTAGGCCTCTATTAGCCTCTCTTAGGCCACGGGGGCCAAGTCCGCGTTAGTGGAAGATTGTAAAACGGTGGCGGGCTTTACTGTCAGAAGTTATAAAGCCGCCCATAAGGCCTCTGACATAGCTTAACGACTGCTATTACATGACAGCCAGCACTTAACAAATAAACTTTAAACTGTTTTTCTTTTATGCTAATTTAATGTTTACAACTTTACTTCCAACGCAACTAAGGCACGCTCAAGTACGCATTCCTGCTAAGAATTTCTATCGAGGGTCCACACAATAACGTTTTTGACCATTCGAAGAGATAAATGTGTGAACAGGTTCCACCAGCTTGCCAAATCACTTACAATAACATTGAAATTGGAAAATATTCAATGTAGTGCGGTGACACCTTCTAGCCCTATTTAGGGTACCCATATTTTAATCTATGTTTGCGCCAGCTAAAAAAATATAGAGTATCGAACAGAACTCCTAAGTTCTTCTTCTTTTTCTTTCTTTTCTTGTACCTTTATGGGAGCATAAAATAATAAGATGGTCAGAGTGGGGTTTTTTTTTCCGCTGCCTTTTTCTCCACTACAATATGGCCCGAAGGCGGCGGCTTACATTTTACATTGTACATTGACATTCAGCAATTTACAACAGAATGTAAATTCTTTACGCAGAAATAAAATTATTTGAATTTGAATTTAACAAGTTATATTAATTAAGTAAATTTTTCGAAGGTAATTATGGAACAGTTGTGTGAGCATTTCAAGAGGGCACTGACGCCTGTATCAGAGATTTTATCTACCACAGGCTTCAGAGTCTATCCATCCGTTACTTCAGTTTCAAATGTATAAACTATTTATTGGATAATTATAAGACAAATAACTATGTTATACCATAACTTATTTTACAATAACAATTGAATGTGAATTAATCTTAATATCAATAAACCAATTTCAAATTTCTTCAGGCTATATTATGTAGTCCACTGCGGGACATAGTCCTCACCTAATGAGTGCCATAGCGCCCTGTCTTCAGCTTGCCGCATCCAGCATCTGCCAGCAGTCTTTCACAGATCGTCATCCCACCTGGTCGGAGGGCGTCCTACACTACGTTTGCCGACTCGAGGTCTCCACTCAAGGATACGTTTACTTCAACGGTTGTCGGTTCTTCGCAAAATATGGCCAGCCCACTGCCACTTCAGCTTGCTGATTCTCTGAGCTATATCGATAACTTTGGTTCTCTGTCGGACCTTACAGTAGAATAAACCTATGTCCTACACTACGTTTGCCGGGTCGCGGTCTCCACTCAAGAACACGTTTACTTCGTAACACGTTTTATTTACATATAGTATGTTTTGTGAAGAATGACGGAACGAACCGAACGAATAACCAAGCCGAGTGATTGGATTCAATCTTTTGATTGAAGCAACAACAGGCGCCGTCAGGTGCAGGATGGGTAACTCTACCGTGGCCACCGCTAGTAGCATTTATTCCGAGCGCTTCCGTGCTCCTTTTTTGCTGGCTGTCATGTAATGGCAGTCGTTAAGCCAAGGCAGAGGCCTTATGGGCGGCTGGATAACTTCTGACGTAAGGCCCGCCATTGTCTTACAATCCTCCACCAACCCAGACTTAGCCTTCGTGGTGGAGTATGGCCTCATCTTCCTGCGATGCAGGAAGAGACCCATGCCCAAGCAGTGAGGATATACAAAGGGTTGATATTAAAATATCCTTGTAATAAAACGATTGGAACCCAATAAAAACCCAAATCTATAATAAGGGTTTCTTATTAGAGTAACTTTATTTTTCACCTTTCCTGTCTACTGGAAAACCCCGAAAGTCATATTTTTTGTGTTCTATTTTTAAACTTTTCCTAAGTTTTTATGTCTTCTGTAGATCAAAAGCAATGTGACTCCAATCTAAGTTAGACGTTAGTTTCCAATTGCCCATTCTCGACAAAAGACGATTTAAAAGTTTTCCTCTACCGAACACCTTATGACCTCCTCCCATGAAAGCTACGTAGCTTAATTATTTTACAGCCACCAGTTTCTGAATTAAGAATTCCACAAATTTTTATATTTTATCGTACGCACTGTTATTTCCATAACGTCACTAAACGAAAATCATCAAAATGGAGATAAATAACGCCATCTAACTTACGTTTTTTGACAATTTTTTTTTGTAAAAGACACTGGTTCAAATAGTCAATTAAAACTGCACTAGATGGCTTTGTGACGTCACGTTGTTTCGTCCAAAACGCTTGAGTTGTGAGCGCATAGCGACACTTTCGCCATTATGCAACGGGACGTTAACGAGTATTGTTAATTCAGTGCAAGAAATTATGACAATTTATGTTTAGATACATTGTTGCGGTTATAAAACTGCTAAGTTTTTAATAATTTGTGACACCGTAACGAAATTATTTTTTTAGTGTCGTTAAGTCAGTTAAATGGACCGCGTTATTTTATCTAGAATAATTGACAATGATTTCAAGGAGATCAAGCTAGAGCCAGCCAAAGTTGGAACGAAAAGACAAGGAACAACATCAGCTGCTGTGGTCACTGAACTAAAACAGTTACATACCTATTTAGAGGCTAAAAATTCCACCCATGCCGGGACTCGAACCTGCGACCTCTGGCTATCCGTGCCAGCGCTCTTTCCAACTGAGCTAATGGGCGACCCAACGGCATCAGTGAAATTTTGAACCCCTTTACAACATTCTCTGTATTATGTACATGCAGCGACTGAACCAAAACAGTTATACACTTAAAAAATACCTTTAGCTGAAAGGAAATTGCTATGTGGTGTCGGCTTAGAGAATAGCACCAACCCAATTCTTCCCGCGGGTGTCGTAAAAGGCGACTAAGGGACACAAACCGGGGGGGTGGGCAGCAGCGCCCCCTGTACAATTCCACCAAACTGCGATCCCCAACACGCATGCCCAGCGTGGGGATTATGGGCACTATGGCACTATCCCCCAATTATAGCACAACGTGGCGCTCTTTAGGGGAGGGCTATGTCCAGCAGTGGACTAGTATAGCCTGGCGACGAAAGGAAAAAGGTGGGATGACGATCTGCGAAAAACAGCCGGCAGATGCCGGATGCGGCAAGCTGAAGACAGGGCGCTATGGCGCTCATTAGGGGAGGGCTATGTCCAGCAGTGGACTACATAATATACCTGAAGAAGAAGAAGAAAGGAAAAAAGAAGATTTTAAGTCGCTTTTTGACCACAATCTTGTTCCTAGATACGACGCCTCATTTTATTTCGATCATATTCCATTTTAGTATAGATAAATAGATAGAATATTTTTTATTGCATGTACGCCAGGAATTACATAAATAAAAAAGTAAAAATAATAAGTAGTATAAATGAGTGCACCTACAGTGAGAAAAGTATTACAATTTCATACTAAGTCGATTTGATCTCAAATGATGTGATATCAGTAAGAAATACGCTGCTCAAAGCTTACCAAAGTGTTATTCTAATTGTAAGTCTAGAAATTAAGATTAAAAGAACTGATTTTTGACTAGTTTTAACGATTATTTTTATATAATTGTTGCTATTGGAGCCGTTAATACTTTAAGGATACTTATGAAACCGCTAGTGTGTTGCGCGGAAAAACGACACTAAAAAAGTTTTTGATTTTTTTATATACTGAAATAGGGTATTTTTTTATTTTTGTTTTTTGTAACAAGTACTGCTATTGTCATTTTTTGGTAAATATAAAACATTTAATTGCAAAAACGCTTCTACTTTTATTTATAGCATTTACAAAAAAAAACAAAACTTTAAACGCTTCTACTGAAAATTTATATATTTTGTTTAGTGACGTTAAGGAAATAACAGTGCGGTATCTATTCGATCTTTTGGTACGTTCCATATACCTACTTAGACACATCAATACATAGATAATAATATATTATAGTAACGAAACGTCTGTGGGAGACCCAGGTTAGATTGACAGTACGTGCGTGACTTTTTTTTTAGTTATGTACATTTTGTGAAGTTATACCTAGTAACAAAACTACTTGCTTTAGAATTTGACGGCCGGGTTTTACAGTCAGCGGTTTGGCACGCTGACTGTAAAACCGAAGGTCTCGGGTTCGATCCTCGGCCGGGTCAAACTAGGAAACGAACTTTTCTAGTTTGTCTCGGGTCTTGGATATTGTCTATGTATTTATTGTAGTAAATCTATCGTTAAGTTAGCACCTATAACACAAGTCATTTAGATGTACTTAGGGGCTAACGAGATCTGTGTAATATGTCCATGAATATTTATTTAATGGAAGGATAAACCCTTAATTCATTCTTCATCATTTTGATTCAATCTGTTATTTCGTAAGTTGTGTATTTATAAATATTAGTGGACATATTACACAGACCTCGTTAATCCCATATTAAGTACAACTAAATGACTTGTATTACAGGTGCTAACTCGACGACATTTGATTACAATAAATACATATGTAACATCCAAGATCCGAGACAAACTAGAAAAATTCGTTTCCTACTTTGACTCGGCCGGGGATCGAACCCGAGACCTTTGATTTTACAGCCAGCGTGCCAAACCACTGCGCCACCATCAGGTTTCTTCACGATGTTTGCCTTCACTGCTAAAGGTGTACAGTGTATATAATACGCCCTTAAGAATTGCTAACGATATTCCAAATCACGGTACGAGCGTAGTCTAGGACAAAAGTGCGAAAAAAACTTTCCCATCAAAACAGGAAATTCGTCGTAGCTTTTTTTATCGGTACTCCAAGAAACGCTTAGAAGCAAATAAATCCGGGCGTCTAGAACTTAACGATATCCAGGCTAAAAGGAGCATAAAAAGTGAACATTCAGCACAAACTCGGTGAGTGTAGCCTAGAGCTAAAGTTCGCTGAATCGCTAAACCTTCCCAGTCAACAGTACAACCGGCATCGGGTGAACATTCCCATGCTAAGTTTGGAGTTTTTTTGTTAGTTTGAACTGTAACGTTCACTAAGCCGCAGTTTCTGCGCTACTTAGAATAAAACCTTTTCATTTCATTTATTATTTTCGTGAAGTTCTTAATGACCTTACTAAGAGCTAAGGATATGTAAGTAAATAGATTAATATTTATACATTTTGGCACATAAGGTACCGTTCGGAAAACGTCCCTTTTAATTTTTCTCAAAAGGTCCCGTTCTCAAGAGGTCTCGTTGGCAAAACGTCCTTCGTAATTTCAAATCAAATAAGCAGTTATGGTATTAACGAGCAGTAGCCCGCGAAATGAATGAATAGAACATAGGGATAAATGGATAAATATCTGACTGACATGGTGAGTAAATAAATAAATACGTATTTAAAGATACACGAGTAAGTAGAGTTGTCAGTCATACAATTTAAGGAAAGAAATAGAGGGGGAGAAGAGAAAAAAAGAGAGAGAAAGAAAATTCGGAAAATTGTAAAACAATTTTAAATTATACTATTTTTATTTTTAATGCACTAACCCGTGCTAATTTATAATAATAATAATAACAAATTTAAAAACCTATTTAGAGGCTAAAAATTTCACCCATGCCGGGATTCGAACCCGCAACCTCTGGCTATCCGTGCCAGCGCTCTACCAAGTAAGCCAATGGGCGACTCACCGGCATCAGTGAAATTTCGAACCTCTTTACACTATTCTCTGTATTACGTACAGGCAGCGACATCTGACTTAAGCAAATTGTATCACTTACAGCCCCGACTACCTACTTTACAGTTAGGTTTTACATCGGAATGATATCACTGTACCCACATGATTATACTATTTTTATTTTTAATGCACTAACCCGTGCTAAGGACAAATTTAAAAACCTATTTAGAGGTTAAAAATTTCACCCATGCCGGGATTCGAACCCGCAACCTCTGGCTATCCGTGCCAGCGCTCTACCAAGTGAGCCAATGGGCGACTCATTACGTACGTAATGAGTCTTAGTCGAATAGGTGAATTATAGTGTAAAGTGTAAAGAGGTTCGAAATTTCACTGATGCCGGTGAGTCGCCCATTGTGGATATATAATTATATATATATATATATATATATATATATATATATATATATATATATATATATATATATATATATATATATATATATATATATATATATATATATATATATATATCCACAGTATAAAGTTTGTTTGAACTATAAAAACCAATAAAAAATATTTAGTGAAATCTTTCTAGTCAACAGTACAGGCGGCAGCTGTTCATGATTAACAATTTTTTTTTTCATGTTCTTCATGACTTTACTAAGGGTGGATTGTGCTAACACACTGGATACGTAATTAAATATGTAAAAATATATCCACAGATAATCCAATCACTAGCTAACTGACAAGGGTTGTCAATCGTACAATTTGAAAGAAACAAATAGAAAGAGAAAGTAAAAGAAAAATACAGAGAGATGTACAGAGAAAACTTTTCAGATAACAGTACAGTCGGCAATAAGTCATCGTTTACATTTTTTCTTCAAGTTCTCCCTAAGGGTTACTCGCGCTAAGAAACTGGATAAGTAAGTAGATGAGGATAAACTGTCTACTGCTACAGGAATTTTTATACTTACAAGTAGATGTCCTCAATGTATGTTGTATAAGAACTAGTGGATAACGAAATAAAGAAATTTGTATATGTATTGTATAAACGGATAAATATCGCATTGATAGGATTTTCAATCATAAAATTTATCTATGGTGTAGCTTTTTTAGGGTTTATTCACTGGATGGAGCCTACTACTGGATAAACAGATATAGTGCTGTCTGATAGCAGGTCAGTAAAAAAAAGGTCTGCCTTCCTGTTAGTTTGTTGGTTTCCTAAGTTACCTGCATAGATGAAGTTTTATTACCAATACCACTTGCTAAGTGTGAAGGAAAACATCGTGAGAAAAACTTTGCTCTAAGGTGTTCGCGTACTCCAGCGTTTGAAATTGTCAATCAGCCGTGGTAAAGCGTGGTGATTAAGCATAATATTATCTCTCTGAGAGAATGCCCGGTAAGGTGGAAAGTGGGACGAATAGGTGAATTATACTATTTAGTTAAAGTTAGATTAGATAAAGTGTAGGCTTACGTTGCTACCTGAAATAGTATTTACAATTATTTAAATACACTTTAAAGTAGAAGTCTCCTATAAACTATGATGTTTCAAATAAATGGTTTGCTGTATTATTTGAATTTGAGCATTGAATTTTAAAATTCCTTAAAATAATATCCTTAAAAGTTAGTACAATAAAAAGTTAATTATAGGAAAGTACCGAAATTTACAACTTTTTATTGCAGTTATTCGTAATGTAAACCGAGCAAAATGAGGGTATGTAAAAGAGCTCTGCTTTCGACTGTACACTAACGCTTCTAGACCGATTTCGATTCTCAGAACTAGTCGGAGGATGTACTCGTAAAGGTGATAGGTGACAACATCTCCTTTTTTAGCTTGATCCTCGCTTCCGGTATTTAATCTCAATACCACTTGCTTTAAATACACTTATAAGTTTATCTTTAATCCCGAAAAACCTCCATTTTATATAAAAAATTACCTTTGGGGTTTTACCCGGAAGCTGGCACATCCTTACGTCTGATAAAATACTCAAGCCAACATATTTCAATATATTACTCCTGAAGTTTTCACGAAGTTTAAAAATGCCCAAGCCAATATTTTATTTTACTTCGGGGGTTTTCACCCAACAGTTAGAACTTACTAACGTCTGTACTCGTATATATGTATATAAAACGGGTCTTAATATTATTATTATAAAATTTAAAGTTTGTGAGTGTGTATGTTGTTACTTCTTCACGACTAAACGGCTGGAGCGATTTTAATAAAATTTGATATTGAGGTAGCTGACACCAGTGACACAGATAAGGTACGTTTAATTGCGGCAAAATATCTCATTTCGAGGGGCAAATCAATAAACCATGGGTAACACCGCGGGGCACATCTAGTAGTAATTATTTATCACAGGTAGAAACTTAATATCTGAAAAAATCAAGCCAAGTTATAATTTTGCTCTTGGGGATTTTGCCCAGAAGCTAATAGATATGATAGAGAAGGAATTCCAGTTTATCTACAGGCAAGCGTAGGTAGACTGAAAGGTATAGGCCCTATCTCTGAGAGATAGTATGGAATTTAATTAGCATGCGCGCTCCTGATGGATTAGCGATTCAAGCGCCAATAATGTACGTTTTACGCTCAATTTTCTTCACATGGTTTCTTTTGCACCATTTCAATGACAGTACGGAATCTTGGATAAGAATTACACAGGTGTTCACTCCTATAATTTCAATAACTATTTAGCAAATAAAAGTGGAATGTAATTTCTCTTGATATGTTTGCGTTTTGTCTCTCGGTCATCATTGTCTTATAAGCCATCATCTATTAACACCTCTTTACAATTAAAAATACTAGAATTTGGTTGTCTTAACCAATTACAATAAAATAAATCAATCAATTTATTTGCTTTATTTATCACTCAAAACGTATATCAAATACTTAGAATGAATGTTACGAAAAGAATAGAGGTTCAGCATATATGCCGCTTTACAGATTCTGCCTGAGATAACTTTCTTAAAATAAATAAGTTATTATTTATTATGACAATTTGATGTACACTGCGCATACGTATCTTTGTACTTATTGATTTATGCATTAATCGACTCGGCTACATAATAATTGTTAAAATTCTTTAATACAATTATTATTATTATATGCTATAAGTAACTCTTTTTTCTGGTTGTGCTATAAAGAGTTTTATATCTATCTATATATTTATTTATAGTGGCCGATGAGCTGTACTTCTGTGAAACAAGGCCAAGGGTTTTAACCCCGTAACTAGCCCGTCCTTATGCCCGGAAAAAGTTGAGCCGACGTTTGCGTTAAAATAAATCTGAAGGGAATGACCCTAAACGCGAGCCCGGGGATTTATAGTAGATTAAGGGCAACCTAATGAATTAAGCGCACTTACACTAATGTTATTTAAACACTCAATTCCTTTCTTTTTCTTTCTTTTTCTTTCTTTCTTTCTTCCCTTGGGCAGTTAAATTTGAGATAGGTATTTAGTCTTAGGGGAAAAGTTGCTGTTGATTAATTAAAAACCGTATTTTTTCGGGTGATAAAAGATAGTATTTGTTAGTGACTCGCAATGCTCATACATAGTTATATATTAAACGGGTCAAATCGTGATTATTTATTACGTAAAACGAAATTACCTTAACTCCCGACGTTTCGGCAGCGTTACAGTCTCCGTGGTCACGGGTAGACCGAAGTGGCCAATGCAGTCAATTATTATTATTGTTATGAAAATTCTTTATTGCATAAAAATTTTGCATATAGGCGAGCTTAATGCTACTTAGCATTAATAATATTGGCCTTTTGCATCTACTTAATGAGATGATTTACACAGCGTCCAGTGGCATCTTCACTCACACTAGGTGGGTGAAGGGACCACTCCGACGCTGTAGTGCCTGGGACATGTTTTTTTTTATAGATGGTATAAGCTTGCCCAGCACCTATACCACCCTGACAGCTTCATCGGCCTAGCCCACAGGAAAGACTAGTCAATACGTGCGGAGCCAACCAAGCCGCGGGTTTCCTCACGATGTTTTCCTTCACCGTAAGCGTGTGGTATTGCGAGAACAAAGTCATTGGTACATGCCCGCACTCGGGATCGAACCTTAGCATTATCTACCAGCTAACCTAAGTTTTGTAGGTAGGTAGTTATTGTAGGTAGAATACCTAGTCTACCGCCAAGTCACTTTTATTTTTACGCTCTGCAGAGAGTTTCGATAGGACGTTTTACCTTATAAATAATCGCGATTGGACACGTTCAATATAATATCATAGCTATGATAAAAAAATTGTCTGAAATTTTCAATCCTAAATAAAAGAAAACAAAACGCAGCTATTTAGTTTCTAAGATGATCTCATATAGTTAAGGATTTTTATTTAACAAATGTTACCTATTACAGTTCTGATTTGGTACTGTTACATCATACCTGTAAAGGATGGATGAATGTGAGTACACCAACTAAGGTAAGATTGGGTGAATCAATTTTTTTAAATAGCATATGTTACTGCTAAATGTGTAACCCTATGCTCACAATAAATATTATTTTTCTTATTCTTAAACCAGTGGTGTTTTCTAAGCATTAACAGACAGGCAGGTTAACAAGATTTTTAATTTAAAAACCTATTTAGAGGCTAAAAATTTCACCCATGCCGTGACTCAAACCCGCAACTGAGCTAATGGGCAAGTGCCGGCTTCAGCGAAATTTAAATTTCATTTTTAAATTTGTTCCTTAGCACGGGTTAGTGCATTAAAAATAAAAATAGTGTAAGATTTTTAATGTTTTCAACACAAGTGCATAAAGGTAGTGTTCCATATCACATAATATGCGATTGGAATATTCTTTATTACATAACGGAAAACAATTACAAAGACAGAATACGTAATAGTACCGTAGTAGGAGGGGTTTTGTATCTGCTTCACAGAACTAACAAAATCATCAAAGCAATTTTCAATGACATTTGTACGATATTTTGTAAAGCCTACTAAGACGGCTTAGCTTTCCTTATAAGTTCATTGTAGAAGCTGATGTTATATTCTTTTTTTTGCACTAACCCGTGCTGAGGACAAATTTTAAAAACCTATTTATAGGCTAAAAATTCCGCCCGTGCCGTGACTCAAACCCGCGACCTCTAGCTAACCGTACCAACGTTCTCCCAACTGAGCTAATGGGCAAGTGCCGGCATCAGCGAAATTTCGAACCTCACACCTCTCTTACAATATTCTCTGTATTATTTTCAGCCACAGCCGTCCGACTGTGGAATGCACTGCCAATAGTAATAAGACAGTCTCCTTCGTCTGCGATATTTAAGTGTAGAGAGAAGGAATACTACCTTTCAATAATTAAATAATGCAGTAAATATTACGTAGGTATATTATATTATTTCCTCTTCCCATATATAATTTATTTATTGGTATGTATGTATGTATGTATATCTTAATTATTTATTTATTTAATTATTTATGTATGTGGTTTAAGTAAGTTTATATAAATTTCGTTGAATTCTAATTTTACTATTTCTGTATTGCACCGACTACCCGTCTCTAATTTCTTTCATGTCTCCGTCTATGGTTGCCTAGAAGAAATTGCTTTTAGTAATAAGGCCGCCATTTGTACTATATTTTTACATGAGTTCTGTTACTGTAATTTCTGTGTACAATAAAGAATATTCTATCTATCTATCTACAGGCAGCGACATCTGGCTGAAGTAATTTGCATCACTTGCAAATAACGTTAATATAGCTAAAGTTATTTTAGTTCATTTCCAAGCCCTACATAAGTCTTATACACTCGTAGAACCTACTAAATATGGCGGGCTTTCGTAATTCCTTCACTGTAACAGCGATTCGTCTGTGGAACGCCTTACCTCTGAACATTCGCCAGTCCCCATCTGTAGACGTGTTTAGGGGTAAGGTTCATGATCACTACTTTGGGCTTCAATAGATTTATCCAGTATTTTGTAGTATTATGATATTATAGTATTGTATTGTATGTATAAAGCAGACCGCCAATTGTACTATGTATATTCATAATTATTTTGATTCTTATATACGTATTATTGAATATAAGTATGTATGTAGATTGTAGTAAATAATATATATTTGAGTATAATTTTATATGTTTCGTACTACTTTATGAACGTATGTATATTTAAATTATATTTGTATTATTAGGTAATCTAGTTTATGTAATAAATTACTCCTAAAGTATATTGTTTACTGACATTACCCCTTCCACTGTCCGTATCATCGTGGGTTAGCGTGGGATACTATCTTGACGACCTCTGTAGCGTAGCGGTAGCGCGTCTGCCTACCATGCCGGTTCCGGGCTCGAATCCCGGCTGGGAACAAAAAAAAAAGCCGAGGTCTTGGATGTTTACATGTTTGTGACGTCGTTGTTTCTGGTTCCACGACACAGGGTATCCTAGTGTGGGGCCAGAAGCAATGTATGTGCTTGTATGTAAATTTTATGTTAATGTTAGTATTAAGCTCGTCTTTGTACCTTCTTTTTAGTGCAATGAAGAATTTTCATTCATTCATTTAAGTATTTTAATTATGCGATTTAGCTATCTATTTCATAGAAAAAGGACTAAAATGCCTTGAATATAGCAAAAAACGTGGACACCTACACTCACACGAGCGGACCGAATTACAGAATTCTAAAAGCAAAACCTGAAGCATCGCCTAAAATCCGAGCCAAATTGGGTATTTAATTGGACACCGACGAGCGTCCAAATCCGCCAATTCGAACCACCGTCTAGTTGCGAAACTCTGCTACTCCCGAGAGAAATTAATACATAGCGAATCTATTCCCTCCATTTTCGAGGAATTAATTCTTAATCTGGCTGAAATGAGCGCACTTTCCCCGTCTGAGCGACCAGTGCAACTTGATCTGCCTCGTCTTCGCATTGCGCTTGGAGTTGACTAGCTTCTGCCGACGGTTTTTTCTCGGTTGAGCAGCCAAAGTTGTATATAAATTTAGCGTATCACTATTAAATTTTTTTTTAGAATTACCGTCTTCAAGTTGAAACGAAAACGCGTCGCTGAAAAAAATTAAAAGATTTGTAGACTAAGACATTTTTTTCGCAAAATCTTTATAGTTTAAACTGGACACCGGGTCCGTAACTGGTGTAACTTTAAGTCTCAGATATTTTTAATTTTTCGTTTTAAATGAATGTGCTTAAAATTCATAATAAAATCCTCAAATTATATACTTCACGGGTGTTTGTAAAATTTCATTGTGATCTAGCACTGTCAATTGCAAATTATAACCTAACTAGGTTTATGTTTTAAAAACTTATAAGAGGCTAAAAATTCCACTCATACCGGGATACAAGGTTTATCTGGGAATATCCACTTCCGTACCTTTTGGGTTCCTTTTATTTTATAATTCACTAGCTGTCCTGGAGAACTTCGTACAATTCTTGTTACTATGGCATCGCAATAATTATAAAAAGTTACTGTAAGAATAAAATATAATTCCACAGGGACGCATTACCGTCTCAATTCAGAGCTTTGTCTGGCAAGTTTCATGTAAATCTGTTCAGAAATTATTACGTGATTGAGTAACAAACATCCAAACAACTTCACAAACTTTAAAAATTTATAATATTATAGTAGGATTAATTAAAAATGTACGCTAGAATAACACGATCGTAAATGGCAGTACGTTAAAACTAAATATAAAATAAAACCTGTTTTAAACGGGCGTCCAGATCTGCGAATAGAACCTATCGCCGATCCAGATTAAATTGGTCGAGAGCATTCTGGTTACTGGCAACTTTTGAAAGGGTAGCTACATTCGATTGAAATAAAAATTGGAAGGCTTTAATTAATTTCAGATCTTTTTAATTATTCTGCCTTCGTTTGCACAGTTCCAAAATTTAGCTAACTAGCAAATCAACAAACTTAAGTAGCAGTGGACGCGTTATATCTGCCACAGAACCCATAACCACTCTGGTTGATTTTTATGGAGTGGAGACGGTGAATCGGCAATTTGTAGGACGCCTTGTGACCAGGTGTAGTGAACTGAAAGAGTATTTAGTGGCTATAAAAAGAAATATAAGGATGTCCCTCCATGCAGACACACTTCGACCAAGTAAAAAGTACCTCGCGTGTTATGCGTTAGCATATCTTCTGCAGGACGGATAACCGTTATGGTAGACTTTTTCTAGAGTGGAGACCGCGCATTGGCAAACGTAGCATAAGACGCCACGTGAAGCGACGACATTCGGGATGCGGCCAATTAGTGAACTTAAAGAGTATTTAGTGGCTAAAAAAGAAATATGAGGATGTCCCAGGCAAGCACACTTCGACCAAATAAAAAGTACCGCGCGCGAGCTGAAGTGGCAGTGGATGCGTTATATCTGCTGCAGGACGGATAACCGTTATGGTAGATGAGTAGAGACCGCGCATCGGCAAATGTAGCGTATGACGCCTTATGACGGTGAAGCGACAACATTCGGAATGCGGCCAAGTAGTGAACTTAAATAGTATTTTGTGGCTATAAAAAAAATATGAGGATGTCCCCCCAGGCAGACACTCTTCGACTAAATAAAAAGTACCGCGCGCGAGCAAACTGAAGTGGCAGTGGGCAAGTCATAACTGCCGCAGAACCAACAAACCGTTGTGGTAGACATGTTCTAGAGTTGAGACCAGGAATCGGCAAACATAGCGTAGGACGCCTTGTAACCAGGGTCATTCGCAAAGCGGACAAGTCGTGGACTGAAAGAGGATTTAGTGGCTATAAAAAGTAATATGAGGATGTCTCAGGCGGACATACTTCGACCAAATAAAAAGTCTCCGAAACCGGCGCGCGTGCATGCAACTCCTAATGAAGGTTCTCATAACGTAAGTTTTATTAGGATCGTTGCAATCCCTGGTCTTAGCCTAACCCTCCATAATACAGGCATGAGTTTATGATTCGTAATACATCTCGTGGCTTAGCCGAACCGAGTGATTGGAATCAATCACTTGAGTTAAGCAACAACAGGCGCGGTCAGGTGCAGGATGGGTGACCGTCCGGTAACTACCGCTAGTAGCATTTTTTTCGAGCGCTTTCGTGCTTCGCAAAGCACGCTAAGCCATTGGTGCCGGTGGCAGTCGTTAAGCCATGTCAGAGGCCTGAAGGGCGGCTTGATAACTTCTGACTGTAAGGCTCGCCAATGTCTTACAATCCTCTACCAACCCGAACTTGGGCCCCCTGGTTGAGTAAGGCCCAACCTTCCTGCAATGCAGGAAGTGACCTGTGCCCCAGCAGTGGGGGTTGATATCGAATATTAATATAAATACTTTTAAAATTTTTCATCATGAATAAAGTAGCTATCGAGCGGCATTGTCATTAAATGTTATTATTGATATTATAAAAAAATGTTCCTCTGCTGCCGTGAGTTACTTTTACATGCAAACTCTATTTCATACGGAGTGACAATCCACTAATATTTACTCTGGAAGCCAAGCGCGTAATGTGTAAATCGTGAATGTATTGGAATATTATTACTGCTGCATAGTACTCTCGGCCACGTATAAATATATTATTTGTGAATATTCATTTATTTCCATATTATTTTTCTACGACCTATTCTCAGAACCTACCAATACAGAAAAAAATGTATCAAAAATTGGTTATGTCATCGTGAAGGAGTTCCATATTCAAAGCATTTTTATATATTTCTATGGATAATAATTTAGCGCCAGCGGTATCCTGCAGGTACTGGCTGACAGGCCAGATTGCCCTATGTGGCATCATTTTGAACAGATGCATGTGAATTAGTCAATCAATCGTTGATTCCGTTGACATTTAAACTAATAGGTACAATATCTCATAAGCTTTAAAAAAAATGGTATATGCAAAAGCAGTTTAGTTGATCTGTTATTTATTTGATTATCATTTCTGTAACATTAACTCTTTAACGATGTAAGCTTAATTTATATAAATGCTGTGCTTACCTATAAGTGGTGTACTTACACTTAATTTTATCTTCCTGTAACTCTTTTGTACCATGTTCTGTATGTATGCTGTTGGCGTGCCTTATAAATAAAAGAAAATAAAATTACAATCCCGAATAAAATTACATTTCGAATCCCGGCATGGGTGGAATTTCCAGCCTCTAAATAGGTTTATAAAATTACAAGTAATAAAAAATCCCACCTACGGGACCCCACTCTACGCAAGACCTAACATGCCCGTTTTTGCCTTTTCTTTCAACCCACGACCGGAACAATATCTACTAATGCGTCCACAACCCGTGCCCCTCTATACTCTGTAGGACAGCCTAATTGTCCATTGTACTCTAATTTGTCCGTGTCGCTGGAAACTCCCCAGAGGGCGCCACTGGCCGAGCCACCGCGTCACTGACTGCACCTTAGTGCACTAGTTTTAAGTGACATAATGGGGTAACAAGGTACGTGCGAGAGGAATTACAGCCGGTTCAGATGTAAAGGTTAATTGTGGCTGTGCGGACTGTTAGCTCGGTCTCTACGCTTTGGCATAGGTAAGGCAGAGATAACCGCTGCTGATGCGAATTCAACTCTATACTTTTCCGTGAACGGTCCAAAGTACGAGGTTTGACGATTGAGCAGCTGCCGTGTGTACTTAGTCGTAGTATCTCTGGTTGTGTGACGTACAGTGTGAATGTATCGAATACGAGTTATATGATCTGGCTTTGCTCAGTCAAATTACATTGACAAATATACAGAGTTAAGGCTCGTTTACGCCGAGGCAACAACGTGCGACAGTGCCGCATGCTACATATTGTGGCATGCGGCACCTTGACGCATGCTACAACTTACGGCATATGTGGCATACGGCAGCCTATATTACGCCTAGGCAACACAGTGCCTGGATAATTTCCAAAGCATCGTGTTTATGGAGTGTTTCTGGTTTACCTACTTGTTTGATCGCGGGAATACACCATAGAATATGGCTGATCAAGTAACCTTAGTAGCAGTTTATTTAGTACTAAGCCATGTAGCTAAACAACGGAAGAAGAAACGTTGGTAGAAAAGAAGATTACTTCAGAACAGCCCACGTACTATTTAATTAACAAAAATTAAGGCAGACAATGGTGTCTTATTTAACAACTTTACCAGAATGTCAACTTTGACGCACGAAAAATGTCGCATGGAATCCATTGTGCCCGGATACAAGCTGCGACAGTCTGCCACATGACGCAGGGTGTTGCCATGCCGCACGGTTCTTGCCACAATGTGCGACATTTTTAATTTTGTCGCATGCGGCCTTGTGGCATGCCGCAATGTCGCACAGTGTTGCCCCGGTGTAATATAGCCTTTACATATTAAACGGGTCTAATCGCGATTATTTATTAGGTAAAACGTAATAAGCTTCAGTCCCGAGGTTTTTGCACCATTGCAGTTGTCGTGGCAACTGAAGTGGCATATACAGGGCGTCCCACGTCTCTGCCACATAGGGGGAAAGAACTCTGAATATTGTAGACGGAACATTTTGCTGTAAGAAGACATTATTTTATTTTAAAAAGTATTCAAACGCCATTCACGCATTTTAAAATAAATAAAATAATTATGGTTGCCTGGAAGATATGGTTGCCTGGAATAAATTGCTTTTTGTAATAAGGCCGCCATTTGTACTGTATTTTATATAATTTCTGTTACTGTAATTTCTGTGTACAATAAAGAATATTCTATCTATCTACCTATCGATATCCACCCTTTGCATGGCCCCACTGATAGGACACGGCTCTCCTCCTCCATCGCAGGAAGGTTAAGCCATACTCGGGGGCCAAGTCCGGGTTGGTGGAAGATTGTAAGACAGTGGTGGGCCTTACTGTCAGTAGCTATCAAGCCGCCCTTGGGGCCTGTGACATGGCTTAACGATTGCCATTACATGACAGCCGACACCAATGGCTTAACGTGCCTTTCGAAGCACGGAAACGCTCGGAAAAAAATACATAATTTATTTTGAGACTATATTTTCATTTCATTTCGTTTCGTTTCATTTCATTTCATTATTCTTTTTATTGCACTAACCCGTGCTAAGGACAGTTTAAAAAAAAACTGCAAATTGATTGAAATTGATGCAAATTACTTCAGCCAGATGTTGCTGTCTGTACGTAATACAGAGAGTATTGTAAAGAGGTTCCAAATTTCACTGATACCGGTAAGTCGTCCATTAGCTCAGTTGAGAGAGCAGTGGCACGGTTAATCAGAGGTTGCGGGTTCGAGTCCCGGCACGGGTGGAATTTTTATACTCTAAATAGGACTTTATAAAAAAAATATAAGAATGAAAAAGGATAATTTGCAGGGTAACAATTATTATCGGTAGTGTCATTTCATCTAAGGTCAAGTGGCAAGTCGTAAATGCAAATAAAATCTAGAATGGCTGACTTCATTTTAAATTTTGATTAAAATATGAAAAAACAAAAAGAAAGATATATAAAATAATGAGTAGAAAGGGTTGTACCACTTATAACCGTCCCACTGTAAGGCACAGGCCTTCTCTCAAAGAGAGAGTATAGGCTTAGTTACCACGCACGATTGGCAATTTCAAGCGCTGAGGTATTTGTACTATAACGATACTTCATTATAGTAACTGGCTGGTGGCGTAGCCGTCTAGGCAGAGTTTGAATTATTTGAAGAATATCGTTACGTTTTGTCAATGTAAGTGTCAGTCGTGTTGAGACTCGCAACTAGGCTAGGTTTTTGTGATAAAAAAAAATAATCAAAAGAAAGTATTATCGCTATATCAGCGTTTTAATAAGTAGTGCGCTACAGTACACGTCAGGTACTCAGGTTTCCTCGCGATATTTTCCTTCACAATAAGCGAGTAGTATTGCTACTATGACTTCACAAATGTATGCAATAACTTATCCAAATAGTATAATATTGGCCTTTATGCATCTACTTAATGAGATGATTTATACAGCGTCCAGTGGTATCTTCACTCACACTAGATGGGTGAAGGGACCACTCCGGCGATGTAGTGCCTGGGACATGGTTTTATAGATGGACATTTAAACTAATACAATATTTCATAAGCTTTAAAAAAATTAACAACTACTGAGAATATTGTAAAGAGGTTCGAAATTTCACTGATGCCGTGAGTCGCCCATTGGCTCAATTGGTAGAGCGCTGGTACGGATAGCCAGAGGTTGCGGGTTCGAATCCCGGCATGGGTGAAATTTTTAGCCTCTAAATAGGTTTTTAAATTTGTTCCTTAGCACGGGTTAGTGCATTAAAAATAAAAATAAAAATAGTGTAATCATGTGAGTACAGTGATATCGTTCCGATGTTAAACCTAACTGCAAAGTAGGTAGTCGGGGCTGTAAGTAATGCAATTTGCTTAAGTCAGATGTCGCTGCCTGTACGTAATACAGAGAATATTGTAAAGAGGTTCGAAATTTCACTGATGCCGTGAGTCGCCCATTGGCTCAATTGGTAGAGCGCTGGTACGGATAGCCAGAGGTTGCGGGTTCGAATCCCGGCATGGGTGAAATTTTTAGCCTCTAAATAGGTTTTTAAATTTGTTCCTTAGCACGGGTTAGTGCATTAAAAATAAAAATAGTGTAATCATGTGAGTACAGTGATATCGTTCCGATGTTAAACCTAACTGCAAAGTAGGTAGTCGGGGCTGTAAGTAATGCAATTTGCTTAAGTCAGATGTCGCTGCCTGTACGTAATACAGAGAATATTGTAAAGAGGTTCGAAATTTCACTGATGCCGTGAGTCGCCCATTGGCTCAATTGGTAGAGCGCTGGTACGGATAGCCAGAGGTTGCGGGTTCGAATCCCGGCATGGGTGAAATTTTTAGCCTCTAAATAGGTTTTTAAATTTGTTCCTTAGCACGGGTTAGTGCATTAAAAATAAAAATAGTGTAATCATGTGAGTACAGTGATATCGTTCCGATGTTAAACCTAACTGCAAAGTAGGTAGTCGGGGCTGTAAGTAATGCAATTTGCTTAAGTCAGATGTCGCTGCCTGTACGTAATACAGAGAATATTGTAAAGAGGTTCGAAATTTCACTGATGCCGTGAGTCGCCCATTGGCTCAATTGGTAGAGCGCTGGTACGGATAGCCAGAGGTTGCGGGTTCGAATCCCGGCATGGGTGAAATTTTTAGCCTCTAAATAGGTTTTTAAATTTGTTCCTTAGCACGGGTTAGTGCATTAAAAATAAAAATAGTGTAATCATGTGAGTACAGTGATATCGTTCCGATGTTAAACCTAACTGCAAAGTAGGTAGTCGGGGCTGTAAGTAATGCAATTTGCTTAAGTCAGATGTCGCTGCCTGTACGTAATACAGAGAATATTGTAAAGAGGTTCGAAATTTCACTGATGCCGTGAGTCGCCCATTGGCTCAATTGGTAGAGCGCTGGTACGGATAGCCAGAGGTTGCGGGTTCGAATCCCGGCATGGGTGAAATTTTTAGCCTCTAAATAGGTTTTTAAATTTGTTCCTTAGCACGGGTTAGTGCATTAAAAATAAAAATAGTGTACCCAGGATTACTGTACGTAATACAGAGAATATTGTAAAGAGGTTCGAAATTTCACTGATGCCGTGAGTCGCCCATTGGCTCAATTGGTAGAGCGCTGGTACGGATAGCCAGAGGTTGCGGGTTCGAATCCCGGCATGGGTGAAATTTTTAGCCTCTAAATAGGTTTTTAAATTTGTTCCTTAGCACGGGTTAGTGCATTAAAAATAAAAATAGTGTAATCATGTGAGTACAGTGATATCGTTCCGATGTTAAACCTAACTGCAAAGTAGGTAGTCGGGGCTGTAAGTAATGCAATTTGCTTAAGTCAGATGTCGCTGCCTGTACGTAATACAGAGAATATTGTAAAGAGGTTCGAAATTTCACTGATGCCGTGAGTCGCCCATTGGCTCAATTGGTAGAGCGCTGGTACGGATAGCCAGAGGTTGCGGGTTCGAATCCCGGCATGGGTGAAATTTTTAGCCTCTAAATAGGTTTTTAAATTTGTTCCTTAGCACGGGTTAGTGCATTAAAAATAAAAATAGTGTAATCATGTGAGTACAGTGATATCGTTCCGATGTTAAACCTAACTGCAAAGTAGGTAGTCGGGGCTGTAAGTAATGCAATTTGCTTAAGTCAGATGTCGCTGCCTGTACGTAATACAGAGAATATTGTAAAGAGGTTCGAAATTTCACTGATGCCGTGAGTCGCCCATTGGCTCAATTGGTAGAGCGCTGGTACGGATAGCCAGAGGTTGCGGGTTCGAATCCCGGCATGGGTGAAATTTTTAGCCTCTAAATAGGTTTTTAAATTTGTTCCTTAGCACGGGTTAGTGCATTAAAAATAAAAATAGTGTAATCATGTGAGTACAGTGATATCGTTCCGATGTTAAACCTAACTGCAAAGTAGGTAGTCGGGGCTGTAAGTAATGCAATTTGCTTAAGTCAGATGTCGCTGCCTGTACGTAATACAGAGAATATTGTAAAGAGGTTCGAAATTTCACTGATGCCGTGAGTCGCCCATTGGCTCAATTGGTAGAGCGCTGGTACGGATAGCCAGAGGTTGCGGGTTCGAATCCCGGCATGGGTGAAATTTTTAGCCTCTAAATAGGTTTTTAAATTTGTTCCTTAGCACGGGTTAGTGCATTAAAAATAAAAATAGTGTAATCATGTGAGTACAGTGATATCGTTCCGATGTTAAACCTAACTGCAAAGTAGGTAGTCGGGGCTGTAAGTAATGCAATTTGCTTAAGTCAGATGTCGCTGCCTGTACGTAATACAGAGAATATTGTAAAGAGGTTCGAAATTTCACTGATGCCGTGAGTCGCCCATTGGCTCAATTGGTAGAGCGCTGGTACGGATAGCCAGAGGTTGCGGGTTCGAATCCCGGCATGGGTGAAATCTTTAGCCTCTAAATAGGTTTTTAAATTTGTTCCTTAGCACGGGTTAGTGCATTAAAAATAAAAATAGTGTAACCTATTTAGAGGCTAAAAATTTCACCCATGCCGATTTCACTTAAGTCAGATGTCGCTGCCTGTACGTAATACAGAGAATATTGTAAAGAGGTTCGAAATTTCACTGATGCCGTGAGTCGCCCATTGGCTCAATTGGTAGAGCGCTGGTACGGATAGCCAGAGGTTGCGGGTTCGAATCCTGGCATGGGTGAAATTTTTAGCCTCTAAGTTTTAAAAATTTTAAAAAAATTTTAAAAATTTTTAGACTGACTTCATTTTAAATTTTGATTAAAATATGAAAAAACAAAAAGAAAGATATATAAAATAATGAGTAGAAAGGGTTGTACCACTTATAAACGTCCCACTGTAAGGCACAGGCCTTCTCTCAAAGAGAGAGTATAGGCTTAGTTACCACGCACGATTGGCAATTTCAAGCGCTGAGGTATTTGTACTATAACGATACTTCATTATAGTAACTGGCTGGTGGCGTAGCCGTCTAGGCAGAGTTTGAATTATTTGAAGAATATCGTTACGTTTTGTCAATGTAAGTGTCAGTCGTGTTGAGACTCGCAACTAGGCTAGGTTTTTGTGATAAAAAAAAACCGGCCAAGTGCGAGTCAGACTCGCGCACCGAGGGTTCCGTACAAACCTGTATTTATAGACCTGAGTATTTGGTATGAATTTCAATTTAAGACCTCTACGCGTTTATGAGGAAATGGGTAGTAAGTTTAAAATTATTAAAAAAAATATATTATGTGATGTAACTAAAAATTTATGGTTTTCGTAATTTTTCCTTTATCTATGCTATAAGACGTTGCTTCGTACCAAATTTCAAGATTCTGAGTTCACGGGAAGCACCCTGTAGGTTTTGATTCCCTTGCAAGTGTCGAAAATTTGCGGCATAAACGGCTGTATCTTTTGATTTCGTTGGCTTAGAAGTTTGATTTTTTCACAGCTTCAAGGGACAGTAGACCTGAGTAATTGATATAAATTTCAGCTTCATACCTCCACGCGTTCCTGAGAAAAAGGGTCTTGACAGACGGACGGACGGACAGACGGACAACAAAGTGATCCTATAAGGGTTCCGTTTTTTCCTTTTGAGGTACGGAACCCTAAAAATAATCAAAAGAAAGTATTATCGCTATATCAGCGTTTTAATAAGTAGTGCGCTACAGTACACGTCAGGTACTCAGGTTTCCTCGCGATATTTTCCTTCACAATAAGCGAGTAGTATTGCTACTATGACTTCACAAATGTATGCAATAACTTATCCAAATAGTATAATATTGGCCTTTATGCATCTACTTAATGAGATGATTTATACAGCGTCCAGTGGTATCTTCACTCACACTAGATGGGTGAAGGGACCACTCCGGCGATGTAGTGCCTGGGACATGGTTTTATAGATGGTGTAGGCTTCAAATAGTGAACAATAAATAATTTTAAAGTACTGATTAAAGAAATGTCTGTGTATTATGTTATGACTGTGAGCGCGAAATGTTGTGGTGATAAGCATTAACAGCGAAAATGTGTTGATCCGGGTTGTTGCCAGTTAATCCAGAAAGAAAGATAGATACAGAATACTTTAACACATCAAATCACTATATTCTTTTAATGCACTAACCCGTGCTAACAAATCCATTAGCTCAGTTGGAAAGAGCGCTGGCACGGATACCCAGAGGTCGCGGGTTCGAATCACGGCATGGGTGGAATTTTTAGCCTCTAAATAGGTTTTTAACATCACATCACACTTCTTATCACAATATCACATCACAATATCCCATCACACTAATATTTTAAAGGCAAAAGGTTGTGACGTAAATGGGTCTCGCGTGTAAGCACTGTCAGCAGATGATAACAATTTACTGTTTTAACAAGATTTAATTTTAAAAACCTATTTTAGAGGCTAAAAATTCCACCAATGGCGGGATTCGAACCCGCGATCTCTGGCTATCCGCGCCAGATGTCGCGGGTTCGAATCCCGGCATGGGTGGAATTTTTAGCCTCTAAAATAGGTCTTTTAAAATTGTCCTTAGCACGGGTTAGTGCATTAAAAATAATATAAAGATTTAATTTTTGTATAAAGTCCGAAGGTAGTTAAGGAAAATACCAACCTGCACTTCATATGATGAAGAATATGAAACATAAACACACCTTCTAGAAGTCAGCGTAGTAACGAAGCTTGTAGTAAACACGTGGAAATATTTATTGAATAAAATAAGACTGCTAATTTTGAAAAGTCCTAAATAATCGGCGTCTGAATATACATTTGAGTGGTATCAATATGTCCCCACTGCTAGGACAAGGGTCTTTTCCTGCATCACAGGAAGGTTAGGCCATACTCCACCACGGGGGTCAAGTCCGAGGTTGTGGAGACTTGTAAGACAGTGGCGTACCTTATTGACCTTATTGTCACAAGTTATCAAGACGCCCTTAACGCTTCTGATATGACTGAACGGCTACTATTACATGGCAGCCGGCACCAACGGCTTAACGTGCCTTGCGAAGCACTGTAACGCTCGGAAAAATGCTACTAGTAAGAGTAGTAGTCACGGGATGGTCACCCATGCAGCACCTAACCGCACCTGTCGTTGCGCAACCTTAGTGATTGATTCTATTCACTCGGTTCCATTAGGCCACGAGCGCTTCAACATTCAAGTACATATTTGTATGTTGTTTATAATCGTCCCACCGCAGGGTACAGGCCTTCAATCAGACAGAAGCTATGGGATTTATTACCATGCGTGCCTAGTGCAGGTTAGCAATTTCAAGCGCTGAGCTACCTATTTGAACACTCAAATAAGAATGTTCTTGTATTATTTTTATTTTATTTAAATAGGACAACCAACAGGCGATACAACAATACAGTCACAGAGAAAAAAAAACACAAACAAATAACACGGTAATTGCTCACCCACCTATAGGTTGTCGCATAATGCATGTAAAAATCAACAAACGGTAATACATATTAATCCTTCTTAAAGTTATAAAATATATATTATATAAAGACAAATTAAACTAAAAAAAATTAAATACACATAAATTAAAGATATTTAAACAGGCTTCTTTTCAATTTTAGTAAGGTATCATTGAAAACATCCAAGGTATCTTATCGTAGTTATAAGTTTTAACTCTGAAATGTTACTAGAATCCTGTCTTGCAAAATTTCGGGCTGACAACAGCACATTATTTTAAAGAAACAATGGATTCGCAAAATTTAACACCCTTTGGGAATAACCCGTCGATAGCAGTTGATACAGTTCCAATATGTAGCTTGAAATATGTTTCCATTTTCGTATATACTCAGCACAGAATGCGTAAGTACCTACAGAATACCAATTGTAGATAACTTTATTTGCACTTAAAGACGCGATTGTTTATGAGTTGAGTCCCGTCGATCCCGACGGTATCGCAGTTAAATATATCATTAGGTACCTGACTACGTCATTAGGAGTTTTATGTTTTTCGAGTCTATGTGTGTATGTATGAAGCGCTCGTGGCCTAGTCGGAATTTTGGAATTTGGAACCAATCACTTGAGTTAAGCAACAACAGGCGCGGTCAAGTGCAGGAGGGGTGATTATCACGTGACTACCACTAGTGGCATTTTTTCGAGCGCTTCCGTGCTTCGCAAGGTGCGTTAAGCAGTTGGTGCCGGTTGTCATGTAATGACAGTCGTTAAGCCATGTCAGAGGCCTTATGGGCGGCTTGATACATTCTGACAGTAAGGCCCGCCGCTGTGTTACAATCCTCCATCAACCCGCACTGGCCCCCGTGGAGTATGGCGTAACCTTCCTGCAATGCAGGAAGAAACCCGTGCCTCAGCAGTGGGGACTTACAAGGGTTGTTATGCATGTATATTTCTTTGTTACGCTCTGTACCTTAAACGGCTTGATAGATATTAAAAACCTATTTTGAGGCTAAAAATTCCACCCATGCCGGGACTCGAACCCGCGACCTCTGGCTGGCCGTGCCAACGCTCTACCACCCCAAAGCGCCTTAATTGGTTATGGGTAGTAATCATTTTGTCATTCGTTTTGGATTTCATTTCGAGCTAAATCATCATCGTGGGTTAGCTGGAAGAAAATACTATCTAGTATTAAGCTCGCCTTTGTACTAATTAGTTTTTAGTGCAATAAAGAATTTTCATTCATTCAATTTATTGTGGGGACTAGTATATGCCATTAGGGCAATGGCATACTTGTTCCTACTTAACCTTACTTCATTCCGGTTCTTGAATTCCAAGTTTACTTTTTATTTTTATTTATTTATTTAAGGCACATAAGTGTAATGAAAATAAACAAACCAAAATCACAAAAACCTGGGAGGTTTATGCGCGTTTTTCGGAGTATACCTAAGTCAAAGGAGGGTCGTATATTTGTCAAACGACACTCACAAATTTTCGCATTGGCTCTCTACAAGGAAACTCTATACAATACACAACAGTTTTTACTATATAATATAGCAATAAACATTAAGTTGATTAACTTAATCCCGGATTCACTTAATTCCGGGGTTCCGTATTTAACCCTAAGTCTCTACATATCAATTAAATCAATTTATTTCAACGTAAAGAATTTACATTCTGTTTGCTAAATGTCAACGTACTATGTAAATTGAAAGCCGCTGCCTTCGGGCCGTATTGTAGTGGAGAAAAAGGCAGTGGAAAAAAAAACTCCACTCTGAACATCTTTTCTCTAGTCATCTTAAACCAAATACATGAGTTTGTAACGGTGCAAACCTCTTCACACCATTTTTATTTCTTTTCCTATCTATCATTTTCAAATATTTAAATTACGTCACACATTATTCGATTTCCCTCATTACTACTTTACACTTCGACCAGATCTGACTATTTTACCTGCTTATCCGTTTTTATCCAGTTTTCTGTTTAATTAAAATATTACTACATATCTACAAATAAAGCCACAATTGAAGTCGTTCCAGTGTTTATTATTATTTGTAAAGGATATACACGTTTCAAGTTACCACCTTTACGTATACCTAATAACATTTCATAGGCTTAAGCAACCCCGATACAAACTATAACCATTTGAATGAGTGAAATTTTTAGCCTCTAAATATGTTTTTAAATTTGTCCTTAGCACTGGTTAGTGCATTAAAAATAAAAATAGTATAATCATATGGGTACAGTGATATCGTTCCGATGTAAAACCTAACTGCAAAGTAGGCAGTCGGGGATGTAAGTGATGCAATTTGCTTAAGCCAGATGTCGCTGCCTGTACGTACTACAGAGAATAGTGTAAATAGGTTCGAAATTTCACTGATGCCGGTGAGTCGCCTATTGGCTCAATTGGTAGAGCGCTGGCACAGATAGCCAGAGGTTGCGGGTTCGAATCCCGGCATGGGAGAAATTTTTAGCCTCTAAATAGGTTTTTAAATTTGTTCCTTAGCACGGGTTAGTGCATTAAAAATAAAAACAGTATAATCATTTGAATGAGATTTCGGTAATATTCTGCTGCACGTCCGCAGGGAGTAGCAGCACTGTTTTACTGAACGCAACTCCGGTTTCGTATTTATTAACCTGAAACATGTTCGTGTAACAATTTTGCAGCTGATTAAAATCAGTCTCAATATTAAAATTATAATGCGGCTGTTCACCGATACAACTTTATACGTTATCTATGCCCGCACTGCTGGGGCACGGGTCTCTTCCTGCATCGCAGGAAGGTGAGGCCATACTCCACCACGAGGCCTAGTCCGGGTTGGTGGAGGATTGTAAAGCAATCCGTGTGGAGTTTCTGGTCTCCCATCGGACGCGTCCCCAGGTGGCGGATAGGGGAACGCCCTCCAGATATGGGGGGTACCAGCTTCTGCCGGCGCGGACCAAAACCAGGTGGGGGGACGTCTAGTGGCAATCTGCTGCCGGATGTCCGGTGGAGCCCAATTTGGGCTTCGCACTTGGCGGCGGGCCCGGTATGTGCGCATGCGCAGATACCGGGCAGGCTTCGGCCACCGTCGGCAAACCCGGAATCCCACACTGAGTGGGACCGAGGGCTCTCGGGCTGCGAGGAGACAACCTCTATAAAAAACCTCAATCCTCGGCGCTGAGGCACGTGGCGTCGGGGTGCTTGCAAGAGCGGCTGGGGAGTGCATCAGCCACTAGCGGCCAAACCTGCAGGCTTAGTGCTGGCCCTGGGTTCTAGCCCCAAAAAGAGCACCCGCGTCGTGTTGGGAAAGCGGCGTGTGTAACCTCCCACAAAAAATATGATGTCGTCGGTAAAAAAATTATTACCCCAGGAGGGTACCTGCTCAGCAGGAGAATCCCTCCCCGGCGCCACTTTGGCGTCGGGCTGCCCCTCGTATTCTGGGGGTAGCAACCACGACTCTCTCTCCTTGAGGCCGGGCGCCTCAAGTGAGCTTAACACTGCCACGGGTAGTTTTGCCGCTCCTGGCGCCACAAGTGGCGTTGGAAGCGGCAAGGTCGTGGCAGACCATGCGGACTTGCGTCCGCGAAGCCCCATCGTATCGGGGATGGGGGGCGTTTACCGCTCTACCCGGTCCCGATCGATGGCAGACCTGGCGCGCCTCGCGGACGCCGATCTGCACGCGTAGGGGAGCCAAACTGGCTCCCGTAAGAGCTCGACGGCGAGCGTGGATGCGGCGATGGATTCCGCCAGCGTCTCCACGCTCGACGGGCGGGTATGGAGGAAAAGGAGGCCAGAGAGCGCGGCTCTCGGCTCCGACTCGGGGTCAGGGGGGGAGGAGCACCCTCCCAAAGTCGCGGCCAAGGAGCCGCGACTATCTCGGCCCTTCACGGCGAGGAGCGCCTTCGTGAGGGGCCAGAGGGCCGAGAAGGAGCAGAGAGCCGAGCAAAGGCTCGAGGAGCTGGACGCGGAACTCCGGGAGGTCCGCGCCCGCAACTTCGGAGCTGATGGGGTCTCCGAGTCGGAGGCGTCTCAGCCTGTCCACGCCGACAAGACCGCTTCTGACCTGATGCTTCAGGTCAGAAGCAGCGTGGACATGGTGGAATCAGTGTCCAAAGGTTCAAAGAATCTAAAGGGCACATTCCAGAGGCGCCTCAACGACGCTGCGGCATCGATCCGGGAGGCGGCGGAGGCCTTTTATAGCCGCACCGCCTCCGACGAAACGAAGGTGCTGCATGCGAGTAACGCCCGCCTCCAGAAGGAGGTGGAGGAGCTCCGAAAGGAGATCACCGAGCTGCGGGCGGAGCTTCGGAGACCCCGACAGTCGGTGGGCCCGGCCCCTGCCAACGGCCCGGAAACGGGCGCGAGGTCTCCCTCGAGAGAGGAGGCATTTGGGCGCAGCCTGGTGTCGCAATTTGGGGCGATGCTAAATGCTCGCCTCGCCTCGATCGAGGGCCGGCTCCTCCCGGAGCCCCGTTTGCGGCCGCCGCTCGCCGCGGACGGGAGGGCGAGCCGGACCTCGACCGAGGTTGCGACGCCGGTGCGGGCCCCCCCTGTTAAACCACCCGCAGCCTCGGGTGGGGAGCAGGGAACGGCCCAAAAGGCCGGGGCCCGCCAGCGTGGGCCACCCGCTCCTAGGCCTCCCGCAGGGGGCACGCTGAGGGTGGCGCCGAAAGCCACCCCTAGAGAGCCGCGCCCACTGCCGCCACCGCCGCAATCCATGGGGGAGGCATGGAACGTGGTGGCCCGGCGCGGCCGAAGAAAGAGGCGCCCTACGGTGCCGCTGCCGGCGCAGGCTCCTGCACCAAAACCCCCAGCGGCACCCAAATTGCGCCCCCCTCGCTCGTCAGCCGTCGTGCTGACTTTGCAGCCGAGTGCTGGGGAGCGGGGGGTGACGTACGCCTCGGTACTGGCCGAGGCCAAAGCGCGGGTTGATCTGGCGGCTCTGGGGATCGAGGGCCTCAGATTCCGCACTGGGGCCACTGGTGCCCGCATCTTGGAGGTACCGGGCACCACCAGTGCGGACAAAGCAGACTCCCTGGCCGCCAAACTCAGAGAGGCCCTCAGGGAGGAAGACGTTCGGGTCTCCAGGCCGACGAAGTGCGCGGAGATGCGCATCGTCGGTCTGGACGACTCGACGTCCAAGGCGGAGGCGGTCGCGGCTGTGGCAAAAGCCGGAGGCTGCACCCCAGAAGCAATAAGGTCCGGAGAAGTCAGTCGGGGCCCATCCGGGATGGGCTCCTTGTGGCTGAGCTGCCCCGTCGCGGCCGCCAAGAAGGTACTGGGTGGAGGTCGCCTCCTCGTGGGTTGGACCTCGGTGCAGGTGAAACTGCTCGAGGCCCGACCCATAAGGTGCTTCCGGTGCCTGGAGCACGGTCACGTGGGAGCCAAGTGCCCCGGCACAGACCGCAGCGGGTTGTGTTTCCGCTGCGGGAAGCCGGGGCACAAAGCGGCCCAATGCGCCGCCACTGAGCCGCACTGCATCCTGTGCGCTGCGGCCGGTGGTACGCCGGCGGACCACCCCTTGGGAAGCAAAGCGTGTCCATCCTCGCTCCCCAAGAAGCGGGGTCGTAAAAGGGGGGGGCGAAGCGCGGCGATGGCCTGAGGGTCCCCTCGCAGCCTTCTCGGCGGCCAGCGCCGCAACAAGAGGATTCCATGGACACTGCGTAATAGATGGCTGTTCCATATCTGCAGGCGAATATCAACCACTGTGCTAGAGCTCAGGACCTGTTGGTCCAGAGCATGGCAGAGTGGTTGATCCAAGTAGCCGTGGTCTCTGAGCCCTACCTGGTTCCCGCCCGGGACAACTGGGTGTCGGACCGGGAGGACTTGGTGGCCATCGTCGCCCGTCCGGCGGCGGGCTCCTGTCCCTTCGACGTCACTGCGAAGGGCAAGGGATGCGTGTTAGCCGTTACGGGCGGCGTTGCAGTTATTGGGGTGTACTTCCCGCCCAGCAGGAGCCTCGCTGACTTCGAGCAAATGCTCGTGGAAGTCGGGGCTCTGATGGGACAAGCACACCCCAACCCCGTGCTAGTCGCGGGGGATTTCAACGCCAAGTCAACGGCGTGGGGATCCCCAGCGACAGATGCGCGGGGGGAGGAGCTCGAAGATTGGGCAGTGTCCATGGGGTTGGTCCTCCTCAACAGGGGATCGGTGGAGACTTGCGTGCGGCAACAGGGCGGGTCAATCGTGGACATCACGTTCGCGAGCCCCGCCCTTGCCCGCCGAGTGACGGGCTGGTGCGTCAGGGAGGATGTGGAGACACTATCAGACCATAGGTATATACGGTTTGATGTCTCCGCACTGCCTGACGCTCCGGCTGCGGATCGCCGGTCCCCGGTTGGCGGGGGTCCGCGCTGGCAGGTGAGGCGGCTGGACCCTGAGGTCACCAGGGAGGCGGCCCTGGTGGAGGCCTGGGTGGCTGGGCCTGATCCCGGGTCGGATGTGGACGGCGGAGCGGAGCGGCTCGTCGGTGCCCTCGGCCGCATCTGCGATGCGGCTATGCTGAGGGCAAAGCCGGCGGCTTCGCCGAGTCGCCGGGTGTATTGGTGGCGTGACGAGATTGGCAATCTGCGTCGAGAGTGTGTGACGGCGCGCCGCCAATACACCCGGTGCAGAAGAAGGAGAACTCGGGATCAGGCCGAACAGGACACCCTGTATGCAACATACAGGGCCGTCTGCAAGAGGCTGCAGGCCGCCATCGCCCAGGCGAAGTCGGCGGCTTGGGAAGAGTGGCTCGAGACTCTGAACGCGGATCCGTGGGGGCGCCCCTACAAGGTGGTCAGGCGGAAGCTTCGCCCCTGGGCTCCCCCACTGACCAGGAGTCTCGAGCCAGACTTCGTCGCGAGGGTCACTTCGGCGCTGTTTCCGCGGAGGGCGGAGTTTAACCCTCCGCAAATGGCACCCTTGCCTCCCTCCGCGGAAGCAGAGCCGGAGGAAGTGCCGCCGGTCTCAGCGGCAGAGCTCGGGGCGGCGATTCTGAAGCTTCGGTCGAAGAACACCGCCCCGGGCCCAGATGGTGTGCCGGGACGCGCCGTGGTACTGGCGATGACGCATCTGGGAGACCTGGCGGTGTCCTTGTTTTCCGCGTGCCTCGTTGAGGGTCGATTCCCGCGACCCTGGAAGACGGGTAGGCTCGTCCTCCTGCGGAAGGACGGCCGCCCGGCCGAATCGCCGTCGGGCTATCGGCCCATCGTGCTGCTCGACGAGGCGGGCAAGCTCTTTGAGCGAGTGCTCGCTGCACGTCTCGTCGAGCATATGACATCGGTGGGCCCCGATCTGAACGACGCGCAGTTCGGCTTCCGTCGCGGGCGATCGACAATCGACGCAATCGCGCGGGTGCGAGGCATCGCCGAGGGAGCGGTCTCACGGGGTGGGGTGGTGTTGGCGGTTTCGCTTGATATAGCGAACGCCTTCAACACCCTGCCCTGGGAGACCGTGAAGGAGGCCTTAAGGTACCACGGCGTGCCCCGGTACTTGAGGAGGGTGATGGCGGACTACTTCGTCGACCGGACCATCACGTATCCGGCCCGGGACGAGTGGTCCCGGGTGTTCCGCAGCGGTCGGTTCTCGGACCTCTCCTGTGGAACATCGGCTACGATTGGGTGCTGCGCGGGGCCAACTTGCGGGGGGTCGGCGTGACATGTTACGCCGACGATACCCTTGTGACGGCCCAGGGCAGCACCCACAGGGAGGCGGCTCTCCTCGGCACGGCGGGTGTTGCCCATGCCGTGCGGAGGATTCGCAGTCTCGGCCTGGAGGTGGCGCTCAATAAGTCCGAGGCCGTGGTCTTCCACGGCCCTCGGAACGCGCCGCCTCCAGGAATGAGCATCGTGGTAGGTGGAACCTCCATCGCCGTCGCTCCGCACATGCGCTATCTGGGTATCGTGCTCGACGGCCGATGGAGGTTCACGGAGCACTTCCGGCGCTTGGCCACCAGGTTGGTGGCCTCGGCCGGAGCGCTGTCGGGGCTGCTCCCCAATATCGGGGGGCCTGGAGGGAGCTGTCGCCGCCTGTACGATGGTGTGGTGCGCTCTATGGCGCTCTACGGAGCGCTAATATGGGCGGACGCCCTAGGGTCCGTGAACCGAACCCTGCTGCGGCGTCCGCAGCGGGTCATGGCAACCCGGCTGGCCCGAGCGTACCGCACCACCTCGTACGAGGCGGCGACGGTGCTGGCCGGTAGCCCTCCGTGGGACCTCGAGGCCGAGGTACTCGCGGAGGTCTACTGGCGCGGCGCGGAGGTTCGCGCCAACGGCGGGATGCCTCTTCCGGAGCAAATCGCGCGGTGGAGAGAGGGAGCCCGCGACGATCTGTTCCGGGAGTGGGAAGAGAGGTTGGCGCGACCTACCGCCGGCCTCGAGGTGGTGGCCGCCGTTCGGCCCGTCCTTCGGGACTGGGCCGAACGCAGGCACGGCGCCCTGACCTACCGTCTGGCGCAGGTCCTCACCGGGCATGGATGCTTTGGTGTGTACCTGTGCCGGATAGCGGGTCGGGAGCCGTCGACAGCGTGCCACCACTGCGACGCGGCGGAGGACACGGCGCAGCACACGCGCGCCGTGTGCCCCGCATGGGCGGAGCCGCGTGCCGAGCTGGCCGCGGCTATTGGGGCGGACCTCTCGCTGCCGGCGATCGTCAGTGCGATGGTCGGCAGCGAGGAGGCCTGGGAGGCGGTCCTCGCGTTCTGCGAGGCCGTCATGGCGAGGAAAGAGGCGGCGGAGAGGACGCGAGAGGATGATCCTCTTGCGCTCCCTCTCCGCCGTCGGAGAACCGGGCGCAGACGGCGGGCGTATGCCGACCGTCTGCCGCCATAACGGGGGCCTTCGGGCGGTGGGTCGGGGGGCCCGCCGCTCGACTAAGAGGTCCCGTGCTGGAAGGCGCTCTGCGTGTTCCGGAGTGCCTTCAGCGGAGTAGGGGGGACAAAGGCATCCCCCCGGAGGAGTGCCCGCAAGGGCGCCCGCAGACGGGGTCGCGGAAGTGTGCGCAAGCTTCCCCGTGGCCCCGTCCTTTGCGGTGCGGAGGAACACCCCAGGAGTTTTAGTCGGTATACCGCCCTTTTCAGGGCGGGGAGTCCGACATAACCACTGTGCTCCCCCGAGCCGGTGGTACCCGTAATTGGGGTTTCTCCTGGGTGAAAAAAAAAAAAAAAAGGATTGTAAAGCAAGGGCCTTAGTGTCAGAAGTTATCAAGCCGCCCATAAGGCCTCTGACATGGCTTAACGACTGCCATTATAAGACAGCCAGCACCAATGGCTTAACGTGTGCCACTAGCGGTAGTCACGGGACGCTCACCCATCCTGGACCGGACCGCGCCTGTTGTTTTTTAACTCAAGTGATTGATTCCTATCACTCGGTTCGTCTAGGCCACGAGCGTTTCATATTAGTATCTCGAAGGTTTTGTTTAATACTTGTGACGGTGCAAACCTCTTTACACCATTTTTATTTCTTTTTCCATCTATCATTTTCAAATATTTAAATTATGTATGTCACTCATTCTTCGATTTCCCTCATTTTTCACACTACTACTTTACGCTTTGACCAGATCTGACTTTTTACCTGCTTCTCCGTTTATCCGTTTTTATCCAGTTTTTCTGTTAATATTACTACAATTCTACAAATAAAACCACACATAAAGTCGTTCCAGAGTTTATTTACTATTATAAAATTATATACAACGTTCCACTGGCGCCCAACGATAATAACGAAACCCAACGTCACCCCACGGCTTGATACGCCGAGGCGACAAAGCCCACCCACCGCGACTACGCTGCGAGTGCAAAGGCAAATACGAGTACGATTACCACGATTAATACGTGTGCACAATCGTCGAACTGCTGCTGCTGTTTCATACCCACGACCTCATACATCACAGACGCATCCCTTGGAGCTCCCCAGCCTTGCTCAAGAGTTCTGTCGGACTTCTTCGCCGCCCCCAACTTTACCCACCAACCTCTTCCAGTTCTGAAGACCTGCAAGATTTTTTTTTTTTGTTAAGTGTTGTTAAGTGTTTTATAAATAAAATATTAAATTAATTTTAAAGTGCGACTTGACTTCTGGACCACAAGGTAATTCATCATAACTACTCATTGACCATTCTTCACTAACTAGATTCATCCATAGTAACAAATTTTTTCGGCCCTAATAAAAGTCCTATTCTATCTATCTGCACCCCACCTAACCGAAACATACCACAGTTAGTATACACCAACAGTATACAATCAATAACTTCTACACGCATTTATCAGACAGTTACACAACCACAGGCTGCTCACTAGCAGTTCCATAGACCTCGGTAACCTGGAATTTATAATTCCAGGTGGGACCGGTTACTAACTTACGTTGCCTCAGGAGAGTATCCTGGGTAATTACACGTAGACAGCCTAGCTTTACCCTCTAGGTCTTCGAGGCCGACTCGAAGGTAAGGCGAAACTGCACTCATACAGTCTATTGATAACAATATTATATTATTAAAATTTAAATTATAATTATTTACAAAATCTTTGCAAACCAAATTTCTAGACGTCAGTAATTCTGACACTATTCATTGTCATAACATTTTTCAAAATTCTAAAAACAAACCTCCACAGGTTAAACCTACAAGGAACTCTTTGGCAATAAAATAAAAACTCTCACCCTCACCCCATCCTTACCTCATTACTAAAATAATTTCCTAACCTCTTTTTTTATAGTATCCGTATTCTTTTAAATATTATAATTTTCAACTTGTACAATCGAGTATAAAAGTTTATCCACGATGGACGTTTCCCTCTTGAATAAACCCGAAGTCCTTTATGAACTGCGAATTCGAGGAGTCACAATCCCTTCAACTGAAACAGCAGATAACCTACGCGTTATCCTAATAGATGCGTTAAATAATTCAGAAGCCCACCCGATTCTAGAGTCGTCACCATACCAGCTAGAAACTGATTTTGAGGAAATAAATAAATCTCTAACCCTAGTGAGTACTCTACTAACTGCATATCCGAGTAGGAAACAAAAAATTCAACCTTATTTACAACATATTAAGGGAAGGTTATCCCACATATCTATCTCAACCGAAAACACTACACAAGAACTCGATACATACAAAGCACTATGGGAACAATTCAAAACTCACGAAACACACTTCACAACATTAGAATATACCCCAGGCCCATCACAATACCACTCCACAATAACCACACCAACCACTAACAACCAATTACAAGCAAATGTGTATTTTGAAACATTAACCCAAAAATTAATTAACATTTCGGACAACAGAACAGGAAACGAATTTAAAAAATATGTATTTAAAGGAGATAGCTGCCCAAAAGAATTTATAAAAAAAATTGAAGAACTTGCAGAAATCAAAAATATACCTCACACCAAACTATACACTAACCTTTTCGATATTTTACAACATACAGCTTTAGACTGGTTTACATCAAAAAAAGATCAATTACGTGATTGGCAATCTTTCAAAACAGCACTAGTAACTGATTTTGAAATAGTCGACCACGACTACAAGTTAAAGAAGATTATTGATGAACGCATACAAAAACCAAATGAACGTGTGATTCAATACTTCACAGCTATACAATCACTATTTTCAAAATTATACGACCCCCCGTCAGAGAAAGAAATAATTAATACCATTCGCCGAAATTTAAGACACGAATACGCACAGCGCTTATCACCCAGTGACTTAAACTCTATAAATTCTTTGCTAGAAGCATGCAAATGGACAGAAAGTTGCTTGGAAATATCCAATCCAGCTACTCAAACAGCTGAGTCCACCCATGCTAAGCCACAACCAAATAGGTACATTCCAAACATTCCCGAATACCCATTTAACAATAAAAACTTACCCGTACATACTATTAAAAAACCTTCTGACTCGCGGCAAACTATATTTACTTGCCCAAGATGTCGAGTCGATACACATTTACTACGCGACTGTACTAGTACACGCTTAGTCTGTTACCGTTGTGGCAGAACTGACGTAAAATTTACTCATTGCCCTAATTGTAATGTTCCAAAAAACTAATTAACGAGGATCGTATTTACCCTACTAATAATTTTAACGAAACGGATTGGAAAGAATGGCTACAGACCATTACCATATTCTTCAAATCCTATAATATTTCTACTTTATTCTCTAACAAAGTAGATACGGAACGCCCGTATGTTCAAGTTCAGGTAAACCAATTAACCTTAAACGGCCTGTTAGATAGCGGTAGCTCACTAACAATACTTGGCGACAACTCCCATAAAACTCTCCTAAACTTAGGCTATACTATTGACAAGCAACAAATAATTAAGGCCAGTGTAGGAAACGGCCAATCCATTACCTCCATCGGCACGATAACACTACCAATTAATTTCAACAACAAGTTTTCACTTATAACAGCACATGTTATTCCAGCTATCACCGAATCATTTATTCTAGGGATAGACTTCTGGAAACAATTTAACCTAGGACCAGATATCCTTTCCAAAATTAGAATCTTCAATTCTTCTACTAACAAATCATTTAATATCACTACCGATAACAAACATATCCATTCCTACAATAACCTTTCAGAATGTCAACAAATTACCGCAGACGCAATCATGGCAAAATTCAAAAACATATCCACTGAAGTATTACCACTAGGCAAAACCCATATGGCAGAGCACCAAATAGATACAGGCGATCACCCCCCTCTTCGTCAACGCTGCTATCGACTCTCACCAGAAAAACAGAAAGCTCTCTGCAAAGAAGTTGACGATATGTTGAAACTAGATGTGATCGAACCTTGCGAAAGCCCTTGGCTTAGTCCAGTCATAATTACTCCAAAAAAAGATGGCAAATGGCGCTTTTGCGTGGACAGCCGAAAATTAAATTCAATAACCAAAAAAGATGCTTATAAACTTCCCTTTATTTCGGATATACTTGACAACCTTCGTGATGCCAAATATTTATCATCCATTGATATCGCTAAAGCCTTCTGGGAGATTCCCCTCAAGCTTGATGACAGACCTAAAACTGCTTTTCACGTTCCAGGTCGTGGAATGTACCAATTTAAAGTTATGCCCTTTGGTCTCACTAACGCCCCCGCTACCCAACAAAGATTTATTGATAATCTTTTCTCGGCCGATTTCGATAACTCTGTATTCTGCTACTTAGACGATATTGTCATAGCCACTACTACATTCGAACATCACGTAGAATTACTCAACAAAATCCATAAAAAACTAATACAGGCAAATATTACTATAAATTATCCCAAATGCGCTTTCTTCCGTAAAGAGTTAAAATATCTGGGTTATATTATTGATGAAAAAGGTCTCCACACTGACCCTGAAAAAGTGAAAGCAATATTAGATATTAAAACACCTGTAACTGCTAAACAAGTTAAACAATTTCTAGGTACAGTGAGCTGGTATAGACGCTTTGTACCAAACCTCAGCAACTTAACAGCTCCACTAAACAAACTTACTTCTACTAGCAAAAAAGCTCCTCCTTTCAAATGGACACAAGAAGCTGATAAGGCTTTTAACAAAATAAAAGAAGCTCTTGTTTCCACACCTATTTTATCTTGCCCAGATTTCAATAAACCATTCCAGGTACACTGTGATGCATCAAGCTTTGGCCTTGGAGCCATGCTTACCCAAAACTACGACGGAGTCGAAAAGCCTATAGCTTATATGAGCAAATCTTTATCGAGCGCAGAGAGAAACTATTCTATCACTGAACGCGAACTGCTAAGTGTAATAACAGCCTTAGAACACTGGCGTTGCTACCTTGATAATGGCAAAAAATTTACCATTTACACTGATCACGCAGCTCTCCAGTGGTTCCTAAAATTGGATAATCCCACAGGTAGACTAGCCCGTTGGAGTATCCGCCTTTCAATTTTCAATTTCGACATCAAACATAAACAAGGCAAAGACCATGTAGTACCCGACATTTTATCCCGTTCCATACCTGTTAACATTATTAACTTTAACCCTACAGAAACCACTGACAAATGGTTTACCGATATCTTCACTAAATGTAAAACTAATCCAACCTCCACACCTGACTACATGATTAAAGACGATAAACTCTATAGATATACACGCTCTAATACACCATATAACTCAGAATTTACTTGGAAACAAGTGATTCCCAAAGATCTTATGCATACTATTATAACAAAAAACCACTCCACACCCACGGCCGCTCATTTCGGTACCCTTAAAACTCATCACCGTATTAAACAATCCTATTTCTGGCCAGGCATGTATAAAGACATCGCCTCCTTCGTTTCTAAATGCGATACGTGCCTTGCATACAAACATCAAAACCAAAAAACTATTGGCCTTATGGGCAAGCCTAAAACTTGCTCTCGACCTTTTCAATGCATATCTATCGATCTCATTGGCCCTTTACCTATAACCCGTAAACTTAACAGATTCATATTTGTCGTAACATGTTGCTTTTCCAAATATTGTTTAATCTTCCCAATTAAACGAGCAACTTCAGGTATCATCAGGCACATATTAGAGAACCTTGTCTTTATGGTCTACGGCATACCAGAAACCATAATATTAGACAACGGCCCTCAGATGATAAGCCAGGAACTACACGACCTATTCACACTTTACAACATACCTAAAATTCACTACACACCACGCTATTGCCCCCAGGTCAATACGGTCGAAAGATACAATAAAACGATAATTACAGCAATCGCATGTTTTGTCGACGAAGACCACCGCACATGGGACGTTAATTTAAACAAAATACAATTCGCTATCAATACAGCAGTAAATGAAACCACTAAATTTACTCCAGCATACTTAGTCTTCGGTCGCGAGTTGCCAGCTTGCGGAACAACATACGATTCCAAAGACCTGTCAGACGACCTAATCTTTGCCCCTCGCGACGAGTACGCTGAAAACATTGGTCATTTAAGACCCCTATTCTCGAAAGTACAACATCGCATTTTTAAAGCGCATCAAGCTAATACAAAATACTATAATAAACACCATCTAGACCTCGAATTTAATACTGGAGATGTCGTCTGGAAGCGTAACTACCCCTTGAGCTCCTCAGACAAGCATTTCACTGCCAAATTAGCTCCGAAATTTACAAAATGTATTATACAAAATAAAATATCACCCCTTATTTACGACTTAATCGACCTTTCTAATAAACCTCTAGGTCGATGGCATATTAAAGACATCAAGCCTATACCCCACTAAGACTTAGAGAATAAACCCCTATACGACCCTTAAATACGATTCCTCGTTTATATTAAATTGTAAATACTTGTAAAATATATACACCTTCATTTATTTATTTTATTAACTACCTTAACGGCTATAAACGCTACCTTTTTAGTTTTAATTTTTTTATATACACTACATCACCTATTCGGACTCATTTGCATACCAAAGTCTATTTATTTATTCAATCTTCTATTTAATTTTACTTACCAGGTGTATCTCTAACATAAACTTAGAGCACCTTTTTAACTTACCTATCCTTTAGTGCGTACTAAGCACACTTACACCACTATCCTCCTGGACATTTACTAACCATTTTTTTTAGAACATCCAAACTTTCAATCAGGTGCGGCGACAACACGTTAAATAAGCCTAGGTCAACTAATTTATTTATCAATCGCGTTATCTAATTAAACGCGTTACGGTGTTTACCCCACCATAGCTCTTGAGAGCACTACTACGACGGATTCTACCCCGTCGGGTACTATGTACCCAATATTATAAATATTGTTAAAATGTAAATAACTTTCATAGAGCGGATTGTGACTCAATAAATAAGCCTTACCACTACCGAATACCAGCGGGTGGTAACTGGCTAAATAAGCCTATTACTAATTTAGGCCAGTTTCTGGATAAATCTAATTAATAAAAATAGATTTTGTCTATCATGAGTGAACGTCTTCACCTTTACTGTAGTTGAAGACAATGACAGATGATGCATGCTAGGGATGAGTGGTAGATGATGAATAGAAGTGGAACTGCCTAATGTAAATATTCATTGTAGATATCACCCCACACCTTCTAAATTTTTTTTTTTTTTCATCGCCCATCTTTTATATTTTATTTTATTTTAATATTTAAGAATAACTAAATTTATTTACTTACCATACCACATCCCCGACCTTCATCGACTTTACTCTCGACCTTGACTTTAAATTTTAAATTATATAAGTTAACTTTACTATATTTTTTATAAAAAAAAAAATTTTTTTAGATATTTTTTTTAAATAAATATATCTAAAAAATATTTTTTTTTACCGGTGCCCCCGGGTAATGTGACGGTGCAAACCTCTTTACACCATTTTTATTTCTTTTTCCATCTATCATTTTCAAATATTTAAATTATGTATGTCACTCATTCTTCGATTTCCCTCATTTTTCACACTACTACTTTACGCTTTGACCAGATCTGACTTTTTACCTGCTTCTCCGTTTATCCGTTTTTATCCAGTTTTTCTGTTAATATTACTACAATTCTACAAATAAAACCACACATAAAGTCGTTCCAGAGTTTATTTACTATTATAAAATTATATACAACGTTCCATACTTACACGTTATTTGTATTTTTTTTTATGTAGGCTAAACGTTCCACAATCCCGTCCTACGATCTTTCACCAATTCGGACTTGACCCCGCGGTCGACTATGGCCTATACCTTCCTCAGAAAAGAAACCTGTGCCTCTCAGTGGGACCATAACGGGTTGATGATCATGAAACGTCCCACTGCAGGGCACAGGCATTATCTCAGATAGAGAGAGTGTGGGCTTAATTGCCACGCGTGCCCACCGCGAATTGACAATTTCAAGCGTTGAGGTATTTGAACACGCCAGAGACTCAAGTTTCCTCCGAACATCTTCCCAACTTACACGTTTATAATGTTAGTAGGAATTCCAGGGTGAAGAAAAATAGGAGAATGTTTGAAATTACCTATCCGCGGTGGGTACGCATTGAAACTAAGCCTATACTCCTTCTCTCTGAGAGAAGAGTACTGCCCAGCAGTGGCGACGTTTATAGGCAAATTTTTCTACTAAATCTAATCTAAAACGACAAATGCAGGTATTTTAAGTTTGTTCCATAGTACCGTGCCCTCCATTATCTCTTATTAAAACACATTAAATTAATCCTGAGATAAATTCAAACGTAGTCGACTCTGGCTTCAATTGATGGAATGAACTGGCCTTCGAAGTTTGGAGAGGTTGAATAAATAAGTAAATTTGGCATAACTACAGGTCTTTTGCCAAAAAGTACACCTTTCAGTCAACCTTAGCAGTTTTATATAATAATTAAGACAGATTAAAACAGTTTTCTTGCAATATACTTACACCAAAAAAATATCAGACAAAAATGCACACAAACATATGCTAGGCAAGGCCAGATAAATAACATAAACAGTGTCGAGACAACAAAATTTACGGTCTTATATAAAGCATAGTTCCCTAAAACACTCCGAAAAAACTCACTAGAGTAGTTTGCGGTTTAGATTTTTTTACTTTTTTTTATTTTTAATGCACTAACCCGTGCTAAGGAACAAATTTAAAAACCTATTTAGAGGCTAAAAATTTTCACCCATGCCGGGATTCGAACCCGCAACCTCTGGCTATCCGTACCAGCGCTCTACCAATTGAGCCAATGGGCGACTCACGGCATCATTGAAATTTCAAAATTTTAAAATAGGTTTAGATTTTACAAGGAAAATACTTTTTTATGTAGACTAAGGACTTTTTACGGAGACTAATGGACACAAACCTCTTGACGCCCTCTGTGGCGTAGCGGTAGCGTGTCTGCCTACCATGCAAGAGGTTCCGGGTTCGAATCCCGGCTGGGAACAAAAAAAACCCAGGTCTTGGATATGTTTGTGATGTCGTTGTTTCTGGTTCCCACGACACAGGGTATCCTAGTGTGGGGCCTGAAGCAATGTATGTGCTTGTATGTAAATGTTATGTAATGTTAAACCGGGGGGTGGGCAGCGGCGCCCCCTGCAGTACAATTCCACCAAACTGCGATCCCCAACCCGCATGCCCAGCGTGGGAATAATGGGCATTACCCCCCAATGATGGCACAACCTTGCGCTATGGCGCTCATTAGGGGAGGGCTATGTCCAGCAGTGGATTAATATAGCCTGAAGAAGATGTAGCTTATAAACGTCCCACTGCAGGGCACAGGCCTTATCTAAGAGAGATGGGCTTAATTACCACGTGTGCCCACCGCAGATGGGCAATTCTAAGCGCTAAAGTATTTGAACACCAAAGATACTTAGGTTTCCTCACGATGTTTTCCTTCACGTTTAGCGAGTGGTATTGCTATTATAACTTCACAAATGTACGTACGTTTACAGAGAGTATTGTAAAGAGGTTCGAAATTTCACTGATGCCGATGAGTCGCCCATTAGCTCAGTTGGAAGAGCGCTGGCAGGGATAGCCAGAGGTCACGGGTTCGAATCCCGGCATGGGTGGAATTTTTAGCCTTTAAATAGGTTTTTTACAATGTACGTTACTTTGAAAACAAAGTCATTTGTATATTTTCGCACTGGGAATCGAACCTGGGTCTCCCGCGTCAGAGTCCATTGTTCTACCCCAGTGGGTAGTCATAAGTAAACAATAAATAAATAGACGTAACGACAGAATAAATTAAACGCCTCTATGTATGGGTGTTCCAGTTGAATTGCGTTACTATTATAAATAAGGCCGAAAGAGTTAACTAAGTGGGTCAATTAGGTACTTAAAACCAAGAATTTTAATTAAAACCACACCAATGAATATGTCAAACAAGATATAAAGAAAAGAAGGCTATTGAAAAAACTTCGGATATCCTAGTCAGAGACAGTGAAGTGACTGTATTGTTTGGAAGTTATTTATTTTATATCTACACTTAGCTTCCAATTTCACATAAAAAAATCAGGTTTCTTAAATCAAAAAATATATATACTCATAGAATGGATAAAAAAAATCTACTCATTAAACGGTAACCGAAGCCACATTTAAGGCTAGTGGATTTTTTAAGGGACCTGTTTTCTAAGATACGGACCTAGAAACTAATTCAGGCGCAGAAGAGACTAATATATGCAGAGGTAAACTATAATTATTTATGAGCATAAGGAGTCATAGAGAAATAAGATTTATTTATTATTACACCGTGATTTCACCTTGGTCTATTAAGACGCCGTCTAAGGCTCTCCTCCCAGCAAAATCCTATAACAGACAGGCCAAGTTTTCGTATTGATTCAGAGGCAAAATTGTTTACATTGACTGTAAATTCTACTTCGTAGGATGCCCTGAGCCCTACTTGAATATACCTACGCGTTATACAGTCAACAGCAAATTGGTCTTGCATGCGTGAACCGAGATTGTAACGCTCAACCCATTGTTAACTGTACCTAAATTGAGTTGGTCTCATGCACTTACTATCGCCGAAAGCGGGAGCGGCAAAATTGTGTCGACTCGACAGGTCACGACCTGCTCCTTCATTAACCGACTCGCGAATTTTGAATGCTAAGTCAAAGTCTATCTCACGCGCAATCGTGTAGGATCGTCCCCAACTATATAGAATAAATAGTTTTTGTACAAAACTCAATCTTGTACACCACACAATGAAGAATGTTAACTAATTTTGATTATTAGCACTCCATATTCTCTGTCAAAAATAAAATATAATAGTGAAAGAACCCACCTACTTCGATACGGTAATTGGTTTCCGATTTAGAAGTAAAACAAGTTGTAACCGTACGACGCGGGCCGCCGGTTACGCTGTGACGTCATCGCATAACACGCTTAGTCTAGCTCACTCAGTCCGCTCGTAGTCGTGCGCCCGTGCCGTCGAAATTATACCTAAATATAATTAAAACTGTTTTTATACGGATTTATGCTCGTTTATTACATTTTTACAATTTTCCAACGTTTCGGCACTTTTTCAGGTGCCGTGGTCCCGGATGAGGTCAGTCATCCGGGACCACGGCACCTGAAAAAGTGCCGAAACGTTGGAAAATTGTAAAAATGTAATAAACGAGCATAAATCCGTATAAAAACAGTTTTAATTATGTCTACTGCTCGTGTTAACCTTAGAAAATACTATACCTAAATACTTTTAAAAATATCCTAGATATTTTCCTCCCAAAAAATTACACATTTTTCAAAAAGATCATCACAATATTCTTTATTATAAACTACCTACATCATGCACATCAACATTCCTTGAGGTTTCAAAGTCAACGTGTGCAATACAAAATAGGGCTTTTCTTTTTCCGGTGATTTCCATTTGTATTTGTGTCTGAGCATAATATTTTTTGCCTAGTTTACCTTTACTATAGTACGTAATAAAAGTGTTTGCCTTGGTTGGACACTTCTATAACGCAGTCATCAGTAAGCCCGTCAGGCGAGGCACATATCAGGTCACTCATTCTTTAAAAAAAGTCCAGATTCCACTATCTTTATAAAGTGAATCTTCGCGACTTCCTGTATGACATCCTTTTCTCATATTTTTTCTCTTTTGATAGCATTCGTAGCACAACACAGATAAGAAATATTCGCATATCGAGTCGATAAATGAAAACGTTCCCTATCATTATGTTCGTCCAATAACCTAATAAAGGTGGAATAATTATGCAGAAATGTAGTGGTGCTATTTGTCAAAATTCAGGAAATTTTATCAATTCTACAAATAAAACAGTAGATCAGGAGACAGCGCTTAAAATCAAAAAATCTCCTGATAAATTAGTAGCGGCCCGCGCGGCGCGTTGTGACATGACGTCACAAGCGGTCATGTGACTGTAAGCGGGACTCAATATTTTTCGTAACTTTGAATGCCTATAAAATCAAAACTACTAGGTATTTTTGACTACAACAAAAACTAGTGAATTTGTATACATACAGGATTTACTAAGACAAGCATTTCAAGCGATTTGGCATACAAGTAACATTCTCCATTGTATGAGAGCGTTCTGAAAGGGTTAACCCTTTCCTTACATCATACTCTACTAGATACTAGTCCTGGTCCCAAACTAGGATACCATGTGCGATGGTAACCACGAAGACATCACAAACATGGAAATACGCCCAGACCGTGGCCATGTGTACAAACCTCAGTGGGAATTGAACCCACGACCTCAGGTTTTGTTATCCAGACATGTAGCCAAATCAACAAGGCAGACATACAAACTGCGGCACGACATGCTGAATGGTCAGTATGTTTAGTTAGGTAGTCAACTTATTCTGCATCAGCATTTAATCTTTGCCTTGTGAAGTGTTTCAGTTAATGTTCATAACGTCGTTCATTTTGCAAAATGTCCCATGTCAAAAAAAAAATTTACATCTTTTCACCAAATTTCTAGGAAAAAATAAAAAAATGCAAAGATAGCAAGACATCATCTACTCAGGCTGAGATTGTAATGTCTTGCACTTACATTCAGAATCAAGATATTCTTAAATTTAGATGAAAAAATTAAAGTCATGATTTTTTGTCATACGATATTTTGCAATATGCACGAATGCTGTAAAGGATAAGTGTAATGCAATAAATAAATTTAACATAGCCTCTTTTTTTCTTTTAAATAATTAAAACTGCGTGCAACATACCAACTCAAAATTCGCCCCCGTGATGGAGTATCGCCTAACCTTCTTGTGTTGCAGGAAGAGACTCTTGCCCCGTCAATGGGGACATACAAAAGGTTAATATCATACGTTCAACATGACATGTATAAAGATAACCGCTTCTTCTTCTTTCAAGTCGAAAGCGTCGAGTCCTCCTCAGAAATCTCGCTACCAAAACCCCGTGATGCCTCCATGAGATCCTGCAGGCTACACTGTACGGCTTCAGAGCAGACTCAAAGATACGACGGCTACTTGCCTGATGATACTAATATTGTGTTAAAACAAGTCCTACAATTAATACAATATAAAAAGTTAAAAAACGACTAAAGCGTGATTTTGAAACCGGAGATCCATTTCTACTTAGCGTGATTAATTTTAGCGACGAACAAACAACACCAGTTTCATCTCTATTCACCATGATTGAGCTCAGTAACGAGCAACCAATAGGAGCTTCGTCTCTATATAATCACCAAGCTTACGATCACTAACAAAATAACTACTACCAGCTCCGTCTCTGTTCACTATGATTAAGCTCAGTAACGCTCCATTTCTATTTGACATGATTATGCTCAGTGACGAATAACTACTACCAGCTCCGTTTCTGTTCACTATGATTAAGCTCAGTTACGAGCTCCAACATGAGCGCCACCTCTATTTAACACGATTAAGCTCAGTGACGAACAACTACTACCAGCTCCATCTCTGATTACTATGATTAAGCTCAGTGACGAGCAACCGACAACGTGAGTTTCGACTCTACATACCGTGACTAAACCCAATGACGAGCAACAACAGGAGCTCCGTCTCCACTTACCGTAGTTACCATCAGTAGCGAGCAAACAAAACTTTAAACATAGTTAAGTTTTGCGAATCAGAGCAAATTCGAAAGACTAAGTTTAGAGTTTTTTTTCCATTCCTTCTCCAAAATGATGTAGATTTTAAAATTGACACCTATTTTAACTTGTAACGTTCATTAAGCCGCAATTTCTGCGCTACTTTGAATAAAAACTTTTCATTTTATTTCATTTCACGCTAGTCATCGTTTTAAATATCATTTTCTTTCAATACTAGGTATATCAGACTTTTCAATACTATAATTATCAAATTCAGTCACAAAACTTTGGTGTTTGCACCACAAAACCAGTCACTTCTAGTATCGTACTACCCAAGCTGGGAACACTCCGATAAAAATCAAGTAAGTGAATCCTGAATTAAGCTACTAAAATGAAAGTTGCTGTCGGGTGACTTTGCAACAGAAGTGTATAAATTAATAATTTATTTTAATATATGTATTTATTATTTATTTATTTATTTCAGGCGTAAACACCTATAAATTTGTTAGTATAATTTAACCTATTTTAGCACAAAAACAACATACAACAATGTGCCGTCGTCGACTGGACATTTTTTATGTAGTCTCTAAACTGCAGGGCACAGGGCTTCAGTCTGTGAGTAAGTATAGGCTTTATTACCACGCGTGCCCACCGCGGTTTGGCAATTTTAAGCGCTGAGGTATTAGAAAACTTCAGAAACTCAGGTTCCCTCACTATGTTTTCTTTCACCGTTAGCGAGTTAAATTGCTACTTTAACTTACTGTACGTAACTTCAATAATAATAATCGTAATCTGGCGTGTTATTACTCAAACCGCGCCTTTTGTCGCTTGGGCCGTCTCCTCAGTAATAAGGGCCTGTGTTTGACATGACCCTAAGGGCCACTCATTAACGCTGAAACTCACCAAAGTATAAACGTGAAAAAGAGGCCAAGTTTGCCACAAAGGAAGTTTAGGATCGTCAGAGTCACCGACGAAATAATTGCCAACCAAACGTATGTCAAGTTCTATGTAGGCTTTTTTTAATTACAGGGTGCTCAATTATTGTGTATTCGGAGAAGAACTCTAAAGATATTTATAAATTGTCAGCTATTTCATAACTTGTGAGAGCAAATATTTGTGTTCAAAATCTAAATTTTGTACGGCACCACCACAGAATAGGCGCACTGTATTTGTTTCGAAAACGCAGTAAAAGTTATTTGCGTAACATTAATGTATGTTTATTGTAATCAATGCATGTATATAGGTAATGCTTGATTTTAAGGGAAATAAAATACATTCACTGCCACTTTTGTATTAAGGAGTAAATTAACTTTCTGATAAATAACTCAGTATAAATAACCCCGGAAGGGTAGGAGGAAATCCCAGTTTTTCGGTAACTATAATCCTTACACACTATCTTTATTTTTTTATTGTTTGGGCAACCTTTGTGGCGTAGCGGTAGCGCGTCTGACTCCCATGCAAGAGGTCCCGGGTTCGAATCCCGGCTGGGAACAAAAAAAAACTAGGTCTTGGATGTTTATATGTTTGTGATGTCGTTGTTTCTGGTTCCCACGACGCAGGGTATCCTAGTGTGAGGCCAGAAGCAATGTATGTGCCTTTATGTAAATATTAAATGTTTTATAAGTTTTTGCATTTATGCAACTTAGAGCCAGTTTCTGAATTGAGTATTTTGCTAAATAAATAGTTAACTAAAAATGATTAATTAATTAGTTAACTAACGTGCTGTCTCTTAGGATTTCTCAGAAAAGAGCGTGACAGAACTTTACTTAGTATTTACTACAGAAACTGGCGCTTAGTAAATTTAATAGGCTAAATTTATTTAAGTCTCAGCCGTCAAAGTATGAGAATGATAACTGGTAGTTAGCCAGTGTCGGCTAGGTCTACCTCACTATGGGCTGGTTGAGGTATGAGCAGAATGGGAGGTGATATGAATGGACTTACTTGGTGATGGTGGATTATGGATCGTTTTGAGCTGATGGGCAGATGATGAGCGTTGACGGATGAGCTGATACGTCCAGCGCTTTGGGAAACACTCCTACACTGTTCACTTATAGTCTAATATTGTCAATATATTGTTCTTTGAGCTGATAAAGTTTATTGGTCACCAAATGTCTATCACTTCACGAGAATTCGACCACTTATCACGCGCGTATATCACAGTGCGAATGTGTATAAAGATGGATAATAGCGTCGCAAACGACGAGCGCCGGCACCGGAACGAATGAGTAAAGAATGAGTGACCACAGATTCATGATTACGTCGCGCGATCGATTCTCGCGCGAAAAATAACAGTTTTTCCCACCCCACCTCAGCTCTCTTAACGCTGCACGCCGCTCACACCGGGTACCGGCAGAATATCAGCGCTGAAGTTTTTTCCTAACTTTCAGCACATGCTGAGTCGGAGCCCATTTACTTTTGAAACACCTACGTTGGTCAGTTTTAGTCCAGTACTTTGCCCGAGTACATTGCCGAACAGTATATGGCTAATTTTCTGTGTGTGTCGCTTTTCATGTATGCCACTGTTTTGTTTATGCTTTCTTCGTGCTGTGACTTGTAATTAGATTTCTAAGGCTACGCTTCGTACACGTTTATGTGTCTTAGGTAAATGATTTAACTGTCTATATTTCTAGATATCTAGCGTGTAGTCATCAAAATATATATTAAAATTGTTATAATTTTGGGTCACCCTTTTCCACACGAACTTAGCTTGACACGCGACCGTGGCTCAAAATTTATTTGCATAAAACTGTTATTTTAGCTTAGAAAATTACCGTTTACACTAAGTTTATAGAGCTGCTTTAGGTTGATTCCAAATCTTCTTCACAAAACTAAAATTATACTATTTTTATTTTTAATGCACTTATCCGTGCTAAGGACAAATTTAAAAACCTATTTACAGGCTAAAAATTTCACCCATGCCGGGATTCGAACCCGCAACCTCTGTACGTAATACAGAGAATAGTGTAAAGAGGTTCGAAATTTCACTGATGCCGGTGAGTTGCCCATTAGCTCAATTGGTAGAGCGCTGGCACGGATAGCCAGAGGTTGCGGGTTCGAATCTCGGCATGGGTGAAATTTTTAGCCTCTAAATAGGTTTTTAAAACTAAAATTCCCAATTTATTACGACAGTCCGATGTAATGTATCTACATTGCGTAAGTCATCTTTCTCTTAATCTGTGAGTTAGTCGGTTTTTCAATGTAAACTCGTGAATTGTAGTTTTATTGTATTTTATTATAAAACTTACAGCTATAAACAAACAACATTGCGATTGAAATAATGACTGAGAGCCAATTACAAGTTATCACTAATAAAAAATATTTTAGAAAAAAAACCGAAAAAAAAATTCGCTCACTAAAAATCAATACAAATACACACACACTACATATTTATGGCCTCATTTTATCCATTTTCTACATTTTTAGTTCTACGAGTATGTAACAGGGACATGGAATGCTGCTGACCAAGACTGTGAGTCACTGGCAATAATATTGTTTGGAATGGTTTATATATTTTACGCAATTTAAAAAAAATCCCAGTAGTAAAAATGTGGTTCGATAAAGTGGAAAAAACCATCAGTTAAATGAACCATCATGGAAAAATAGAACTGCTATTTCCAGTCTTTCTTCACTATTCACAATTTTGACAGTATGCTGCAGTGAATTAAGAGCTTGAGAAAGAAAACTTCGCGAGGAAATCTGAAATCTACTTTCTTAGGATATTTTCGTTGACGCTTAGCGAATGGTATTGTTGCTACAACTTAAAAAAATACCGTAACTTAGAAAACAAAGTCATTGGTACATGCCGAAATTCGAACGCAGGACCATCCGAATGTGAGGCTGCCGTTCTACCATCAGTCCATCACATAACATGTTAAAACCTCAGATCATAGAAAATGATCTGAAGTTAAAACCTAAGAAATCTGTAAAAATCTCTTAAAAACTTAAAACAAATAAATATCACCCAAAAGCTTACATCGTAACAATCGGTTGCTACAACCATATCAGGGAACCTATTCTTGCCATTATAAAGGTGACTCTACATTATACTCATACTACCGAGTACAACATGTTTCAACTTATTATATTATTTTTAATGCACTAACCCGTGCTAAGGACAATTTTGAAAACCTATTGAAGGCTAAAAATTCCACCCATGCCGGGATTCGAACCCGCGACCTCTGGCTATCCGTGCCAGCGCTCTTTCCGGGGTCCATATTGGCTCAACTAAAGTCTAACTTCCGAAAATGGTCTTACTAACGATTTGTACTCCGAATGATCACTCTTCCGAAAATTTTGGTTCCTCATTTTTTCGTTCATACAATTTCTAGTACTACCGACGAAGATCATAACACTCTGGTTTCCGATTTTTTTTATTACTAATATTACTACTAAACTAATCTAAACTCATAAGTGTTTTTTACCATAATGTTGTCATTCACAAACATGTTTTTCATAATATTGTTACTCATATTATCGATAAGTTATAATTCTTATTTGTATGTATGGTATGTATTTACAGACTTTGATATCTTTGTTCAGTTGTTTTGCCCAGATGTCTATTTCGGTAGCAACACTGACCAAAAAGTACCATAATTTGACTTTTGGTTGGTATGTTTAGTTCCAAAGTAGTGTTTTTTTGTAGTTTTTACATGTTCTAACCTAACCTAACCTACCTACTGCCCAGATGTTGATTTCGGTAGGAACACTGACCTAACAGTACCATAATTTGACTTTTGGTTGGTATATTTAATTCCAAAATAGTGTTTTTTGTTGTTTTACATGTTCTAACCTAACCTAACCTATCTACTGGCCAGATGTTAATTTCCGTAGCGGCATTGACCTAATAGTATCCTATTCTGACTTATAGGTAGGATAGATTTCGTTCTGAAAACAGTATTTTTTTGTTGTTTTTACATGTTGTAACCTAACCTATCTACTGCCCAGATGTTAATTTCCGTAGCGTCATTGACTTATTAGTATCCTATTCTGACTTATAGGTAGGAAAGTTTCGTTCTGAAAACAGTATTTTTTTGTTGTTTTTACATGTTCTAACCTATCCTAACCGACCTACTGCCCTGATGTCGATCTCGGTGGCGGCATGGACCTAATTAATAAGTTCACAAAATGAATTTAGGTACCTATATAATGTAAAATTTTAGAATAAAAACAATTCTACTAACAAATATATGATTTCGAATAATAGTGTAAAAAACAGTTATTTTCAGAAAATATCGGAAAACAAATAGTAGTACAATAGATGTTTATTGTTACCGACATTATGAAGTTGGATGATTCGGAATTAATAACATTCGGAACAGAGTAGTTATTAATAGTGATTGTTAGGATGAAAAATTGTAGTAATAAAATTTTCGGAGTTACAATAATCGAGGTAAGAATATTCAGTCAACTTTGGCGCACCCCTCTTTCCGACTGAGCAATGGGCGACTCACCGGCATCAGTGAAATTTCGAACCTCTTTACACTATTCTCTGTATTACGTACAGGCAGCAATATTTTTATTAATTAAGGTATTTTTATTGATATGTGTAGATTATTTCAATTTGTATTTGTGTGATTTTTTTTTTTTCAGTTGTATTTGTGATAATTCATAATTTAGTTTATTATGTACTTCGTACTTCACTATCGCAATAGGCCACCCTGTACTGATAGTTGTAAAAGTTTTTAAATAAATAAATAAAAATAAAGACGTTACATTAATAACATAATGATTGTCTGAAAAGCAGCGAGTATACAAGCACTATTGGCCGCTTTATCAAAGCATCCATTCATCCGGCGCCGCTGACTCCACGGCCTTTGTGTTGAAGCCCTTACAATTCTATAGGCTATGAGATATCGATAGATGAATAGCCGGTTTGCCTCCCAGGCCAACCTACCTATCTCTGTCAATAGTGTTGGTAACACAGTGCTAAAACAGAGCTCAAACAGACTATCCCATTACTGTCGTGGCCCTAGACTCTGTTAAGGTGGTTCCGGTTGCTAAGTAACGCCACCAACGCAATAAAAATCATAACTTGTAATATAAAGGGCGGTGGTAGCGGAACGGTGTAGAACGCCGGCCTCTCAATCGGGAGGTCCTGGGTTCAAACCCCGGCATGTACCAATGACTTTGTTTTCTAAGTTATGTACATTTTTATATATTTTTTATTATTTAATTGTACTGTGTATATTTGTAATTATTTTGTATTTGTTGTTTTCCCAGTGGACAATAAGAATATTCTTATCTTGTAACATATTTTAAACTTTTGCAACTTGAATACATAGTTAGAATATTTTCGGGGCTTAATCGCGTAGTAATAGATAAATAGATAGAATATTCTTTATTGTACACATAAATTACAGTAACAGAAGTTATATAAAAATACTGTACAAATGGCGGCCTTATTACTAAAAGCAATTTATAAATAGTAAATACGAGGGCTGCTACTTATGTATGCGGAATAGAAAAAACAAACTAAATATGCTTTTATTTTTTTTCAAAGTATTCTCCACTATGATCGATGCACATTGCATTCGATGAAACCAATTTGTAAAACACTTTTTCCACTCTGATTGAGGTATCTCCAAAACGTGCTGTTTGAACGCATCTACGGCATCTTCACGGGTCGAAAATCGTTGACCACGTAAGTTATTCTTTACATTTGGAAATAAATAGAAATCATTGGGAGCCAAATCAGGGCTGTACGGTGAATGACCCATCAATTCTATTTTTTTAACCATCCAAAAATGTAGTTGTTTCCTGAGATGTATGACAGCTGGCATTGTCATGGTGAAGTATGATTCTGCGTCGCTGGTTGTTTTGGCGTATTTCTTTAAATACTTCCGGCAAACAAATGGTCGTGTACCACTCCGAATTAACCGTTCTGCGATTCTCCAGTGGTATTGTAGCCACATGGCCATTAATACCAAAAAAGCAGGCACCATTTGCTTTACAGTGCTTTTGCACGAGCCACTTTCGTAGGGTTCGGCTCATTTTGAAACACCCAAACTGTTGATCGTTGTTTAGTTTCGGGATCGTACGCGTAGATCCAGGATTCGTCACCTGTGTAGATATTATAAACAGATTTTGAGTCGCCTCCGTTGAATTTTTTTAAGGTTTTCTTGCACCATTCGACGCGAGCATCTTTTTGATCCTGAGTTAAGTTGTGCGGGATCCAACGCGAACAAATTTTTTTTACAGACAAATGTTCATGTAATATCCTATGAATGCTCGTCATACATATGCCCAGAATAGCCTCTATCTCGCGATACGTAACATGGCGGTCTTGCATTATTAGTTTTCGCACAGCTTCAATATTTTGTGGCACAACCACCGATTTCGGGCGACCTTTAACTTCGTCCGTGAGCTTACTGCGCCCGCGATTAAACTCATTAAAGTGATACACAGTCGTTTTTGATGGAGCTTCACCATCAAAAGTCGAAGTTAATTGATCTACTCACTGTTGTTGCGTTAAACCACGTCGAAAATCGTAATAAATCATAGCACGAATATTTTCACGAGTGAGTTCCATTTTTTCAGCGATATGACATTTTTAACCCAACAAAAACAAAACACTAACGTATATAAGAGGAAAATATTAGCGGCCAGTATTTAAAAAAAGAACGCATTTGCGTTTAAAATTATTGGAATCCCAAATTCCGCATACATAAGTAGCAGCCTATGTAGAAATAAATTACTACGCCATTAAGCCCCGAAAATATTCTAATTATCTTATAATACGTTTTTATTTGAACATGAGAAATCTTGACAACTATTTTTAGAAGCTACAGTATTGAACGTAGGATCAACAATCTAGAACTTTAATCGATTTCCTCCAAAAACGGCCGATTTATACTACATTCTAGGCTATATACCTATTCTAAAAATAGTTATTACAAATATTAAGATTTTTGAGGTTTACTTATTGAGAAGCGCTGGTGGCCTAGCCGAACCGAGTGATTGGAATCAATCACTTGAGTCAAGCAACAACAAGCGCGGTCAGGTGCAGGATGGGTGACCGTCCCGTGACTACTGCTAGTGGCATTTTTTCCGAGCGCTTCCGTACTTTGCAAGGCACGCTAAGCCGTTGTTGCCGGCTGTCATGTAATGGCAGTCTTTAAGCCATGTCAGAGGCCTTATGGGCGGCTTGATAACTGCTGACAGTGAGGCCCGCCACTGTTACGATCCTCCACCAACCCGGCCTTGGCCCCCGTGGTGGTGTATGGCTTAACCTTCCTGCGATGCAGGAAGAGACCCGTACCCCAGCAGTGGGGACATATAAGGGTTGATATCGTACTTTTTGAAAACTACTTATTATAAAACAATTTAAGATTTTTATTCCATTGCGGGCGCTAGTTAGCACCCCGAAGTGCCTTAAGAAACATACAAAAAATATAGCCCTCACATGCCCTCGGAGTCGAGTAAAAAGGGACGAATACATTGTTCTGCACACAAAAGGCCACTTAATTCCATTTCCGCTATTCATTTAATGGAAACATCATGTTGTCCTGAGATGACAAAGCCTCAACGATCAAGGCGCAAAAGGAGCTCTTATTAAATTTCACTCATTCAATTCATCCCATCAAAGGGTCTTTAAGAAAACGTTCAATTTGGCAAACAAAGGAGGACTTACTACGCGCACATAGGCAAGAGCCTTTTATTTTCCTATGACACATGAAGAAAGAAATAAGAAATAAACAAGTCATCTATTTGAATTGTCACCAAAAATGTTAGTGATCTACTAAACATACAAAATAAGAGGTTGTCTGGACGAGATCGCTTTTGTTATATAACAGAACATAACATTTACATACAGGCACATACATTGCTTCTGGCCCCACACTATTCGTCCCCAGCCGGAGTTCGAACCCAGAACCTCTTGCATGGTAGGCAGATGCACTACCTCTGCGTAATATATTTTATTCTATTTTTATTTGTAGGTAGGTATACAATCCGCTCGATATCTTATACAAATTAATTATACTTATACTAGTCGTACAGAAGCGCTCGTCGCCTAACCGAACTAAGCGATTGGAATCAACACTTGAGTTAAGCAATAACAGATGCGGTCAGGTGCAGGATGGGTGACCGTCTCGTGACTACCACTAGTGGCATTTTTCCGAGCGCTTCAAGCCGTTGGTGCCGGCTGTCGTGTAATGACAGTCGTTAAGCCATGGGCGGCTTGATAACTTCTGACAGTAAGGCCCGACACTGTCTTACAATCCTCCACCAACCCGGACTTGGCCCCCGTGGTGGAGTATAGCCTAACCTTGATGCGATGCAGGAATAGACGCGTGCCCTAGCAGTGGGGACTTACAAGGGTTGATATCGACTAGTTGTGCATAGGTTAAGTATCAACAGGTTTGCTTTATGGTCGATTAATTATGTATCCCATACATAGAGTAAGTCCATATACGTGTGATTTGTAATTTACCAGCTGCTTTTAAAAATGAGGTTGTCCTAAGGTTGTCTGGAAGAGATCGCTAAAGGACAAGTTTATTATTGCAACGTGCATGCAATGAATAATAAATGTTGAGCGAAACAGGTTTCCCAGTATCGTGGCAAGTGGGAAACCATGGTCTCTGCCTATCCTAATATCAAAATGTAAAAATTACTTTGCTAAATTCCGCTAAAAATCTCACAAACACCATGCGGTTATACTATTTTTATTTTTAATGGACTAACCCGTGCTAAGGACAAATTTAAAAACCTATTCAGAGGCTAAAAATTTCACCCATGCCGGGATTCGAACCCGCAACCTCTGGCTATCCGTGCCAGCGCTCTACCAATTGAGCCAATGGGCGACTCACCGGCATCAGTGAAATTTCGAACCTCTTTACACTATTCTCTGTATTACGTACAGGCAGCGACATCTGGCTTAAGCAAATTGCATCACTCACAGCCCCGACTACCTTCTTTGCAGTTAGGTTTTACATCGGAACGATATCACTGTACCCACATGATTATACTATTTTTATTTTTACCATGCGGTTAGTTAAGGCACCGCCCTCCCTCCCATTTTCTCAAGCAGAAGCAAGACACCAACACACCACCACCGACACTGATACTTGAGTAAGAATATAATTACGTGTATGTGTATGTTATGGATTTTCGCCTGATTCCATACAATATCTGCCTATCCTTTTAGGTCTATGTAGGCGTGGTATATGTGATGTAATGTGAAACCGATCATAACTGGTTTTTCATCAAATACATTAAAATAAAATTTTTATACGTCTAATATTTCAGGGGAATTTATTGATTATTTCTTCTAAGTGACATTGTAACTGGTAATAACCGTATAATGGACTTTTTAATGTAAGATTTCATTAACTATTAGGTATATTAGAATTTTGTGAATCAATCTGTGAAATGTATTATTTTGTATCTTAACTACTTATGTAAATTTATATGGATCTCGGTCTGAAATAAGACCATTTAATTTCATTTCATAACTGGAAACTGATGCACGTAGTAAAGATGCTGAACGCTTTCAACTCGCCCAAAACGGAATGTTAGCAATCGTTTGTTGACAAAGAGGCACGGAATTAGCAGTCACGATATCGACCCTTGTATGTCCCCACTGCTGGGGCACGGGTCTCTTCCTGCATCGCAGGAAGGTTAGGCCATACTCCACCACGGGGGCCAAGTCCGGGTTGGTGGAGGATTGTAAGACAGTGGCGAGCCTTACTGTCAGAAGTTATCAAGCCGCCCATAAGGCCTCTGACATGGCTTAACGACTGCCATTGCATGACAGCCGGCACCAACGGCTTTACGTGCCTTGCGAAGCACGGAAGCGCTCGGAAAAATGCCACAAGCGGTAGTCACGGGACGGTCTCCCATCCTGTACCTGACCGCGCCTATTGTTGCTTAACTCAAGTGATTGATTCCAATTACTCGGTTCGGCTAGGCCACGAGCGCTTCACTCGGTTCGGCTAGGCCACGAGCGCTTCTTCGGCTAGGCCACGAGCGCTTCAATTAGCAGTCACAAGACAGGCAAACTTTTTGCAAATCGGATTCGTCCTATCCTACCCCGTTGTCTATTATTTAACTGTCTTTCTAATCCACGATTGGTCTTATCCTACCCCGTTGTCTATTATTTGATTGTCTTTCTAATCCACGGGCCTCAAATCGAATTCGTCCTATCCTACCCCGTTTGTCTATTATTTAAATATCTTTCTAATCCACTGGCCTCAAATCGAATTAGTCCTATCCTACCCCGTTGTCTATTATTCAATTGTTCTTCTAGTCCACGGGCCTCAAATCGGATTCGTCATAATTCCTACCCTGTCGTCTATTATTTAATTGGCCTTCTAGTTCTCAGGCGACAAATTGGATTCATCCTATCCTACCCCGTTGTCAACTATTTGATTGTCTTTCTAATCTACGGGCCTCAAATCGAATTCATCCTATCCTACCCCGTTGTCTATTATTTAATAGTCCTTGTTATCCACGGGCCTCAAATCGAATTCGTCCTATCCTACCCCGTTGTCTATCATTTAATTGTCCTTGTAATCCACGAGCCTCAAATTGAATTCGTCCTATCCTACCCCGTTGTCTATTATTTAATTGTTTTTTCTAATCTACGGGCCTCAAATCGAATTCGTCCTATCCTACCCCGTTGTCTATTATTTAATTGTCTTTTTAATCCACGGGCCTCAAATCGAATTCGTCCTATCCTACCCCGTTGTCTATCATTTAATTGTCCTTGTAATCCACGAGCCTCAAATTGAATTCGTCCTATCCTACCCCGTTGTCTATTATTTAATTGTTTTTTTTAATCCACTGGCCTCAAATCGAATTAGTCCTATCCTACCCCGTTGTCTATTATTCATTGTTCTTCTAGTCCACGGGCCTCAAATCGGATTCGTCATAATTCCTACCATGTTGTCTATTATTTAACTGTCTTTCTAATCCACGATCGGTCTTATCCTACCCCGTTGTCCATTATTTGATTGTCTTTCTAATCCACGGGCCTCAAATCGAATTCGTCCTATCCTACCCCGTTTGTCTATTTTTTAAATATCTTTCTAATCCACTGGCCTCAAATCAAATTAGTCCTATCCTACCCCGTTGTCTATTATTCAATTGTTCTTCTCGTCCACGGGCCTCAAATCGGATTCGTCATAATTCCTACCCTGTCGTCTATTATTTAATTGGCCTTCTAGTTCTCAGGCGACAAATTGGATTCGTCCTATCCTACCACGTTTTCTATTATTTGATTGTCTTTCTAATCTACGGGCCTCAAATCGAATTCGTCCTATCCTACCCCGTTGTCTATTATTTAATTGTTTTTTTATAATCTACGGGCCTCAAATCGAATTCGTCCTATCCTACCCCGTTGTCTATTATTTAATTGTCTTTTTAATCTACGGGCCTCAAATCGCATTCGTCCTATCCTACCCCGTTGTCTATTATTAAATTGTCCTTCTAGTCCACGGGCCTCAAATCGAATTCGTCCTATCCTACCCCGTTTGTCTATTATTTAAATATCTTTCTAATCCACTGGCCTCAAATCGAATTAGTCCTATCCTACCCCGTTGTCTATTATTCAATTGTTCTTCTAGTCCACGGGCCTCAAATCGGATTCGTCATAATTCCTACCCCGTCGTCTATAATTTAATTGGCCTTCTAGTTCTCAGGCGACAAATTGGATTCGTCCTATCCTACCCCGTTGTCTATTATTTGATTGTCTTTCTAATCTACGGGCCTCAAATCGAATTCGTCCTATCCTACCCCGTTGTCTATTATTTAATTGTCCTTGTTATCCACGGGCCTCAAATCGAATTCGTCCTATCCTACCCCGTTGTCTATTATTTAATTGTCCTTGTAATCCACGAGCCTCAAATTGAATTCGTCCTATCCTACCCCGTTCTCTATTATTTAATTGTTTTTTTCTAATCTACGGGCCTCAAATCGAATTCGTCCTATCCTACCCCGTTGTCTATTACTTAATTGTCTTTTTAATCTACGGGCCTCAAATCGCATTCGTCCTATCCTACCCCGTTGTCTATTATTAAATTGTCCTTCTAGTCCACGGGCCTCAAATCGGATTCGTCATAATTCCTACCCCGTCGTCTATAATTGAATTGGCCTTCTAGTTCTTAGGCGGCAAATTGGATTCGTCCTATCCTACCCCGTTGTCTATTATTTGATTGTCTTTCTAATCTACGGGCCTCAAATCGAATTCGTCCTATCCTACCCCGTTGTCTATTATTTAATTGTCTTTTTAATCTACGGGCCTCAAATCGCATTCGTCCTATCCTACCCCGTTGTCTATTATTAAATTGTCCTTCTAGTCCACGGGCCTCAAATCGAATTCGTCCTATCCTACCCCGTTTGTCTATTATTTAAATATCTGTCTAATCCGCTGGCCTCAAATCGAATTAGTCCTATCCTACCCCGTTGTCTATTATTCAATTGTTCTTCTAGTCCACGGGCCTCAAATCGGATTCGTCATAATTCCTACCCCGTCGTCTATAATTTAATTGGCCTTCTAGTTCTCAGGCGACAAATTGGATTCGTCCTATCCTACCCCGTTGTCTATTATTTGATTGTCTTTCTAATCTACGGGCCTCAAATCGAATTCGTTCTATCCTACCCCGTTGTCTATTATTTAATTGTCCTTGTTATCCACGGGCCTCAAATCGAATTCGTCCTATCCTACCCCGTTGTCTATTATTTAATTGTCCTTGTAATCCACGAGCCTCAAATTGAATTCGTCCTAACCTACCCCGTTGTCTATTATTTAATTGTCTTTTTAATCTACGGGCCTCAAATCGCATTCGTCCTATCCTACCCCGTTGTCTATTATTTAATTGTCTTTTTAATCTACGGGCCTCAAATCGCATTCGTCCTATCCTACCCCGTTGTCTATTATTAAATTCTGCCGTCCTAACTTAAACAACCGTAACTAGATTTTTGTCAAAAATGAGTTAAGACTTGATTTGGAATCAGCGTGATGAGAATTATAATGTTCTCTTTGACGTATTTTTGGTAAAACCGACACAAAAGGAGATAGTGTTAATCATAAGCGCCGTAACTGTCTATTTTGATGGCACGTTCCTAGATATGACAACCGTAAAACACCTTACGGTTCTTATTCTTAACGTTATTGTATGAGCTTGATCATGCATCAATAATATATCCTAAATATAAACACCGTAAGTTATTGTACGGTAGTTATCTTTAATTTTAATTCTGTCTGTTGGTCAATGTATATGTTTAAATTTATGAGCTAAAAGTTCCTATTTACATTATTTAAAGCATGTTAAGTCTCAAAGAATGATCTTTTGGTAAATATTTTAAAGACTTAAAAGTGCGACTGATAAATTTAATAAATAGGTAATTATTAAAATTTTTAAGGTACCTAGGTAAACTTTTTGTTTTTTCTAAAGCACTAACCCGTCCTAGGAATGAATTAAATTTATTAAGGAAATTAAAACGCTCGAGACGAGTTCAAGTCCTGTCTCAAGCGGTTTTCGTAATTTCCTGTATAAATTTAAGTAGGTAAGATTTTTTTGTTACATTAAATTTTATTCTTCATTTTAAATACTTAGGTATAACGATCTCATTTTATTTAACATTGTGTAGGTTCGCAAGAGTGAAACTCTGAAAAGTGCCATTTATAATTACTGAAAGCATAGTAAGAAGTTTATGTTATTTCAAATTTACTTTTTTAATAAATACGTACGAGTACATGTTAATTATTTAAATTGTGGTTTTATTTATTAGCCATTAATTACTATATACTAACAAGTATTTTTACGAAGCATTTAATTGAGTGTTTAGTTAGTTACCGCTTTTATGTCTAGTAAAGCTTCATTTCTAGACATAAAAACCGTAACTACGTTATATACGGCGCTCATGCTTAGGCAAAGCACATTATCAAATTAAATTTCACTAGCCATAAAGCTTATTTGCTAAATTTAAAGAAAAGTGTTATTATTACCACTATGTAAAATACACAATCTTAAAGGGAATTATTAGTACTACAGATAAAATTAATTAAAAGTAGACATTTTTTAAAACTGCGACACTAATAACAAATATTCGAAAAAAAACTTTATGGCGCGAAATCTCGGAACTATACTTTTGGTAGTTACGGTTGTTTAAATTAGGACGGCAGAATTGTCCTTCTAGTCCACGAGCCTCAAATCGGATTCGTCATATCCTACCCCTCTGTCTATTATTTAATTGTCCTTCTAGTCCACGAGCCTCAAATTGGATTTCTCGTATCTTACCCCGTTGTATAATTATTATTTAATTGTTTTTCTAATCCACGAGTTTAAAATTGGTTTTGTTCTATCCTACCCCGTTGTCTATTACTTAAATGGCCTTCTAGAAGCTCTAGAAGCTCAATTGAATTGAGTATAAAGCGATACCTTGCATCATCGTTTTTAAATATTATTATATGGTTTGATGCGTTTCGGTTCGCGTCCATATTTTAGCATGCTTTCGTCACACGTTAAAGTATACGTAACTAGATTGTAAGCTTTACCATAATTATTATCATAACATGCAATGTTACTTATCTGTTATGTAATGCAATAAATAAAAATAAAGTCACGATGCGCACCAAAACCTGAGTTATTTCATTTATCTAACTGTCAAATTCCGTACAAATTTGACAGTTAGCCGGAACAGGTTGAAATTCGGTCCGTGTAATATTTGAGCAACTATTATAAATACGGTATTTTGTTCCAAATTAAAAAAAGTACTTTTAAATAGAGTTGGGTCGCGGGAAATACCCGGGTAAATACCCGAAATGGGTATTTATGTGGATAAATACGTTTATTGGTGTTTTCGTTCGCTAAAATAGATTGCATTACCGTTAAATCCATTTTTACTCACGAGCCTCAGGACTATATTCAATATCTTTCATTCTTTTTTGACGAAAGAACGAAATAAGTATATCTCAAGAAAATAACTTTTTTGTGATGGACTTATTTCATGAATTATTGAAAAATTGTTAAAGATTCTTACTTAGTGATTATCCGCCCGAGAGTAAATAACCATAAATACCACTTTCTACTGAGTATTTAACGAAAACTGACAGTAAATATTTTTAATTGGTTTTTTACAGTAAAATCTTTTAGTTAGGGTCTTATTTGATCGGTATTGATAAGATCTTTGTTTAAACTTGGGGAGCATGGTCTGATGATAGCGCTGGAAGGTGTGTATGGGATCTCCTCAACGGATAGCAGTAGACCATTTGAGTTTGTACTTATTCGATTAGTATTAATGAGATCTTTGTTGAAACTTGGTGACAAGTTTTTAGATGGCACAGCAAAGTACCCAAATTCTAGTACCATTATCAGACCCTTTAGACACTAGATGTTCACAACGGATAGTAGGAAACTATTCGTATTTCGCCTTATTTAATCTGTATTATTAAGATCTTTAGCAGAACTTTCTGATAAGATCTGATTACGGCAAAGTAAGGTGATTAGTTAGTTAGATCTGGGAAAAAGAACGTGGTTACAGGATCTCCTCAACGGAGAACCTAGAATGATTCATATTCATTTATTTTATGATATTCATTTATTTGATTTCAATAAAATCAAATTAACAAAAAACATACACATTCCCGCGAATCTACCCATTTCGGGTAAATACCCGGGTAGAATCACAACTCTACTTTTAAACAAAAAACGTTTTTCGAACTTACACGTGTATTTTCTTCGGATGTGTACGGATAAGCCAAGATAAAAAGTTCCCAAAACCAACGCGTGTGCACATAACTAGAAGCACTATTGCTGTAATATCACTTAATTGAAAAATTAAAAATGACGTAAATTAAACAGCCGTTGCCGAAGTATCACTATATTGAAAGACGTTGCATTGCGATTCTTTCGTAGCTACACACAGTGTTAGTATAAAACAATCGATATCAACCCTTTTATCTCCCCACCGCTGGGGCACGGGTCTCTTCCTGTATCGCAAGAAGATTGGGCCATACACCACGGGGTGTAAGTCCCGGTTGGTGGAGGAGTCTAAGACAGTGGCGGCCTTACTGTCAGAAGATATCAAGCCGCCCATAAGTCCCCTGACATGACTTAAAGACTGCCGTTGCATGACAGCCATTACCAATATATCTTGCTACTGAAAAACATTCAAATAGATACAAATAAAGTAAATGATTGCCATGATTATACTATTATTTATTTTTAATGCACTAACCCGTGCTAAGGAACAAATTTAAAAACCTATTTAGAGGCTAAAAATTTCACCCATACCGGGATTCGAACCCGCAACCTCTGGCTATCCGTGGCTATCTGGCACGGATAGCCCGAGGTTGCGGGTTCGAATCCCGGCATGGGTGAAATTTTTAGCCTCTAAATAGGTTTTTTAAAATGATTGCCATTGCTGTTATATCACTTTCTTGAAAAACTTTGCGTTTAGTAAACTAGTCTGTCGGTACTTGTGCGTTTCCTAGAGCCAACTAGACTGCGGTTTATAGAAATAATCACCAGCCAACTGCTCAGCAAGGAAGCGAGCTGGAAGTTCGCAAAAAGTCCGATTTTAAAGTTTATCTCGCGGCGTCTTGTTACCGGCATTCTTGGGTTGCACTTTCGCGGAACTTTTTCTGCTTATGTCCGTGTTGTAAAGAAACTCGCTGTTCGGTGTAGAAATAATGGGCTTGTTATAGTTTAGCTGCGATGTCAATACGACTTGTTGTTTAAGTAACTCGAAACCTGTAAACAGCTTTTCTGTATCGATAAATCGAGCCGATACCAAAAATGACTTGCACTTGAATACGTGCACTAAAATGTAAAGTAATATGGTCCTACTATAATTTGTTGAATAATACCTTCATGAGAAGATAATCTTGTCTGCAGCATAGGCTCGTAAAAAAGAATATACTTATTTGAAGTCAGATGTTCTTTTTTACGAGCCTATGCTCAACGGTGATCCCCAACCCGCATGCCCAGCGTGGGGATTATGGGCATTACCCCCTATGATAGCACAACGTGGCGCTCTTTAGGGGAGAGCTACGTCCAGCAGTGGACTAGTACAGCCTGACGACGATGCTCAACGGGAGACGTGATCACTCGGTGACCAAACCCTTAAATAAAGATAAAAAAAAATACGAGGAATTTGTTAAATAATAAAAGAAATTAAATTAAATTAAATTTCAATTATAATTAAACCACACACAAAATTTACACAGTTCAGTCACCTCAAGAAGGCTAATAATTAATAAAATAATGACTACAAATGTGAAATGGAATGACATCATAACGAGACAACCCTAATCACAATTTTAAAACTCTCAATTATTGTTAATAAATTTCTAGTTCAGCAACACTAAGGTTGACTGGAAGATAATGCTGTTAGCATTAACTTCGCCTCTGTACTTTTTGATTTGTTTAAATAATAATGCAGAAGACGGTGCTGCTTGATACAGCCCGGATAGTCCGTTTTTCTCCCGTTGTCGCCCTGACCGCTTGGACTCCTCAACCGGAGGGCGTCCGTCTGGGCACTTTGGTCAGACGAGGCTAGTTAGACCTAAGAATTCCTCATAGTTGGGCCATTGTACGTAGCAAGCTGAGTTACGTTAACACTTCAGACACTAGGGTTTCCTAACGATGTTTTCCTTCACAGTTGATGCATGCCGGGGTTCATCCCACGAACTCCCGATTGAGAAGCCGGCGTTCTATACCGCACCGCTACTATCGCATACGACTATTAATTTCTTTCCTCCCATAATAATAATACACGAGTGTGTGAATTGCGCTGTAAACTCGTATCAACAGTCAGACGTGCACTGTGGAAATCCAGCTTTATCTTCCCAAAGTTCCCCTCTTACTTCCCATTACAAACTCACTTGGGACGAACCCGTTTTTTTCGGGCTCCGTTTTTCTCGGCCCAGCAAGTGCGTATTCGACAGTTTCCCCCTTAACCGCTCCCAGAGAGAGGAACTTAGTGAATAATTACCCGATCCTCATTTAAATACTTTTTAGGACTTTTAAAACTTGTTACAGGAAAAGGCGTCCGCTTCCCCGGCTTTTTTCGGAGTTCCGTGAGAGCTAAATGGTCTCTCAGGGGGAGATTGGACCTCAAAGAGTTATTATACAGAGGGTTAGTTACACAATAAGGTATACGTTAGGTATCTGACACAATAAGGTATACGTTAGGTATCTGCTGGCTTGGGTTTAGCCAGATGGAGGTGACACTTCAATACGAAATCGAAATCTTACTTAAAAAAAGAAGTCCTTGTTGGAGATATGCGAGATATGGAGAGAAGCGCTCATGCCCTAGCGGAACCTAGTGATTGGAATCAATCACTTGGGTTAAGCAGCAACAGGCGCGGTCAGATACAGGATGGGTGACCATCTCGTGACTACCGCTAGTGGCATTTTTACGAGCGCTTCCGTGCTTTGCAAGGCACGTTAAGCCGTTGGTGCCGGCTGTAATGTAATGGCAGTCGTTAAGCCATGTCAGAGGCCTTATGGGCGGCTTCATAACTTCTGACAGTAAGGCCCGCCACTGTCTTACAATCCTTCACCAACCCGGACTTAGCCCTCGTGGTGGAGTATGGCCTAACCTTTCTACCATACAGGAAAAGACCCGTGCCCCAACAGTGGGGACATATAAAGGGTTGATATCGATATTGATTGGAAATATCGCATTAGGGACTTTTTTTAAGTAAGACACTGCCTCTTGACCCCAGTCACGCCTGATAGTAAGAAGGGAAACACGGGGTCTAATTACGTGTTTATCTGTTAAATTCCGGACGAATCTAGTTTTAAAGACACCCAGGTGTGTATCTCCGAAAAGACAGATGACGGAAACTTGACTACGGAAAAAAACACCAAGTGTTAGTGTAGAACAGTAGTTTTTGCGATTTCAAAGTTTCTGCGTTAGTCATGAAGATATATAGTCAGGCTATACTGGGAAAAAGAGCTCGAAGTGGACCACCCGCTAAATGGAGTGACTATATATAAACATGTAATTTTTAGCAAACCAAAACCTTTGCTTTCAAAACTAGATTTTACAATAATGTTTTTAACGGCCAATTATTGCATAACAACGGATTATAAGATATTTTATTTTTTTTTAATGAACGAAGCATTTTTCATTATAGGTAAGTACTTATTACAATTGTTCTTTAAAGATTTTTTGGCGTACTTGAAGTTTTATTAAGAACAATGTGTCTATGTTGCTATTTTTAGCTCCAAAGCTGTTCCCAACAAAACTAAGCGGGAAACATTAACGTACATTTCGGTGGCGATTGGAAACATAAGTTTCAAATGCTAACTGAATTCGAGAAAACGTCTTATTTGTTCCATGTCTCTTTCATTTGGTAAGCCCACTTACCTTCCTTTAGTCATTTATATTATTTTCTATTTTAAGGTCTATTCACATTAAGTGTGGCACAATTTCTATAGACAATAATCCTTAAATACTCGCAAAATTAGAGACCACAAACTGACGGCCTTATAATAACACTATTCCTTAAACACTCTAGAAACGCTCACTAAAATAGTATGTGGTGGTGGGTTACCAGGAATAAACATGTAGTCACATAATTAGATAAAAAGCTTCTAGTAGTGTTTTATTTGCAAATCGATATCAACCCTCATATGTCCCCACTGCTGGGGCACGGGTATCTTCCTACATCGTAGGAAGGTTAGACCATACTCCACCACAGGGACAAAGTCCGGATTGGTGGAGGATTGTAAGGCAGTGGCGGGCTTTACTGTCAGACGTTATCAAGGCGCCCATAAGGCCTCTGACATGGCTTAACGACTGTAATTAAATGACAGCCGGCACCAACGGCTTAGCGTGCCCTGTAAAGCACAGAAGCGCTCGGAAAAAATGACACTAGCAGTAGTCACGAGACGGTCACTATCCTACACCTGACCGCGCCTGTTGTTGCTTAACTCAAGTGATTGATTTGAAATAGGGCCATTAAACCTTGACCTTTGCATCTATGTAACCCCTCACACTAGATGAGTGAATGGACCATTGGAGGCTGTACTGCCTGGGACATCGTTACTAGATGGAGTGGGCTTGCCCAGCACCTAAACCATAATTACAGCTTAGTCGGCCTAGCCCACAGAAAAGTCAAGTCAACGTACGGAGCCAACCAAGCAGATTAAAACGCATCTGATAAAACGCCCGTCCCCGTGTCGTGTCCGTGCCCACGCATACCGGATAGTACCGATTTATTTGTTATTTAGAGAAAAAACGTTTTATCTAAATACTCCTCAAATGCAGTTACAGGAAAGAGCGGGTGATCGTGCTCTTCCACTATAAAGGGAAATTTCCCGCCAGGCAATTCGTATGCCTGGGGATGGTTGGTCCAACTGTTGCTAGTCGGACGTTATATTTATGGTATGTCATTGAAACACTTTGATTGCGCGATGCAGGAATGTTGGAGTTTGTAGTGCGCGTGCAGAATATATTGATTTTGCTAAGTATGCAGGATGGCTGCAAAATTTGCAAAGTAAAAAAATTTTTTCCTCGTTTAATTCGTAACGGCGAAAACGCTATCCGCCATCTTGAAAGCATCTAAAGTATGTAAACAAACATCTTTCAGCCACAGCCAGTAGACATTGATTATTATAGGACTTACATCAAAGCGATCTTCACATAAATACACCGAGTTTCAATTTATAAAGAGTTGGGGTCTCTTTTGGCAAGTTTATGCCAAGTTTTTCATTTGTTAATTTCACTGGGTACACGAATCCACATCTTCCCGGGGGTCTTTATTGACGTGTTTTTTCAGTCTCGAACAATGGAATAATGATAATTGGTATATTTTGGATTTACCTAAATTCGATGAAATCATGGTTGCGTTGTTGTTATTTCACTATGCTCAGAGACCACTTACAGAAAATTGAATGTTAAACTTTGTTTAGAATTTTTTGGACTTCAAACCATAGACAAAAATGGCTGACCGCGTTTTTGGCTGTGGCTGGCTGAAAATAAAGTTTTAAAATATATTTTTATGTTGCTTTTAGGTCCTCAAAAAATATACTAAAATATTTTTGGTCTAATGGAAGATTTATTTACCGTTCAAGACTTACTTGAAAAGAGAGTCAAATAGCGGATTGTCATGTGCTCGCCACACTGTTTAAATAAACTGTATTATAGAGAGTCGCAGGAAGGTTTCTGTATTATAAAAATACCTTCCTGCGTTGCAAAGACCCGTGCCCCAGCAATGGCGACATACAAAAGGTTGATATGATCATTATAGAGTGAGACCAAGTACACTTTTTTTGACATGGTTTTAATGGAACTTAGTTTAGAAATAAGACCGTTCTATTTACAGTATTTCTACTCGCGATGCTTATACATAGTTAAATATTAAACGGGTCTAATCGCGATTATTTATTAGGTTAGACGTGATTATCTTAATTCATAACACATCGTGTATTTTCATTTTAATGCTATTATGCATATCTGCAAAGTAACCAGATTCCATACAATATCTTAATTAGTTTTTATTCGATTAATATTGAACTTTGGTCTATTTATGAAAGGTCAGATTTATGAAATTCCATTAAACTCTCTTGAGATGGAATAAAAGCCAGTTTGTAACAGGAATTCCTGACATAAATGAGCTACGTCTTAATTAATAGTGTTTTAGTGGAGTGTAGTGTATAAGTCCGTTTCTTAGAAGTTTTATTATGTAACCTATATACGTCCCACTGCAGGGCACAGGCCTTCTCTCAGAGAGAGTGAAACCTGAGTGTCTCAGGTGTTTATTATGTAGCATCAATGAATTTGTTGGTAAGCGCAAATCTCGACAGCAGCTGAACCGATTTTGCTAATTCTTTTTTTTTTAATATTCCTTGAAGTAGGTGGATGGTTCTTACGGAGGGGAAAATAAAAAAAGTAAAGAATCGACTGTTAGGCGGTACGAAGTTCGCTGGGTCAGCTAGTTTTATATAAAAGTGTTTTTATATAAATTTTTCGATGGCAAACTATTCTATATATATCCTACTGCAGCACAGGCCTTCTCTCACAGAGAGAGAGAGTGAAACCTGAGTATCTCAGATGTTTACGTGTTGCATCAATTCGTGAACGTTTTGGATACAAGTATTTTTTAAGTAAATTTGTCAATGGTAAAGTAATAATAACGCAGCCTATATACGTCCCTATGTAGGGCAGTGGCCTTCTCTCAGAGAGAGAGAGTATGAGCTTAATCACAACGCGTACCCAACGCGCAGGCGATTTCAAGTACTGAGATATCTGAACACCTCAGTCACTCAGATTTTCACACAATGTTTACCTTCACAATTGGCAATAGGGTATTGCTACTATAACATAAGATAAGAATATTCTTTATTGTACTCTGGAAATACAACAAATACAAAACAATTACAAATATACATAGTACCTACGATTGGCGGCCTTATTGCTAAAAGCAATTTCTTCCAGACAACCTTACGATGGAAAGTTGCTGAAGGAAATTAGAAAGACGGGGAGTCAGTGCAAATTTGAATATTGATACATACTTTATACTTAATAATAATACACTTACATACCGTTACTTACATAAATTACTATAACTTCACAAATGTACGTAACTCGGAAAACAAAGTCATTGGCACATGCCGTGATTCGAACCTGCGAACTCTCGAATGAGAAGCCGGCGTCTTACTGCTCCGCTACCACCTCTTAGAAGTATTAAAGGTTTATACTAGTTTTTATCTTTCCTGTTTCCTGTAGGAACGTCACGGGCCCGTGATAATGTGGATAGTCCTCTAAGCTGACACCCAACGTGCGGAACCTTCCCACGAAATAAATCCGCTACCACACTCGCGCTAATGCCGTGAGCGCGAGGCAAAGTCAACTCCCGAAAAGTTAAATTAAAAATCCGATTAGGAACTTAATTGTCAGCTCTGTTTACGTTCAGAAACGGCTCGTAATTGTGCGTCGAGACCGAGATTGTATCCGTGCTGTTGCTGGCGTCATAAGGAGGACGGCTTAGGGTTAACTAGCCGTGCCCCGCGGTGTTACCCGCGGCTTACCGATTTTCCCATGGGAGCAAGATATTTTCCCGTAGCTAAATGTAGCACGAGTAGCTAAGGGTCTGTTTCACAATCTGCAGAAAAATTTCCGGATAAGCTATCCGCAACCAGGGCTGCCGTTTGTTCTAAATTTGAAGCCATTAACGAGCACACGCAATATAGGAAAAAATATTTAAATTTAGAACAAACGGCAGCCCTGGTTGCGGATAGCTTATCTGGAACTTTATTTGAACATTGTGAAACAGGGGCTTAATTTTATTAATATCGCTCCAGCCGTTTAGACGTGAAGAAGTAACAAACATACACATTCCTTAACTTTCGCCTTTATAATATTAAGTGATGTGATGTGTGAAGTGTGATGAATGATGATTAATGGTGATTTTTGCCCGGCTACGAAAGCAACAGGTTTCGCGCATTTTTATGTGTGTGTGTGTGTGTGTGTGTATGCATGTATGTGTGTGTATGCATGTGAGAGGGTGTATGCATGTGTGTGTGTGTGTGTGTATATCGTTAGTTCAATCATTAATGCACTTATAAATGAGATATTTCCATTTGTCAATACAAATAACTTTTACTCTGGCATAAAATCCGAAACAAAATTGAAATTGAAAAAATATAGATTTTTTCAATTTCAATTTTGTTTAAAAAAAGGAAACAAAATATCTATATATTTCTTAACTTATTAGTACAAACAACGGCAATATAAAGGGTTTCTCGGTTTTTCTCTATACTTTGTAGAAAATCAAACTTTTATTGTTCTAAGTCAACGGAAATTGCTTGAATTGATAATTGTACGTTTTTTGTGTTATATACTGCCATTTCTAGTTTTTACGTCTAATTACACTTAGATTTTTTCACAGCTTGGGACTATAGACTTCAGTATTCTGGTTTTCATTTCAAGTCAGTACTTCGATACGTTCCCAAGATAAAGTATCATCCATCACCAGTGATCGAATAATCGGATGCATATTTACCTAAAGTTGAGGTGTTGGCTGTTATGGAATGCACTTTTGTATCGAAAAAATCCCGGGATTCCGGAATCGACGAATACAGTGTTTTGGTTATAGAATTAAGTCGGGTGAACACAGATACTTGCGTTCAGGTGTTTGCTAATATGGAATGCACTTTTGTATCGATCGTAAAAAATCAAGCGATTTCAGAATTATCGTTTAGTGCTTTCCGACTATAGATCGGGTGCTGGCTAATATTATAAAGTTAATTGCCAAACTGTCATTGCAAACGTCAAGATAATTAATTTTCTTTCTTCACTCTACATAGCGACAAACAACTCGGTGCCTTGAATTTCTATAAAAAAAATCTCATTTTTTATTATATTAACACGGCGAAGTAAGTAAACATTTCATAAATATATAATATAACATAATTTGTCATCTTACTCGCACTTATATCACAGACAAACGGACAGACTACAAAATCCGCCGTGTTGTACATTTCGGCCTCGGTGGCGCAGCGGTTTAGCACGCTGACTGTAAAACGGATGGTCTCGGGTTCGATCCCCGGCTGGGTCAAACTAGGAAACGAACTTTTCTAGTTTGTCTCGGGTCTTGGATGTTATTTATGTATCTATTATATAAAATTTATCGTCGAGTTAGCACCTATAACACAAGTCATTTAGTTGTACTTAGTATAGGGCTAACGAGATCTGTGTAATATGTCCGTAAATATTTATTATTTATTTATTATTATTTGTTTAAGGGCAATAAAAGTATAAATAATAATTTTATAAGGGTTCCATTTGTTTTTTGTGAGACACGGAACCCACGGAAGCAACCTATGAAGAAACCCCGGTAAGGTTATATCGCGGCCTAGTCGAACCGAGAGATTGGAATCAATCACTTGAGTTAAGCAACAACAGGCGCGGTCAGGTGCAGGATGGGTGACCGTCCCATGACTACTGCTATTGGCATTTTCCGAGCGCTTTGCAAGGCACGTCAAGCCATTGGCGCCGGCTGTCATGTAAAGGCATTCGTTAAGCCATGTCAGAGGCCCTGGGCGGCTTGATAACTTCTGACAGTAAGGCCCGTCACTGTCTCCACCAACCCGGACTAGGCCCACATAGTATGACCTAACCTAACCTAGTGCTCTAGGAATGGGGACATACAAAGGTTGATATCGAAGGTAAAATGGATGTAAAAGTTGAACTGCTATCGACTGTCTCCTCACGTACAGCTTAGTTTGGCGGCCGTCATAAACTCTCATTAATTGTTAATAAATTGCTCTCATTAATTAAAAGGAACACGACTCGAATACCCAGCACGTAGACAGGTACAGTTAGATAAAAGTTTGCACATATACAACACGCAATCCTTGAAAAGAAGTGAATATCCGCAAAAAATTAAAACAATGCAGCTTTCACCCAATGTTCCTTCATTTTGACTTAAGTACTCATATATTACAGTTCTTCTATATATTACCTACTAGCTGAATACGCAAATTTTGTTTTGCCAAATATGGCAACAGACGGTCGTAGGCTAGTTAATAAACTAGCCAAGCCCTTATTCTTAAACCTACGTAATATATACACAAAGAAAATCATGAAATAATGAAGCCTTTTAGGAGGAGTTCTACGTATATAACAACACTGTGGCACGAGATATTTATACATGTATATTAGAAATAATTAAGCGGTGGTAGCTCAGTGGGTAGAACCATGGACTTGCAAGCATGAGCCCCAGGTTCGATCCCCAGTGCGGGCATGTAACAATGACTTTGTTTAGTTTCAAAGTTACGTACATTTGCGAATTTGTAGTCGCAATACCACACGCTAACCGTGAAGGAAAACATCGTGAGGAAACCCGCGGCTTGGTTGGCTCGGCACGTATTGGCTAGTCTTTCCTGTGGGCTAGGCCGATTAAGCTGTCAGGATGGTATAGGTGCTGGGCAATCCTACACCATCTATAAAACCATGTCCCAGGCACTACAGCGTCGGAGTAGTCCTTTTACCCATCTAGTGTGAGTGAAGATGCCACTGGACGCTGCATAAATCATCTCATTAAGTAGATGCAAAAGGCCAATACATATGTATTAGAAATAATTACTGGCTGACCCGGCAAACGATGTTTTGCCATATTAACTAGCCGACAAGCGATTCTCAGACCTACCAAATATACTTAAAAAATATCATAAAAATCGGTGAAGCCGTTTCAGAGGAATTCGATAGCAAACACTGACTCGAGAGTTTTATTAGATTTTTTTAAAGTAGGACCTGAGGTTTAGTAGATTGCATAACGAGGGTAGAAAGAATCAATTCCCGAGGTATTTAGACGCCCGAGCGCAGCGAGGGCGGTTATAGTCCGAGTAGGTATTGATTCTTTAACCCGTGTTAAGCACTCTACTTTTCATTTCGAATATGAGGAAAATAAAAGATAATTTTTAATATTAAAATCTTAGCATAAAAGATTATTACCACGGATTTAGGTACATCCGTGATTATTACCTATTTTTTTTAATTCCGTCACAGATACTATAGCAGATTAGCACCCGCCAATTTAAGTCGACTTTTTAAATTTTAAATATGGAACTCACCTCGTAATTGTTGCGTCTTATTCCGCTCAAAGATGTTTGCGCTAAATTCACACTGGCTGTTTAGAAACTCACATGGCCGCAGCATTTGTTTATTTTTTTTAAAAGCCTATTCATTACAAAAACTCTTCACAACTGACAGTAGTTCTATTTTTAAAGTTCATTCCCGCCCTTGGGTGGGAAGTAATTTGTATGAGTTTTTCCCTCCCTGCGGAGGGAAGCAGCATTTTCCACCCAATAATCAGATCAAAACAACACTACTTTCCGAGTATGAGAAATGAAAACACTTTTAATAATAAATTATTAAATAAATATTCATGGACATATAACACAGATCTCGTTAGCCCTATACTAAGTACAACTAAGTGACATGTGTTATAGGTGCTAACTCGACGATAGATTTAATACAACAAATACATAGATAACATCCAAGACCCGAGAAAAAGTAGAAAAGTTCGTTTCCTAGTTTGACCCGGCCGGGGATCGAACCCGAGACCTTCGGTTTTACAGGCAGCGTGCCAAGCCGCTGCGCCACCGAGGCCGTCACGCCTGATGGTAAGCGAAGACGGGGTCTACGATGTTACTTGTTTTTTGTTATTTTGATTAAACTGAACTCCGAGACTTCCAGGTCAAATTCCGCGTCTCCCGTGATGAGATGCAAAATGCGTTAGTGCGAAGTCTTTTATTCAGCTGTCGGTAATTTTTACGTGGCGGTGGTAGCGGAGCGGTCATGGTATAGGTTTTTTCTTCTACGACACGTGTTTTTCGTATCTACAGAATCGTCGCTTAATGCCCTTTCCAACGAGACATCTGTAGGGGCTACGCCGTACAGGTGTTGTTATGTTGGATGTTCGTAATATTAGGTACCTATGTTCAATGAATGACACGTCTGTCCCGTAAAATCGTTTTATTGTCACTGAATTGTGTTCACAAAATTGCTTTAGTCAACAAAATAAGTAAGTAGAAGAAAATGTATGTGCTTGCTCGTACACATCTATGAACGTCGGTTTACAGACGCGTCCACACTATGCATTTAAAAACGCGCGAAAAAAAGTGTGTCGATCGACACTTCTGGGACTCAGCGAAAGTCACAAAAACGTGTGTCGATCGAAACATTTAGAGCTCAGCGGTTATGGTAATGAGACATTGTTATCAACCCTTGTATGTCCCCACTGCTGGGGCACGGGTCTCTTCCTGCATCGCAGAAAGGTTAGGCCATACTCCACCACGGGAGCGAAGTCCGGGTTGGTGGAGGATTGTAAGACAGTGGCGGGCCTTACTGTCAGAAGTTATCAAGCCGCCCATAAGGCCTCTGACATGGGGCGTAACGACTGCCGTTATGACAGCCGGCACCAACGGCTTAGCGTGCCTTGCGATGCACGGAAGCGCTCGGAAAAATGCCACTAGCGGTAGTCACGGGACGCTCACCCATCCTGTACTTGACCGCACCTGTTGTTGCTTAACCAAGTGATTGATTCCAACGACTCGGTTCGCCTAGGCCACGAGCGCTTCGAGACATGGAGATCACAAATATAGAAAAAAACACATCCAGACAAGGCCAGTTGTTTCTTCAAATATACGGCGACCTTTAGTGGGAATCGAACCCACGCTTGGTAAGCAGACGTGATACCGCGGCAGGCTATGGCATTATTTTTTACGCATACAAAGTTTTGCTACACACTGTGTGGAGGGCTACAGCCGACTGTACAAAACTTGCTCTAAGTACTATTAATTTATTTTATGAACGTACTTTCGCTGTCTGATTCCTTTATTCTTTGAAGGTTAATTATTTTCGACCTTGAAGTCATGTTTATTGGCTTGTCATAATTATACTTGAAATAAACAAAATTTTGCTCGTTCCACGAAGAAAAATGTATTGTTAAGAAGAAGGTAGAATTTTATTATTAAAGTAATTCTTAATGACTCGCAGTGCTCATACAACTAATAAGTAAGAAATCTCGTGTTTGTCGAGTGTTTTTTATTCCTCTTAAATGGCTGACAGCAAAGTGTCTTGTGTCTTATCTTTGGAATAAACCTTTTCTATTCTATTCTATGCAAAGTTGTGGAACTCGGTGCCATCGTCTGTCTTTCCGGAGACTCATAACCTGGTCTTTAAAAGCAGAGTCAATCGGCATTTAACAGGTAAGTAAGCCCTTAACATCGTAGTCTTCGCTTACCATCAGACGTGACTGTGGTCAACTGTAACCTGTCCTACTTAAAAATAAAACAAATGGCTTCAACGGTTATGATTATTTTTTGTGTGTATTTTGTAACATCACGTTTGTGGGGTCAGATAGTAGTTATGTATTCGACATCTACCCTTGTTCCCACAGCTGGGGCACGGGTCTTCTTGCATAACAGGACGGTAAGGCCACACTCCACCACGCGGGCCTTACTGTCAGAAGTTATCAAGCCGCCCATGAGGCTTCTGAGATGGTTTAATGACTGCCATTACATGACATCCGGCACCAACGGCTCTACGTGCCTAGCGAAACACGGAAGCGCTCGGAAAAAATACCACTAGCGGTAGTCACGGGACGATCACCCATCCTGCACCTGACTGCGCTTGATGTTGCTTAACACAAGTGATTGATTTTAAAAACCTATGTAGAGGCTAAAAATTCCACCCATGCCGGCATTCGAACCCGCGACCTCTGGCTGTCCGTGCCAGGGCTCTTTCCAACTAAGCTAATGGGCGACTTCCCAGCATCAGTGAAATTTCGAACCTCTTTACAATATTCTCTGTATTACGTACAGGCAGCGACATCTGGCTGAAGTAATTTGCATCACTTGCAGCGCCGAGTATCTATTTATATACCATCTCCTTATATTGAGATATCTGTGACTAAAACGTAACCGCTGTCAAATGAAAAGTTGTTGCAAAGGTTGCTTTTCGGACAAGGCCTCGGCGGCAGTGGTCACGCACAGAGCTCCGGCTTACTGACGTCACGTCCGGGTCCCTTGACAACAGCGGTACAGCTGTGGCGGTTGTTCGGGAAATTATCGTCTTTGGGCATTATCTTGCCCTCTTGGGACGCATTCAGATACTTGACAATTATTGGCCGGCTTGATTTATTGTGCAGTTAGTTAGGCAGTGGTAGTAGCTCGGTGGGTAGAACAATAGACTCGCGAGCGCGAGACACAGGTTCGATCTCCAGATCGGGCTTGTACTGACTTTGTTTAATTTCAAAGTTACGTTCATTTGCGAATTTGTAGTCGCAATACCACACGCTAACTGTGAAGAAAAACATCGTGAGGAAACCCGCGCTTGGTTGACTCCGCACGTATTGACAAGTTTTTCTTTCGGCTTAGCCGATGAAGTTGTCAGGATGGTATAGGTATAGGCTCTCCCAACAGAGTCAATGGGCAAGTACCGGCATCAGTGAAATTTCGAACCTCTTTACAATACTCTCTGTATTACTTACAGGCAGCGACATCTGGCTGAAGTAATTTGCATCACTTGCAGCCCCGAGTACCTACTTTGTAGTTAGGTTTTACATCGGAATGATATCGCTGTACCCACATGATTATATTCTTTTCTCTTAAAACCTTATTCCAAAAGCTACCTAATTAGCTTGAGAATTAGGTTTGTTTTCCTATAAACTTATACCAAGTCGCTAAATTAGGCTCTTAACTACATCAAAAATCGCAAAGCTTCAAGGCAACTCGGAAACTAACTTCCGCTTCAATCTAACTTTCTTTTAAACAAAGCTAACACGATTTATTCCCAATTCACCCAGACTGTAGCGATGAAAGCGCTAAATGCTATTAGCACAAAATGGAATCAACAGAAAAACTGTTTCATTTAAAAAGTTGGTCTACAGCACATGGACCTTTACACACGTGAACTCTATTATACCTCTGTCAATTATACCTTTATTTGCACAAAACATATCGTATGAACAAAGGCGTAATTAATGATCAGTAGCATTATCTTCCAATCGACCTTTGGTTTGTGGTTACCAAACAAAAAACAGGCTGAAAAGCAGCGTGATAAAGCGGAATCTATGACGCCGAAGACGATAAAGTCGTGTCAACACGGTAAAAAATTGAACGTGCCAAAACTGAAAATAACAAAGTTCAATGGTGTCTAAAAATCCCATGTCAAGCTGTAAATCGTAATATTATAAATTATCCAGTAATACCCCCAGAAGAACCCCTAGTGAACTAAGACGCTGTATCATAATTATCTGGACATTCGCGATCACAACAACCTAGACATCTAGGCTAAGGGTGGCCTTACATCGAAATTATGAAGGTCGATTAGCATCGGAAACTTTGTATCTTCGTAATGTGATGAGCAAACTAGATGAGTGAAGGGACCACTCGGATGCTGCAGTGCCTGGGACATGGTTTTTAGATGGTGTAGACTTGCCCAGCACTTATACCATCCCGACAGCTTAGTCGGCCTAGCCCACAGGAAAGACTAGTCAATACGTGCGGAGCCAACCAAGCCACGGGTGTTCTTACGATGTTTTCCTTCGCCGTTAGCGTTTGGTATTTCGACTGCAAATTCGCAAATGTACGTAACTTTGAAATTAAACAAAGTCATTGGTACATGCCAGCACTGGGGGGTCGAACCTGGGTCTCTCTATAACTTATGTACAAGCACGCCCGTAAAAGCACCTGAATAAACTAAACCACACTTTAGTTCAGAGTAGAAAACGGGCGGTGAGTTTCCCACTTCCAGTTTGATCATGATTTAGACGCTGTTACTAAACGGCTTTCGCTCCGTCACTTCGTCACGGAACGAATTCTAGAGCATTCGATACGATTTTAACTCGCTTTTGTTAGTTTTGTCTGTTTGTGACTAACAAATTAGCCGGTTTCTCGTAGAAGCATTTCAATTACAATCCATTTCAAAATTTTATTATTTTAGTTTATTTTTAGATTTAGAGATCTTACAGCTTGTAGTTATAAAATACAGGAAGTAAAATAATGCAAAAAAACCATGGGTCTCGTAGCTAAATTTAAAATCTAAATCATTTTGGAGAAAAACTGGACAAACTTAGTCCTTTCAAAGTCTTTTCCAATTAACATAATTATTACTAATAATTATTTGTAATAATTAAATTGGATTTAAAGCCAGACAATTACTGGCTTTAATTCCAGGCATCATTGTCATATAAATAATCCTTTATGTTATAGTAGCCCCATACATTTTTTGAACCACGTTTCAGGCAAGATTAATATATGTTCAGGTATTTTATTATAGAGACGTATACAATGCCCCATGAAGGATGTATTTACCTTTGCCAGCCTATAGGGAAAGTTTAGTGATATTTTTCAGTTTTAAAGTTACTAATGATATTTGTCCTGACGTACATAATATTTTTGTAGATATACTGACTAGTAACTGTGTAACAGGATGTTAGTTTCTGTAAGAAAATTTCTTAATGAATCTCTATTGCCTAGCTTCTGATCGCTCTCTTTTGGAAGATGAAGATAGTCTCAATGTCTGCTGCCTGTCCCCACAGTAGTACGCCATAGGACATCTTTTTCTTCAGGCTATATTAGTCCAATGCTTGTCCACTTAAGAACACGTTTACTCCAACGGTTGTCGGTTCTTCGCTAGATATGGCCAGCCCACTGCCACTTCAGCGCGCTGATTTTCTGAGCTATGTCGATAACTTTGGTTCTCTGTCGGATGCACTCTTTACGACCTGGCATAGTACATAACACTATGGAAGTGGTATAACAGTAAAAGTATAAAAAATGTGCGCCCTCCTCGGCATCGAGGGGGGTCGCTCCCGATGTGGGTCTAGGGGTCTTTAGGACCAAAACCAGTCCCAAGGTGGTGTTTAGTGGGTCGGCGCACTTCTTGTGAGTCCCACATTGCTGCTGTGTTATGTCTGTGTCGTTACGTTAGTCCGTGCTGTTATGCATGAGCATTCACCGCCTCCCTCCCCTATGTCCTCCGGAGGGTGCCCTTTACAGGGCTAAAAAATAATAATAATAACAAGCCAAATGTGTCAGGGAGAGAGAGTCCGGAAACTGCCGGCTGCGTTTACTGAATACCGGCCGGCTGGTTCTAGTTCCGTCCAGTGCCGTTAACTTTTTCAGTATGGAGCCGGCAACGAGTTGTTAAAACTGCTCCCGCGGTGATGGCCGGAAATGCCGGCGTGAAACTATGGCGGCGTGAAGTTACACCCTTAGTTTTGCGATGTTGAAAGGCGCAGCGGGTTCGGTTCGGCCTATGAGGCGAAAGCACAAATTCTATGCAGTGAGGCCTAATTATGCTCACCAAAACATGTGGAAATCCATTTCTATAGTTGTTTGACAGTTAGATTGGAATCTTTCAAGGATTTGGAGCGTGTAATATAGAAGCCTTTAGACGGGCACAGCTTTAGCACCCTCTAGCTATTTTATGAATAAATTCACGAGTTTAGGCTTAAGAGTAATAAATAATGTGAGGTTAGACCACAGAATACACGGTTAGCCGACCATTGTTTCGTAAGTCGAACAAATCAACGTTTAATTGTACTGTGAAATCAACTGACGTTAATGACACTTGTTTTTTTTATATAGGCAAAGACTATCTCTTCAAACATCCTCTGTTGACGTCACGCACTACAAAATTTTAGAAAAATATTAAAAATAGAAATCTATAATATAAAAATGAATCGCCGAATGTGTTGGTAAGCGCAAATCTCGAGAGCAGCTGAACCAATATCGCTAATTCTTTTTTTAGAATATTCCTTGAAGTACGAGGATGGTTTGGTTTTTTACGGAGAGAAAAAAATATAGAATCGACTGTTAGGTGGTACGAAGTTCGCTGGGTCAGCTAGTAATTATAAAATTTAAAACTAACGAAATTAGTTTCTTGAAATGGTCCATGTTTTCGAAATTAATTATAAAAAAACGTTTGTAAAAAATAAGTGGCATGGCCAATTAAACCAGCGTAATTACGCCTGCCGCAAGCAGCAAATCAAGCGCTGTGATACGAGTATGTTAACAGTTCTGGCACTCAAGTTTCTTCACGATATTTTCCTTCACCGCTAGCCGGTGGTATTGCTACAACTTCTCAAATGTATTTAACCTGTAGAATTCTAAAAACCCCAATCCGACTACTATAACTGTTTTTCTTTTCAAAGTCATTGCCAAAAAGTTAATAACAACTGCTTAACTGTGTTCAGTTAAAGTTATTATTATTAACTTTGTATTGCACAAAAGATAATGTACAAAAAGTGGACTTAATGCTTCTTCCATTTGCTACCAGTCAACACGCAGGAAGTTGCTCCAACGTTACCAATAAAATAGAACTTCTAGTCGATGTAGCACAAGAAGGGAATCTTCCGTAACGGGCTAATATAACATAATATTTACATCCAGGCACATACCTACATTGTTTCTGGCCCCACACTAGGATACCCTGTATCGTGGGAACCAGAAACCACCACATCACAAACATGTAAACATCCTACACCTGGAGTTTTTTTTCCCCCAGTCGGGGTTCGAACCCGGGACCTCTTGCATGGTAAGGTACCGCTGCGCCACAGAGGTCGTCACACCTTCTGTCCTTTTCTATTCTGTGACTTATGCCAAATTTCACGTTAAACCTACGTCGGCTTCCGGTTTTTGGTAGCTTTTTGTGTGAGCTGTTAATCTCTCCATTAGGGATTTTAGTGCTCT